>WBNH01007047.1:58573-97328 GCA_013401255.1 Urocolius indicus
GTGATTGTCCTGGGGAGTGCAGCAGAGGTCAGGCTGAGGAGGCTGACCCCAGCGTGGGAGGTGGAGGTCAGGCTAAGGCCCACTCCAAGGAGGACTTTACAAGTCAAAGATGACAGAATAGTTGGAAGGGGCCTCTAGAGCTCATCCAGCCCAACCCCTGCTAAAGCAGGTTCCCCTGGATCAGGGGGCACTGGAATGTGTACAGGAGGGTTTGGAAACCTCCCAAGTAGGAGCCTCCACACCCTCACCTGAACAGTGAAGAAGTTTTTCCTCCTGTTCCAGAGAAACCTCCTCTGTTCCAGTTTGTGCCCTTTACCATTTGTCCTGTCACTGGACACTACATAAAAAAAGACTGGCCTCCTCCTCTCAACACCTGCCCTTTTGGCAGCCTCTTGGTATCCAACGAAATGGTACAAGGAAACAGCCTCAATTCTCTTAAATGACAAAGAAAACAGCTCCATTTTTTGCAATGTAACACAGAGTTTACAGTCAGCCCAGCTCTGCAGACCAGGGACTCTACGTAGTTGATCTGGAACAATAAATAGCAATGAGACTTGGGATCCAGAGCAGAGTGGGAAGACAGAACCCATCTGCTAAAAGGTTACAAAAACCGGATTAAGGAGAGGATGTCTTTTCATTAACATCTCCTGTCAGACAGGAAATGAAGGCCCAGCGCCTGCATCACCCACGCACTGCAGCGGGATGGCTGACAGATCCAGTTCCTCAAGGATCTCACTTCAAGAATCTACTTTCTATCACTTCCAGGAACGGACTGTAAATCTGGAGGCTGGCAAGCAAAAAACTCTCAGCTTAGCCAACAAAAAACAACTATTAGAAGACAGAAGAAAATAAGATTTTGCAGTTGTAGAATGATATCAGAGAATCCAATTGAATGAATGCAGAAGCAGAGTTCCAACTGCCCAGGCAAAACCATTCCTTGTATCCAGTGGGAAGAGCAAGGGCAGATGTGTCCAAGCTCCAGGTGTGGAAAAGACTCTGTAAACTGTATATTGTGATTTTGAGGAGGATGACAGATTTGGACCAAAGCACAGTCCAATGTTCAAGATATTAAATAGAAACAACCTAAAAAATTTAAATCAAACTCAAGAGAGTATTTGTCACTGCTCTAAAATATTTCTTCCTGTGTCATTCAGTCTCAACAATCTCCTTGCCCAGTTCCTGTGAGATGAAGATATAATAGCACAGTTACTGTTCTTATCTGAGCAAATGTCTTGGGACCAAATGTGTCATTAAGAGACAGGATTATTTTATTTTCTCATAGAAAAGAAGTACTGGTATCACTGTCATAACACAAGAGGAGACCCAGAGAAGAGATGGCTGGGGAGAGACCTGTGGCTGTCATTTAGTCTTTGCATATAAAGCCAACTGTCACCAAGGCTTGATCAAGTCAGCAGTGCCTTTGTCTAGTCAACTCCTGACAACATTCAAGCTTTCTAAGTGACCTGTTCTAGTACTGCATTGCCTTCCTGGGCAAAGAAACTGTCTTGCCCTCACACATGTCCCCAAGTCCTCTTGTGCTAGCAGTTCATCCTCATTCACATCTTTGCCTTCTTTAACATGTTCCAGAATTTCAACAGGCCTCAGCTCTATGGGGCATTTATACCACATGAGACATAATCACAGCTACTTGTGGAATACAGAAGTTTGTAATGGGACAGATGTGGCACTGAGAAATTAAATGACTATCCTAAAAGGTCACAGTGTATTACAGAAGCAAGACCCTGAGACTCCAGTCTCCAAGTCATTAGCTGCAGACATGTAAACTGCATTAATACCAACCAGCACAGACAGTAAATCCCCATGAGAATTACTTGCTAAACATTCCATTGTTACATGTCTTTTGCATAATTAACTCAGATCCCAAAGGAGTCAGTAGATATTCCTGCTCTTACTCAGTAGATGGAGAAGCAGTTGCAAAAAGGGTAAATGACTCGGGTGACTTCAAGCAGTGACCAAGCAGCAGTGACTAACTAGATCGTAGTCCTTCTCAGTGGGGTGGTCCTGGTCCCTTTTATTTGGGCTCAATAGCATGATATTCAGCCCAGAAACTGATTTGCTGGTCCTTAACATTGTCGTGGAATTCAATCTCAGCTTGGCTTCCTGTTGATTGCCAGAGGAATTTCTGTTTCCCATGGAACACCATCGTCTTCATGGTACTTACATCACGGACCTGCATCAAGACCAAACCATTCTATCTCAGTAGCCTACAAGTGAAGCACCCACAAAATACTGGGGACTTGCAAACTGGTCACTCAAAGGGAAAAGCTGCCCTAGACAAAGGTTAGAAGAAATACAGTAGACATCAGCAGTTCTCACTGACATCTACATGTACATAACAAGAGGTCAGAGTCTGGGATTTGTGATTGAACTTTGCATCTAGATGCAAATCTCTAATGAGGACATGGGGCTGTTCCCATCCAAATCATCCCCTTTAGGCTTCTGACTCACCAGGATGTAATTAAAATGTGTTTTGTTGCTTTCATTGCCCAGATCAATATATAGGGCACGGACAGCTATTCGATGCTGAGGAGCCACATTGATGAAGGTTCGACACACTGCTTCTTGCCTTTGATCAGGCAATTGCACAGGATTCACTATTTCACCTTTGGGACCAAACAGCTGCTTGTCACAGTCTGAGAGGGATAAACAGAGCAGAAAAGAAAATGATTTAGAGATGTGTCCAGCCATGTCCAAGAAAGTAATCATTTAAATTAAACACAGGCTTGAAAAGTTCCTCCAAGGATTTTCATCTGGGAACCTCCAAGCATCAACACACACCTGCATGGGGCTTTAAAACAGAAGGGTAGTCCACAAGTAATTTTAATTCCAACACTCCTCAAGAAGGAGCTTATTAACTGCTAAAAATCAAGCCAGGTTTCCACAGATTTCCATCAGCAACCACGATCCATGGAAGTCTGTGGGCCTTGTCATGGGTGCCTTAATCTAAAGCAATAGCAAAGATTTCAGTAAGGTACCTTGGTAATATTTTTTAGTTGCAGTTCTGCTGTTGTACTGAAGAATGACCCCATTTCCTGGCAGCAAAACACGCTGTTTCACAATCAGTGTATTCGTCCTGGAATTTATCAGTGACAAAGGGAGCTTCCTGCAGCCTGTCCTCCACATCATTCGCCCAGAAAACAGCACTACCTCACCTGGAATGGATGAGCACAGGGACTGGAAACACATTTACTTTCATTTTAAAGGCTTCAACCTATCTTATCTAGGTCTGGAATCAAATAATTTCTGCACCTTGTCCCTATCTTATCAAAATCTCTCATGAAAAAAGTCCAGTTAATGAATGTCACTGTACTGATTCCAGCAATAGGACACATTACAGGAAGAGTTTATAACAGGCCAAAGCAAGCAGCTTCTTTAACCCCATAATCTCCTTTCCTCTCATATCAACAAAACAGGTATGAAACCATTATGTGGAAGGAAAAAAGACATTTAGTCTTATCTGGCAGCAACTTGGTGGGACAGAAGAACTTTGTAAAATGGTTTGAGAAAACAGAGGCTCCAAGGCAGCAAGAAGCTTTGAGGGCACCAAAAACCAAGGAGCAAAAGAGGTTCAGGATTCCCAAAGGAACCAGGATGCCCTGGCTGTACCTGCACTGCAGTTGAGGGAGCTCTCCAGGACTCTGACTGTTATCTCCTCCCTGAGAGGACGTCCGATGGCCACGGTGCAGTCACTGCTCTCCACACCCATCATGTTGATGACTCCAGTGGCATTAAGAAAGAGCTTTCCACAGACATCTGTACAGCAGAAACAGATGAGAAATACATTTAGAAGGAACTACAAGTGCTGAAAAACAGCCCTATTTCTTTTGTGGCACAATGAACAGACAAGTGCACACCTTCCAGGTAAAGCACAGAGGAAGAGCCAGCTATTACCCCAAAGAGTCTCTAGTCAGAAGAGCCTTGGGAAGCCCAGGGAAAGGAGCCATTATTCCTTGCTCAGATAACATAGACAGCTCATGACATGCTGGAAGGAACAGCATGTTGTGCCTCTTAACCACAAGTCCCATGCTGCTATCTCTTTATGGCAGTAAGATCACCACAATCCAGCTGCATGCAAGAAGCACTTTACCTTTAGGCAGTGTCCTCCTCACCTTCACTAGCCTTTGTCTGCTCCCAAGGCACAGCGGATGGAGGAAGATCCAAGTCCTCGTGTCTTGCCTCTGTGGCAGTGGTGGCTGTCACCAGCACGGCCGGTGTCACTGTCTGCAGTCCCTCATGGGACCCCATCCCCACCACCTGCTCAGGACAGGGCCCTGCAGAGCAGCCACGGACCACAATGGCCTTGGGGAAGTGCCTGCAGAAGATGGGGCTCACGTGCCTACGGGTTAGTGGGTTGAGGCAGAAATCCTGCCGTGTCTGAATGCCATTCCCACATGAAGTTGAACACTGCAGAAGAAGAAACCCACAGGTCTTTATATATGTGATGTGTTTCAGTTGGTATTCAGAAATAAACACATTTATTGGCTCAGGCATAATCTGGAGGGCTTATCTTTCATTCACTGATGCTGTTTTGTCAGTGCTCTAGCTGCATCAGCTATAAGATGACTGTCCTCCCAGGAGAGCTTCCAAACTACATCTCTGAATTGCAGAACCACTTCCTAAAAAATCCAAAAAGAACCTGCATTCCAGAAGAAAACATGCCAAGGACCATTTTTAACCTGCAGCTAAAACCTTTGCTGAAAAAGTTTGGGAAGCAAACCTACGGCTGCTAAACACAGAGCAGAGGAAAGGACAGAAAACATTCCTAGAAACAGTTCAGCATTTCTGTGGGAAGTAAATATATAAGGCAGAAGTGTCACTTCTCCTCTGTATGCTTTAGGGAAGTGAATGGCTATAAAATTGCTGCACTAGACACCAAGAGCTGCATCAGGTTGCTCCAATACCTCTGTCCACTCACTGAAGCTCCATTCATAAGAGCACATTCGGATGACACAGGGGACACTGGAAAGGGGCTTCTCTGCCACAGGACACAAATGCTCCTCCAGCAAAACCTCCTTGCCTTGGTGACTCTGCACACAGGTGATCAGCTGAACAGCTAAGCCGAGACCACAGCTGGAAGAACAGGGGCCAGCTGGGGTTACCTTCCATCTGACAGAGGACATGGAGGAGAAAAATGAAGTTAGTGATGAATCCCCACCTTGTATTATCTCTCACTGCCAAAAACGCACTGCAGCTCCCTCATCCTTCCTCCTTCTGCTTCTCATCAGCTTTCTTCACCCCTCTGCCTCTCACACTTTGCTGCCTATGGTGCTTAGAAGGCAGCCTTTGAAACAAGGCAGCCTGGAGCAGGCTTGGAGCTGGACCCAAACAGAGAGCATTCACATTTTACAAAATGTGAATTTTGCAGACTTCAAATACACATTGAGTCTTACCCCATATCCATCACAGTCTTCCCCAGGGTGACAGACACAGGCTTAACTGCAAAAACAACCTTATCTCTCTCCAAAACACACACCACTGAACAGTCAGATGACAAACTGACCCATGTGGCTTCATCCTGAGAGCAGCATAGAATCACACAATTATTTGGGTTGGAAGGGACTTTAAATACCATTTATTGCAGCCCCACTCTGCCATGGGCAGGGACAGCTTCCACCAGACCAGGTTGTTCCAAGTCCCATCCAACCTGGTCTTGAACAATTCCAGGGATGCGGCATCCACAGCCTCTCTGAGCAGCCTGTGCCAGTGTCTCAGCACCCTCACAGGGAAGAACTTCTTTACATCTAATCTAGATCTCCTGTTGTTCAGTTTGAAGCCATTACTCCTTGTCCTATCACCACAAGCCCACGCATCCTGCAGCACTTAGAAATCTCCGGATGCCAGTGGTTTTCCAGTCCCACACAAATAGGGCAGGGCAAGCTCTGCCTCATCAACTCTGAGCCATGCCCTAGATCATGCCATACACATTCACAGATCACCACTTTTCCCCAGTGCATGTTCCTGTGGCTCATGTGGCCATTTTGACCTCAGAGGGCAAAGCTTTAAATTACACAGCTCATACTCCTCTGAGCGAGGCAAACTATCACACTGGCTGTCTGCCACAACCTCTTCTGCCTTCTCCCTGGCTCCCTTGCACAGTAGAGAACCTTGTACATCCCACCTCCTCCCGAGCCCATTCTGTAATGCCACCTGGGAAGAACACAGCCATCAGTAAGCACCTCCAGCTGTCACCTGTCCTCACTGGGGTTTAAATCCAATCAGTCTATCGAAATACAACTGGAATTCTGTTAATGCACACATAGGCAGGAGCTCGTGCTTGAGCAATCAGCAGTCACCCCAGTGAGGGCAGTGTGCAGTACCATAAATCCTAAGCAAGGTGCAATCAATTTCCTTCAGTTCTCAGAGCAGCTATTCCACATTCTTGGAGCATTTAATTCTACCTACTTTCCTCGATGCTCTGTTTAAACTATACAGCTGGCAAATATATATCCACTTTTTGCAGTTAAGGATTTGCTTCTACTTCTCCAGAGTAGTAAGTGATCAAAAGTTTTTCAGCTCTAACCTGAACTCAAACTCCAAAGACTTCACTTAGTTTTGCTTGAGAATATATCAGCCCAGGAAAGACTCTCAGTTAGTTTGCTTTGTATGGATCAGTGCTACTGTTTTTGCAGATGGTTGCTATCTTCCTCTCCCCTGCTTTGAAAGCACATTCTCAAGAGTAGCTTGACCCTTACTTTACAATGTCCCTGGAGACAGAGAGGAAGGAAAGACCTCTCACTTGCTCCCTGTGTCCTAGTGACTGCTTTACCTTGGTGGGCAGGGACTGAGATCACAGACTTCCACCCTGTTCTCTGGCTTTGGCACTGGATGACAGTTTTCTTCTTGGGTTTCCTCTTTGGTGTCAAAAGCCACACACACATACTGTAGCTGAGTCCTACCTAGGAAAGGAAGCAATCTTACTGCACAGCATGCATGCAAGGGTTGAAAATAAGCCAAACAATGTCATTCGCATCTGTGAGTACAAAACAAGCAAACCCTGCCCAAGCCCCAGGCACACTTACTGCACTCATCCTCCCCCCAACTCCAAAGCACAGCAGCAGCAGCAGCAAGCCAGCCCTCTAACCTATTTCCTGTCTGAGCCAGGCCTCTTTGCCTCTTCCAGACTCAAAAAAATTGTGACCACAGTTATCCATGCACTTAGAGGGGAAAAGACCAGGTCCCTGAGGTTCCTGGGCACTGAGTTCACACCTACAGCCAAGTAATATTTCCTTGCAGCACTGAAAGATCTCACCTCTACCACAGGAGACGGAACACTCTCCAGCTAGAGGGCTCCAGACATACACAGTCCTATTTTCCAGTTGGACATGCCCAAGTGACTCTGAAGTCTGCTGTAAGCGTGCATCTTCCTCCTCAGAACAGAGCAGAAACATCCAGAGTGACATTGGCACCTACTTCACACACCAGACCCAATCTAATGAAGGTGAGGGATACCTTCAGATCAATTCTACAAGTGTTTGCTGTCACTGAAGAAAGAGTCACAATGAAGCACCTTCTCCATTTTTACAGAACATGCTAAGGAAGGTTCTTAAGGTGGTTCTTAATTTGTAACCTCTTGTGGAGTGCAAAGCTCCCAGTGAGACTCCTGAAACAAGCCAAGGCAGTAAACTCACTTTGTCCCAGCCTAAAGGGCAGACATTAACCACACATGGCACAATGGAGAGAGGTTTTTCTTCTGCTGGGCACAAGCTGTCATCCACAGTAGTCTCCAATCCATCACGAAACTGAATACAGGTCAGATTCTGCTGGGCAACTCCAGTTCCACAGATAGCAGAGCATTCACCTATCTGAGACATCTTCCACCTAAATGGGAGGTAATTGTATCACCCTGTTTCTCATGTGGATGATGATAATTTATTACTCACATCCCTAATTACAGTAAATGGGTCACACGGAGTATCCAGTTTCTCTATTTCCCTGGCCTTGTCTGGATGTGATAGAGAGGACAACTGCTGGAGATTTAAGTGCTTGCACTGACAGCTCTCTAGGACTAAAAGCACCTAAGCTACAGAGCTGTAGTTCACAGTGTAATCACTTTTTATTAAACACCAAAATATCTATAAGATCAATGTCTGGGCAGGCTTGGCTGTTGTTCCTCTTTCCAGTCTAATTAACACTAGGGCCTCCTCCAGAATAAGATCCAATCTTTGTTGGCACAATCTTGGAAAGGATGTGAGCAGACATCTGCTTCTGGCCATGCCCTCAAAGGATTTTTATTTAACAGACTAATGTAAAACACTGGAAGGACTCTCTCTCATTCATTCAGCTGACATCTCAGTTACCTCATGGGATCAGGAAAGACAGAACATCATTTAGGATCTGCTACACCACTATAGTTCGGAAGAAACTACTTCATACTTCGCCTTTGTTGGTTTTTTTTTCACCTTGCACAATACAAATGCCACTGCAGAGACTGGGTTGGCTGTCAGAGAAAGGACAAGCAAAGCAAGAACTGAGCTGAGCTTGCAGGAACACCAACCTGTACAGGCATGGCTCCATGGCACAGGGCTGGTGCTCTGAAAGGGGCTGTGGGAGCTGCAGGCACCACTGATCCTCTGTTATTTCATTCTTTGTCTGATCAAAGCACACATGATCCACTGCTCTCATCCCTGGGATACAAAAGGAAAGGAAGTTATGAACAGAGCAAACAGTTCACCTCTGTTATTCTAGGAAGATGCAGCAACTTCACTTTACTCAAATTATCAGTGTAGGAAAATGGTGTACTTGGGAATACAGACTTCCCACAAACACACAAACTCCTTCTTGCTGAAATAATTTTTCCTCAAGAGTCTTAAAGCATCTTTCCACAACAGACACCCCAGCAGGTGAGAAGTTTGATGAATAATCCACTGCCAGAATGGAAAGTTTGCTCTCAACTGGCCATTTGCAAGAACACAGATATCAATTATAATTTGGTTCAAAGTACTTAAATGATCTTGATATCTGGCTGATGAGGGAGAGGTTGCTGAAAATAAGCTCCAGTAGTCAGACGTTTTCAAAAGATGCTCTGTAAAATTAAACATGTGATATCATCACACAGCCTCTGTACCCAGACAGCCTTGTGCCCATGTCCTCAAAGTGATCATCCAGAACTAGACTAGAGGTGTTGAGAAGAGAAAGTGCAGACTTACAGTGCCTGTGGCATGCAAGAAATGAAACATTCATACACTGCAAACAACATTTTTGATAATACTGAATAAAAAACCCAACTCCAAACCTTTACAAGCAAAGCTGTGAAGAGTCTCCTTTGCAGTGAGTGAGCTACCCACAAAGAGAGATAAGCATTCCTGAATCTCGAAGAGCATGACCCAGAGAAACAAATGTCAAGAATCCATCAGCAACGTGATCTTTTCACCATCCTATTTTCAAATGTCTATTGGTACTGAAGGCCTGAGCATCACTTCCAGCTCCCAAGAAGCAATTTCAGCTCAGATTCTGAACTTCCTGTTATTTTAAGTCCCAGCTTTCTCATGGTTTTGTTTGTGATTCCATTAGCTGAGAGGCCCAAGAGCATTTTGAGTTCTTTACTTCAGGGTTTCAGCAAACAGTTCACCTGAGGAATCTGCTGGAGAAAAGCTCTCCAGGCACAGCCAGTCCTATAGACTGACTTCTCTAAGTATTTCATTAATGTGTTTTCTAAATTCTTGTCATCAGAGGCTTGAGAGGCTTGTCAGTGTCATCTGTATTATCTGGTAAACAAGATGTCAGACTGTCAGAGTGATCACTTACAACCTGCATTATGATTTCTTCAGGGAGACAGAAAGGATTAGCCATGGCACAGGAATAGAATTCTAAGAAGGAAGTTTCCTATTAAGCTCTGAGGCTTTAGTTAGACACCAGATACCACTTTGGTCTCAGACTTTTGATGTTTAGCCAACCTCAAATTACAGTTTTCAACAACTTTGAAAAATATGAGAAAATTGTTTGGTCTTAAAATCAGAAGCTCAGTTAAAACCCATTTAAAATCCCCTTCATGAGCAAACATTTTCACTATCATTTTGATGATTCATTTGCTGATTTGCTATTATCATTCAAAAGCTGTACCACTCTTCTCTTTGGTTCAGTTTAACACTGGCAACTGCAGCTCGCTTTCAGCAATTTGCTTTTCAATTCAGTCAGATGTTTAATATTGCAGATGTCACAATTCTTTCAGTCAGCCCAGGAGAGCCCATGGAGTAAAGAGCTGGGTGACTACCAAGCAGAAAACTAGAAGTCTGTCCAAATCTTGTAAAAAGCAAAGACTGAGCAGTGTTGCCTCACCTTGCCCACAGGTGACTGAGCATGGCCTCTGCTGAGGAATCCACATATATGACAGATTCCCACTGGGTACAAAGTAGCTGAAGGTAATGTCTGGGTTGGTGGCATTGCCATATTCTTTCCCATACCTTCGATAGACCTGGTGAAAGAAAAAGTTGTGATCAATGCACAATACAACAGAGACTCATTCCTGAGGACAGAGGTAAGAGAAGCTAGCCCTCCTTTTTGGGGTCTAATCCTGAGTCTCGATGCTATGACTCTCGATTCTTACCAGATGCAGTCAGAGTACTCACCCTGTGAATTCTGTGCACAGGGCACTGAAACAAGATTAAGCCAAGCAAGAGTTTTAACTCAGTATGCTCCTCCCCACACAACCATCCCCAAGACCTGCAGAAAGCCTGTAAGCCAACCCTCAACCTTTCCCAGGTACAGCAATGCCATCACTCTTAGGGAACACATCTCCACTGGCTTTGGATATGAAGTCTACTATACGTTGATTCTGCACTGCAGCAGAGCTGCACAAACTCAGCCTGGCCAGTTCTGGCTGGCCCCTTTCCAACTCCACAAACTTACCTGTATTTCAATTTCTTCTTGTGTTGGCCCACCCACATGGATTTCCTCCAGGCTTGGTAGGTTGTCTTCGGTGAGAAACACTTGGTATTTGATCTGACTGTCCTCCAGAACTGACGGATAGGTGACATTCAGTGAGATTTTTCCTTTTCCAGCAACCACATACTCTCCTTTAACCTTCACAGCTGGAGGAGCAAAAGCAGCAGTGAGGTTAAGAGACATGATCACCAGATCTCCTGGTGCTGGCAGTTACAGATTACCCCTTCACTAGAAACCAGTTTGATCTAAGTTGGGCACTCCAAAGAGCATGGGTTCTACCACTTCCCACTGGTGAGCATCCAACAACCAACTTGTATCATCAAGAACTTTCCTCTCAAATTCCACTTCCTTGGTTTTACATTCTTGTTTGAGCCCTACCTGCAGGCCCTCCTCTCCTTTTCATTCAACTCACCCAAATGTGTGAAGAGAGGTCTCCAATTGGTGACATGGACCAAGGTGGTGTTATAAGGCAGGGACAGAAATGTAACATACTCTGAAGGATGGAAAGAAAGAAGATATGGTCACTTTCCATTACTGTACCACTCTTAAAAAGGCTGGGGATTACAAATCAAGCCCTCTGCACCTTATTAGCATGCTATCCATTGAAGAACATGCCTTACAGGCAACAACAAAGCTTAACTGCAGACAGGAGTTACATAGCTAATAGAAAGAAAAAGCAAGGATACAGCAGTGACGGCCAAGCCCCAAAATTCACAGTGCCCTGAGCCCTGTCAGCTTGGCTTGAACATAGAGATGATGAATACAGCAAACAAAACTGCGTCTGTGTCCTTGTCTTTATTTTGTTCTTTTAATGTTCTATCTATATGTGATACTGCAAGAGCCAGATCAGCTCCCAAATGGATGTTTAGTATCTTGGGAAGCATCTGACACAGCCCTCAGCTCCCAGTAATTTGCTGGAATTCCCAAATGGTCACATTTCAGGTCCATGTCCAGTGAAGAACCATAACCAAAAAAGACACTCTCCCTACACAATAGCCACCTCCCTGGTACAGATCTCAGCTGCCCTCTCATGGGGTTCTACCCAAACTCCATGGCACCCATGGCCAAATCAAGCAGAAGCAGAAACAAGAAGTCAGAGATTACAAACACATTGAACGCACATCCAAATGTGCAGCATACAAACAGTACCATAACACTGAGCCTGAGTGTGAGGACTACACACCTTTAGCTTTTCCTTCTGTGTAAGATCCACTCACTTTGATGCAAGTGGAATTATCACCTCCACAGACTTTGCAAGAGTCCATTGTCTTCTTGGAATCCATCTGGCCATCACACCCAAATGCCTGAGCAAAGGGGAGAGTCTGTCAAGACTTGCCTATTCTGAGAAGCAAACAAGTGAATGAAAGCAACATTGCCTGAATTTCTGAAACTGTCTTTTTCAGCTGAAATTCAAATTTAAGCAGACAACATAGACAAAAATGCATTGGTATCTAGGTCTGTCATCATACAGCAGCATGCAAAGCCAGAGACTGGAAGGTCTGAGCTGAGAGCACAACTCTTTCATTAATTATATGATATTTTCTTTCTCTGGAAGGGGGGAATGAAAAAGAAAAGGGAAAAAAAAAAGCCCAGGAGAACAGTAAATATGAATGGCAGGTTCAAAAGGAATCTTTAGCTCTCAAACCCAAAGCTAGCTCACATCTTTCAGTCTGGCCTTCGATCCTATGGAGCTCAAAAAAGAGACTCAATGCTCGTTCCCATGAACAAGAGTAATTTACATAAAGCTACAGGAGGATCTCAGCAGGCTTAGCAGCAAAACATGTGCAACTGCTGAATTTATGCTAGAGGCACTGATCCCAGGCTTTGGATGCTGCCATAACATACATATTTTATCACTATTACCAACAGAACAACAGAAATCAGAAGAGATTCTGCTGACACCCTCTGCTGTTCATTAGATGAAAATGCATTACAAAACACCCAACACGAGGATAATGAGAAAAACACAAAATGTTAAAGAGTGTATTCTGGTAATGTAAGGAAACAACAGAAAACATACAACTGGGTCAGTACTGAGCAGTTAGTTACTAAGATGCAGAGAGTGTGGGGGAGTTCTGTTCAAGTTCATCATGAAAGAATGCCTTTCTCACATCCAGTCCAGAAAAAAAGTTCTACTTTAATTTTGATTAATGATACTGCAACAATCAGTATCTTGAGTTATGATTCCCAGGTTTTACTCCTTACTTTGCCACTGACCCTGTATGTTCAAATCATGCAACTTTTTTCCAACAGACAGAATTTTCTAGGGCTGTTTATACCATGCAAACTGAACAGCTAATGATGTCTCTTCAACCAACACAAACCAACTGCTTCTTGGATTAGGGATGAATAGTCTTACATACTTAGTGCATAATTAGCAGAATGTCTTATCTAGAGGGCATTGGCATTGCATGCACAAACAGAACAGTAGATTTGTTGGACTTCATCCAATAAGCTAAGAACAAAACTCTCTTCTTTGAGCTCACTCTGTTGTTTGGGACTCTGTGTTTTTCATCCTTGCTCTTAGTTAATTGACTCCTTTGGTGCAGATTACACACCAGAGGTTCACCTGGATCCCCCAGTTACTTACTCTGCAGTTTCCCATTACACACAGATTGAAAGCCCCGTGGTGCTCAGAGTCATCCTGCTCACACCTGGTTCCATCTATGAAACTGTCTTCACGGCTTATCATGAACTCGTTTTCAATGGCCCTGCACATGTGCTTGCAGAGCAGGTCCCCTGGAGGAAGCAGACAGAAGAAGAAAGGAGGAGGCAGACAGAAGAAAGGAGTTACTCCTCCAGTAAGGACCATCAAGCAATGGGAAGAAGTCAGAAGGCTCTGACGGAAAGCGTATCCAGATTTCACATGAAAACTAAACCAGTGAAACAGCCTTTTGATTTCAAAGTACAGTGTGAACACTTCCCTTCACAAAGAAACCCCTGTTTCTAAGACTTTCCTTACCTTTAGCAAAGCCAACAGCAGAAGTCCAGGTATAAAAGGATGGTGTTTCTACAGTGAGATACAGTGGCTTTGAATTTGTTGCTGTGCATTGTTCAGCCATAAAATCCTGCTGGGTCATCAAACAGGCCTACATCCCAGAGAGAATTGCATGTGTAATGAAAGGAAGTTACTGAGCACAGAATCCCAATTAGCATTTTACTCACTAGCTAAAGGCAGAAAGCAGTGGCTGCTAAGTAAAACAACTGGAAATGAAGGAAACCACTTTACAAGGAGGCTGTGGGCTGTGCAGGGAATTGTGTTTGGAAGCTGATATCTTTGCAGTTTATACAAAATAAATGGATAAGGAAAATAAGAACAACAGAATGTCCCTCTGAAGAAAGCTATCATTAAGTGAGTCACTACTTTCTCAGTGTCTGTCCCGCTATGAAGGCACAGAGAATATGCTTCTTTCCACGTGAACAATGCTATTAAATAACACGGCTGTCTTCAGACACAGTGGAAGAAATACCTCTCCTGTTGCCAGGCTGTGTGCCAGACCTTTAGTCCTCCTGCCCAGAGCAGTCAGCTGGGAGAGGTACAGTCCCAAATCATACAGTCCCAAAGGGTTAAATGGCATTAAGAAACAAGCTCTGAAGATGTGATGAGCTCCATTACCTGCGTATTGCACATCTGTGCCTGGATGCTGGCACCATGGCACTGCTGCCCCCCAAAAGCAGGCCTGGAAACGACAAGAAATGAACTCCTCAACAGAGGTGGTTTTGTCCCAAGCAAAGAGCAGGACTTAGTCCTCAAGGACCTGAATTGGCCAAGGGGCACTTGCAAACTCCCCACCTCTTACCTGGGGTTGTTACAGAACCGCTGCCTTATCACAACTCCACCTCCGCAGCTGCGGGAGCAGGAGGAGAAAGGGCTCCAGCTGGACCACTGCCCATGGACTACAGCCATGGGGTTGAGTTCCTCCAGAGAGCTGCACTGTCCCTTGGAGCACCACTAAGACCAAGAATAAAGAAAACTGGCAGCAGCACCACAGTGAAACCAGCAGAGCTGAGACCTATAAGCGTGTCACAAGTCCCCATCTTTTTGCAGGCCAGAGTGTAACAGAGAATCCCAAGATGAATGAGGCACCTTCTCACAAGAGCCTGGAAGAATCCCATTCCTAGTTCTGGTCTAACATGAGGCTGGGGTTAAAGCAAAGATCTCATAAGCCATTCCAAATGGAAAGCAAAGTCTTTGAGGAGAGCTCAGGTAACAGGCTACAGACTGCAAAGCATCTCCAGAGATACAGACAAGGTGCAAACAAGATCAGCTGGTACCAGCAGTGTGTGACTGGAGTGTCTGACCTTAGCTCCCTGGCTGAGGGGCAGTGAGTGCCATGTGCCTTCCAGACACTAACAAGGCCTTGCTGTGTAATGAGCTCCACAGCACTCACACCCACTCTGATCATCAGAGCAGCAGCCTCCTTACCTTATTGACTCCACACTCGGTACCATCCAAGAGGGGAACAAGAAGCCGAGCACAGCTGGATTTGTCTCCTGGTTGTACGTGGCATGACAGAACTTTACATATGTCCTGGTGTGACAAGAAAACCAGGGAGTTCAGGGAATCACTTAGGCTCATCCACACAGCAGCCTCAAAAGCTGTTCCCCTTAAAGGGTGCATGTCCCAAGTGTTTGGTTTCCCCACAGCTAACCAACAATGTAAGTTTCCTCATTCCTCCTGATATTGGGCAAAAGCTGTGGGCAAGTCAAAAGGCCATCACTGTCAGCTGTAATGTTAGAAGATGACCCAGTGAAGCAAGTTTCAACCACCCTAGTCCTTCCTCATTAACAAAACATATGACAGCTGTTAGACATGCTGCACTTCTCAGACATGGAGACTTGAGCAATGTCAGGGATGCTGGAGGAATCCAATGAACACAGGCTCCCTAAGACAGGCCCCCGAGTAGGGGGACACAGCACTGGCACCACCAGGTCCCGGTTTGGATAGAAGGCTCTGTGCAAACTTTAAAGGAGACTTATGTGGATGAAGGAGGTAACAGAAAGGAGAGGGAAAAAATTAAAACCTTTGAAGGTTTGTTCCTTGCCCAGTAACGTGTGGCAGGAAAGCACCTTCCATTCCTTTATAACAAAAATGTCCCCGAATTCCTTCTCCTGAATCTTGGTTCCAGAGCATTTCCCTGCTGCCTCTAGGAAGTCAGACAAACTTTCTACCTACAACATTGCTGTCAGCAAAGGTGCATGCTGTGGCAACACTCCCAAAGGCTATTTTACATTGCTCATCTGCTCCATAGTACAAGCCAGGCTTCCATCCAGGGATGCTGCCGTCCATGTCCGGCAGGTCATTTAAGCAGTTTGTTTGGCCTGTGCTGATAGAAACATAAGAAATATCACTTTTCCAGCTGTGGGCAGTAAGGACAATGACATGTTTGCAAACTTGTGCCGAGTTTCATTCTGGGAGTTGGCTTTGCTTTCCCAGACAACACATGCTTACTGTGGGCTGTGATGGATTTAGCTGCAGCATCTGCCTGGAGATGCTCACAGTTCCCCGCTGCTGAAGTTAGAACAGAAATCCATTCCTGTTCCTCACCCAGCCAGCTCACAGCCCACAATGCTTGTTTAAACCTAGATTCTCTGACATTTTAAACAAAAATTCCAGGCTGAGCTAGTGTCTGAGAAGTCCAACATAGCCCAGGCATGTTAGTCACTAACCAAAGTATTTTCCAGCTACTTGAAGCAAAAACTGGGTTTAACCTCAGCAACAGACACAAGTGCTAAGAAATAAACAAACCCCAAGCTTTTAACAGTTCCTCATTTTCCAAGAATGTTCTATTTTATTCCCTGCCCTCTGCTAAGCTCCCAGTACAGGGAACTGCTGCCACATGGGCACACAGAACTGGACTATTCCCTTACCTGACAAAGGCCAGGAACTCTTCTCGGCTGCACTGCGACCAGATGAGGTCGATGCTGTTGTGGTTTCCTGCTGAACCCATGATGAAACCACTGCTGCTGCACCGATTCCCCTCACCATCATGGGAGATTCCAAGGCTGTAACAGAAGCAGCACAGTGCTCTGAGAAGAAACCCAAAGGCTGAGCTCCCTCAGAGCTTCTCTTCTGTAAGCAAGGGCTTAGCTCCCTCTGCAGCCTTTCCTTCTACTGTTGTCACAAAGGTTTTCTCTCCTCTTTGCAGGGGAGAGCTTGCAGGAATATAAGAAACAGAAGGAACTCTTTCCAAAAGTTTTGAATAACCCATAGGAAACCCCCTGTTATGCCTAAGAGATCATTTCCCTTCTTCTGAGTCCTTTGAAATGAGGGATGTTTTTAACTGAATAAAACATACGGGGCTGCTGTGAGGCTTTCTTACTGACCTGTGCCCAATCTCATGGGCTATGGTGACTCCCAGGTCAAAGCCAGTGTCCTGGGTGATAATACAACTCCATGAGGAGGAGCAGACTCCACCTAACTGAGTCACTCCACGTAGCTCCTTGTTCCCATCAGGTAACTCCAAGTCAAACCTGAAGTAAGTGAGACAGAGGAAAGAGTAAAGAACCATGACAGCTAAAAAAGTCAGGTCTATATGTTCAACTGAATGGCAGCTTCCTGATTTAACTTTGTTAGCTACCTAACATTTCTTTTGACACACAGAGCTCCCTGGGACAAGATGGCAGCAGCAGGGTTCCACAAACACTCACTGTTCAAAATCTGTGGTGATTCCACATCAACAAATCTCCATGGCCTCAGACAAGCAGAACAGAATAAAACAACCTAAGCCTATTTGTAATAGAGCAGCAGAAGCATCTCTTTGAAGAAACAGCACTAAACCAAAGCCATTGCACTCAAGAAAAGCTGGCCTTCAACTCATTTAGCCAAAGCAATTAAGAGCAAGGAGCCTGAAGGTCAGGCAAAACGTCTGAGTCAGAGAAGCACTAGAAATCTTTCAGAACAAACACCAGTTAGTTTTCACTTCCAGTTACTGTGACATTTCTGCCCACAGAAAGCTGCAGTGGGCTTGGATGTGCTGTTCTGGAAGCACACAGTGTCTGCTCAAGTCTGGATGGTCAGTGCTTGGGAATTCCTTCAGAATTCCTTCAGAAACTCAATAAACAGCACCTCTGACTAACCATGTTACACTAAGGGCAGGAGAATCAGCCCATTTCCAAAGACTGTGTGATGCTCAGCTGCTGGAAGACCAAGCACAAATCAGTGGTGTTAACAGCCAGACACAGTCAGGCCTGTTTCCATCCCTCCCAGGGCAGGGGAGTTTCAGTACCTGGTGACGTAAAGGACAATGTCAGCGTGCTGGGGGTCAGAGTCATTCTGGGGATTGACCTTCTTGCTCCACTCACAAACACTAATCAGCGAGGAGGTGATATTTGTTGTGATGTTTACCTCTGCCTAGAGTGAAGGCACATGTTTGCATATTTCATACAGCTATTAGCCATCCCTTGGACAACACTTGAGCAGAATCCTCCCTGCTTACCTCTGGTTCTCTCAAAACAAGCATTTGCATAAGATGAACCCGGAAATGAGCACCCAGTGAGGCATCTCTCAGCAGCTCTGCCCCCTGTTAAGAGACAGAAAGGATTCAGTAAAGAAGGTACCTCAGTGACTCTCTACCTGTTCTCAATAATAGGTCTGCATTCACTATGAAGGGAACACACCTGGTAACCATAAGGGGCAACTATAAAATCACTGGGAAGTACAACATTGAAGTCTGCATGAGGAATGTAAATAAATCTATCAACAGATGAGAACTGTAGTTAGACTTGTCAGATACTCTGAAGCAGAGAGAAGAATCTGCGTGGAGAACAGTTTCATAGGGTAGAAGAGGGAATGAGAAGTTTTTTCAATGCATACAGAAAATGCATAAGCAAATTCTTAATAACAGCAAAGAGAGACGGTCAATGCAATTCTGTAACAGAGATAAAATGTAAAAATGTAAAATGTACAATTAATTCAGTGGATCTGGTTCAATCTCACTGGATCATGGCTCTGCTGTTTAAACTCTTGTTACTGTATTTGACTTAGAGCAATATTAGTAACGAAACAAAGGGCTACATCTTTACATGGGTTTTCAAGATACAACCTCAAAGCTTCTTTGATCTACTTTACTCATGCAGTTCCTTGTACAAGGGAAAACTTGCCATGCAGAGCCAAGGGAAGCAGAACACCCTGCACACACACAGTGCTCTGTACTAGGAGCAGGTAACCACTAACACCTCTGAAAGTGCACCCACAGAGGCCCATCTGCTATAACACAGCCTGTGACTCTGTGAGCTCTCACAATGGGACAACAGCCCAAACAGAAAGCTACTCACAATGTTCAGGTTGGTGAGAATATATCGCTCCGTATCCTCTTTGTGGTACAGGTAAACATCTGGACCTGCTACAACCATCAGTTCCAAATGTTTGACAGCTCCCTCAGCCCTCTTCTGCAAGCGAGAAGGAAACCGCCCTGCTGAACAGCACAGAGGGACACGGGGAGTTTAAAATGCCAGGCAACATAAAACATCCCACAGATCCACTCCCTTTTCCTGAGAGACTAGAGTAATCCATCTGAAGAGCACTCTTTCAGTTGTTTGCTCAAGTTTCACCTGCCAGCTTTTTTTCACCTGCCAGCATCCTTAATGCACCAATGCTATCAAACTAACAAATACCTACATGAAAACACGCTGGTTACACTTCAGTGAGGTGAGAAACATATTCAAGTACACTCATGTATTTGTAGACATGAATATTTCCTCTGAGGTCATGCAAGCAACCCTACTACCAGGAGACAGCTCTCCCAAGCAGAACAAGCAGAGCTTCCTCTCCATTTACATTACCTCTTGCCGTATTTGTCTCTCTTGCAGCGAGTCTGAAGAGAATGTGGGGTCTGGAGAAGCCAAAGTCCTTCAGCAGAGCCACATCTTTGCTTCTGACAGGCTTGATATGAACCTTTTCCTCATCTGCAATGACGATTCCTTGCTAAAGGAGATGAAATAGCCATCTCTGAGTTATTCCAAAGACATTTGCTAGCAGTGGAGAACAGTGTCCCACATCCTTCCCGTTTCTCCTTTGAAATGTTCACATATATTAAAGGGATAGTTCACACATCAAACTGCAAACCTACAAAGGCTGTAAATGTAAGGGTAAGGTCAGTGCACACTCACCAGCTGCCCTTCACAGTAAGTGACTCTACACTTAGACCCAGGAGGCTGCAGTGGATTTCCACCTGCAAAGCAGCTGCCTGAGAATCGCTTCAGTAAGCTCAAGGAGGAGTTCACCACTTGATTGCTCACAAAGGAAGAGGAAAGGAGACCATGGTCCTCCAGAAATTCAAAGGCATAGAGTTGTCCCCAGGCCTCAATGGAGCAATGTTGAACACGACAGGATGTCAGCCCAATCTGTCCTTCTTTACAAGGGCAAGTTGGCTCAGTAATAACAAACTCAGGTACTGAAAGAAAGACCAGACCAAGGGGAACAGTGATGAGAAACGATGATACCCAGAAAAGAAATGTAATGATCTAGCTCCTTAGGAAAAAATACACACCAAATGGCAACTGTGGCCCTTGTGGGTCATTGTGTCAACAGTCAAAGAACTTCTGTGCTTTCGTGTATTCCAAGTGAAGATAATCTGACTGGGAACAGACAACAGCTTTGAAACTGGCTCCTGACTTATCAGCACTTGTGCTCTCTCAGTAAGGAGAAGAGTTCATTTAACAAAGGCTGAGACAGTTTTACTTCCTCAGATGTTAGGCATTACTGAATGAGGATGATCATAATCCAGACAGAGAGGCACTGGGATGAGCACTTGGTGAGCTCACAGCAGACAGCATCCTTGCTTTAAAACCTATCTTTATTCTGAACCACCATCAATCCAGACCCAGACCACTGGTCTTTCAAAGATCAAGTGCACGTACAGTTCTTCTTAGTCTAAAGCTTCCCCAATCAGAAACCCTGCCTTTGTTATTAACCATGTAGAAAAACACCAATACAGAGAATTAGGACCACTAATGTAAGCAAGAAAAACAACCCCACCTCCTTCAGCAGACTTTACACACTGACCCAGTTCTTCCACACTGCTACATGGCTTGCCTCATGGAATAATGTGACTCAGAAATGCTAAATTCTTGTCAGATCAGGTTCATTACTGAGTGTCCTCAGCGTTATCAAACACACAGGCTTAGAAACAAACTGACAGACGCATTCCAAAATCAAGAAGGAAGGATCCTTGCATACCCTCAGACACTGAGCTGGCTCCAAAATAAGAGAAAACATCTTCTGCATCCAAAGCACTGAGAAATTTCTGCAAGAAGAAGAACAGCTTTACAGTTTTTGGTTTTTTTTAAGAAAAACAACTGGATCCATGAGCATGGAACCTAACCTGAAAGGAATGCCCGGGAGCAGCTCAACAAGCACCTACGCCAAGTTCTCATGGCTCCAGCACGCACTAAGCATGAGCTGCACAACAGCCACCCGGAGGAAACAGCTTTATCTTCTTGATTAGGGAGGTTTGATGGATTTTGGCTCAGAACGTGTTGTGTTGTCTCTTCTGCTTTTTTGGTGTGTGTGTGAGTGGGTTTTGGGTTGTTTTTTTTTTTTTCCTAGAAACAAAAGAGACTTCCTGGAAACTGCATTTTCTGGAGGTCAAACTCACCTCTTGGAGAGCTGACGGCCAGCAGAAGCCCAAGGGGAGCGTGGCGAGAGCCCAGACCGCCAAGCAGACGATCATGCTGGAGGAGTTGCAACCCGCGCCGTGGACTCAGCGCCGGCCCAGGGGTGATGTTTGGCCCAAAGCATCACGTGGAGCGGAAGGGAAGAGCTCAGGGTTTAAACAAACAGGGGAGCTGATCGTCTGCAGGGAGGGGGGCGGCGTGCAGCCGGGGGCTTTACAGGAGCAGCTGCACGGAGGGGCTTTTGCGCAACGTCTGCAGCTTTACTGCAGCCAAAAAGCGAGGCAACGATGAGCTTTGGGGCAGCCTCAGCGGGCAGACACACGAGGGGCGATCCGTGGACGGGGGGGGGGGGGGGATAAAGTGGCTCTGTGCCGTTCACCCCGTGCCCTCGCTGGCCTCGGTCCCGCTAAAGCCGGCGGAGCCAACCCGCGGCGAGCGCCAGCTCAGCGGGGCGGGTCTGGCCTCGCAGCCCGGAACCGAAGCGCGGGGCGGCGTTCCCCGCCGGGCCGGTCCCTCGCTGCGCGGCCCCGCTCGCCAGCGCATCCCCGTCCCCATCCCCATCCCCATCCCCGCTCCCGCTCAGGGCTCGGGCCGCATGGCGAAGCACAGCCCCGCGGAGCCGGGCGGCGCGGCTCGCAGCAAGGGCAAGAGGAGGAGGAGGAGGAGGAAGGTCCGGGGAACGGCGGCGGCGGGGGATGCGCCCAAGGGCCCCGGCACGGCGGCGGCCGCCGCTCCCCCCCGCAACCCCCACGAGTTCTCCTCCAACTGGAAGGCGCTGCAGGAGGTGAGGGGAAGCGGGGGCAAGCGCCTGGGGCAGGGCTGGGATGAGGATGAGGATGAGGATGAGGATGAGGATGAGGATGAGGATGAGGAGGCCGCCCGCGGCGGGCTGCGGCCGTGCTCTGACTCTCCGAGTGCAGCCCCCACGTTGGTTGTCGTAATTAAAATAATTAACCTCTTGTCAGTGAATAAAGGGATGTGAGGCGTGCCGTTGCAGGTAATTCCGCTAGAGATAGACAGACTGGTCCCTTGGCACTGAGGCAGAACGCCAGCAGCCCTCGGGACTAATGGAGGGGTCAGAACGGGAAGGAGATAATCCTGTGTTCCCTTTTTTTTTGTCTTTTTTTTTTTTTGTCATTTTAGCTATTGAAACAAAAGGCAAACAGCTCCAATGAGTCCCTCTCCACTGGCCAAACACACACCAAAAAGAAGCATCCGGTCAAAGAGGGAAATAGCCAAGAAGTTCCAGCTATCAATGGGAATGTAGGAAAGGTCAAAGCCACAAATAAAATGGGCACTGGTTGTGCTAAAGACAGTCCTTTGGCTAAAGACAGTCCTCCTTTAGCTAAAGACAGACCTCCTTTGACTAAGCCAAAACCCAAGAGAGTTGCAATGGATAAAGATGTGAATGGCACCAAAAGTGATGGAAAAGATGGCAAAGAAAAAAAGAAAAAAAGCAAGATTATGAAGGAAAAAGATGATATAAAACATAAGAGGAGGAAAGCTGAAGAACGTGAAGAGCAGCAACCCAAAGAGTGAGTACTTCAGGCATCATACATGTATGGGAATATTTTGGGGGGGGTTATTCATAAGCAGTACATTCAAAACAACTGCACTCCTCCCAACTACATGTTGGGAAAAATAAGATGTATGCTGCCCCTACTCCTCAGATAGAGCAACAGACCTGCAGAGGTGACAGTACTAAACTGATCTTCACCAAGCTAATTTCTTGATTTAAAAAATAAGTATGCTTTTTCTCCACTGTAAAGTTGGAAGGCTGCTTTAAGATGGTTAAATGGAATCAAATCTGTACTTCCCAGGGATGAAATCTGGTTTGATGACGTTGATCCAAAAGATATCGAAGCAGCAATAGGACCTGAAGCAGCAAAAATTGCTAGAAGAAATCTGGGACTTGAAACAGACCCATCCAAAAAGTCTGTGGAGCAAGTGCTGGTTAAAGAAAAGGCTTTTGAAGGGTAAGTGGCATGACAGCAGGAAAAGAGCAGCACAGACATAGAGATTATGTTCTAATTACTGTGATCTGCAGGTGCACAGCATAACCTGACATCGCCTCATGTCTGCTGACAAACAAACTGCCAAGCTTTTCCTCTTTTTTTTCCCCCTTTTGAACCCTGTGAACTCCATCCTGTGGCCCCTGTTACAGAGCTGTCACTAAGCTGGCCTTTTGTCTCTTAGGCTGACACGAGCTGTGGCCATGGACTGTGAGATGGTGGGTGTGGGACCCAAGGGTGAAGACAGCATCGTGGCTCGTGTGTCCATCGTGAACCAGTTCGGAAAGTGCATTTATGACAAGTATGTGAAGCCTACAGAAGAGGTGACTGATTACAGAACAGCTGTCAGTGGCATACGCCCTGAGAATATAAAGACAGGTAGGAGAGGGGCTTTTTTCCTCCCCCCCCAAAAACGTTCATTAAAGAGGGAACATTTAACAGCCTGTCTCAGAAGCCTCATTGGCTGAACCTGGGGAGGTTTTAGTCCTGTTTTGGGAAATGGGAAACCAAATGAATGCTAAGGAAAAATGTGGGAAGATATACTTTTTCCAGAGTGGTCACTAATGCTGTAGAAGACATTAACTCAGGGATTTGGGTGTTGGGAAAAGAAGAAGTTTACTTCATGTTAGTGCTGTGCTCATTGGAGAATTCTCTGTGCTCTTGTACATCTATAGTCGCAAGGACACAATTGCAGTGTTGTAACTGTAGAGCGATTAGTTGTCTTATAAATGTAATGGAAGGTGTTTCCTTGGGTGGTGTTTTTAGGTGAAGATTTTAAAACAGTGCAGAAGGAGGTTGCTGACATCTTGAATGGCAGGATTTTGGTTGGACACGCGTTACGCAATGATCTAAAGGTACGTGGCTGCACAGTTGGTATTTTGAAGACAAGGTTCCCAAGATTTAAGATTGAACAAATTTCTAATACATCTTTCTGGATCAGATGACTGCATTTGAACTCTAGAAACTACAGCTTTATGCCTCTTAGCTCAGTTTGGTTTTATTTCACAGTCATTTGCCCACCAAAGTTCTTCAGCTTTCAAACTCTGTTGCTAACAGCACTGAAGAGCCAAAGAGCCAGGAATGAAACAGAATGATGAAGAAACTGTGTATGTGCTTTGCTTAGCCCCCAAAGCTCAGCAGTCTGGTCATCATTACCAGACACAGGTATCTTATGCCACGCTGTACTAGCACTGCAGGTAGCTTCTACACATGGTGCCTCCAGATTCAGTTCTAAGTACAACTCTGGTTCTTGAATCCAGTGTCTGAGTGATCTTGATCTCATCTATTCACGATTTTGAACTAAATATTATAACTGATGGAAGAAAACAGCAGGAAGCTGTATAGTTTCATGCAACAGCACCTTCTGGACTGAAAATGTACTTTCTCCTAGGTCCTATTTCTTGATCATCCTCAGAAGAAGATACGTGACACACAAAAATACAAACCTTTCAGACAGAGAGTCAAGGTAAGAAACCAATGGGAGGGTTCACCTCAATTAACTGACTCAAACTTCCAGCTCACTCCTGCACTTGCCTCTACCTGACACCGTTCCTTCTATCCTGCATGGTTTGTGTCATTTGGAAACACTGCTCGTGAGAGCATGATTCTGTCTTTTCTGTTTCTAGAACGGACGGCCATCATTGAAGCTGCTCTGTGAGAGACTGCTAAACGTGCAGGTGCAGACAGCAGAGCACTGCTCGGTACGTGTCTGATCAGAACATACATTTGTGGGTAGATCAACAAAGTATTACACATTAGCTCAAAGATCTGGGTTCAATCCAGAACGCTCTGGCTTTACTCAAGCCTCTCAGTGAAACTTAGCAAGCTTTGCTCAGACACTGGCACGGAGTAAGACTGACATCTAAGCTTGCTTACTTTTACGTTTCTCATACCACTTTTGCACAAGTCAAGTGCAAAAGTGTTTTGTTTAAATATTAATTCTTGTTACTTTTTTTCCTTGGAGATATTAAATTAACTCAAGTATTAACTGCTTACCTTAAAGCAGCATCTGCACTGTTGCACTATGGGAGGTTGGATACAATAGTGAGAGAGCCGAGTACTGAATCTCAGCAGTTAGTGCCTTTCTTTCAGTGGACAGGAGGATATAAAAGAGGAATGAACTGAAAAAGCAGGGCAAATTGTGAGGGTATCTCCAAGGTAGTGTATGAAGAATGTTTTTTTAATGATAGCTTCAAGTCACAATGAGAGAAGTGTGTAGCCTGTGGTGGGCCACGCAGTCTGAGTACATTCATCCCCTTCCACTAATCACAGAACCTAAAGCTAGAAAGAAACTATGAAAGAATATATTAAAATGAAGGATTTAGCCACTTAATGGTAATATTCCTAAACCATGTCAGCTGTGCTTCATTAAGCCTCCTGTTTTGTTCTGTTTCCTTTTAGATTCAGGATGCACAAGCAGCTATGAGACTGTACACTCTGGAGAAAAAGAAGTGGGAAGCTGCTGTTAAGAACAAATCTAACAAGAAAAATTCTAAAACTTGAATGGTTTATCTGCAGCATTTGTTGGTTTCATGTCACATTCCAGGGCAAATGTGGAGAATTCAGAACTGACAGCAGCTACTTCCTGAAAACCAATGGAAAGACAATAGTTTCTACCCTGGGACATACAAGGACACTGAGTGTCCCCTTTCAGGATGGTACCTACACCCAATGCCTGCTACTGTGTTTAAACAAGACTTCCAACAAATGCCTTTGTCAAGTACACTATCAGTTCAGTTTCCACAAAGGAAATATACAGTGAATAAGTTTCAAAGGTGGTTTTAAATTATGTTAGATGAAGGAAGAAGCTGTCATTGCTTTGCTGAAACTCCCAAGACTAAAATCTTTATTTCAAATACTTGAAAGCCTACAAAGTAAGCCCAATTCTGAATTGTTGCTGTTAGTCTCACAGTTGTGGAACCTAAATCAACAAAACAAGTTTATATGTTATTATTGGTCCAATATTAATCTTACTGGTGAGAAAAATCTTTTAAAATATTCCTGGAGGATCTAAGCTTTTCTGTCTGAACCAGAAACAGACAAGTCTTGTTCTTATACAAAAAGTTGTTCTTTTACTTCTGCAGTTTCAGAAGTGTTGCATCCACAAGGTTCATAATCTCCTGGAGAGAAACGTGAGAATTGTCAAATACAAGATTACCTTCACTTATTTTTCTATTCCTCTATTAATAAAAAGATTGTGTCTAGCACAGGCCTTTAAAATGAGTGGTATTTTAAATATAAGTCAGGCCTGATTCTGCAAAGTCCCAAGCACCTCTTATTCCCACAGTGAACACTAATGCTGTGGTGTAAATAACCTGAATGAATACTGGAAGGTAGAAAGGAATGGGTTTCAGGGATTTAGGAGTTATTTGTCACACTGATCATCAGAATGAGAGTGTTCTGGTCTTGTCTGTGCTGTCTTTTCAACTGGGGGCAGAGGGAAGAATGAATTACAAAGGAAGGTGGAGATTTCCCCCCTTTTGTGATTCTTTTTTCCTGCACTATGTTGGAGCTGCAGTGGTCATTAAATTGGCACAGGCAATGCCTGCAGGAAACACTGGAGAACAAGTTTGGGTCTGTCTTTAGCACAAATTATGTAAGGAGGCAAATTGCATAACTTGAGGAGCAAGGTTAGACTAACCAGTTCTATTTACTTCATGAAAAAACTTGTAATAACTGGTTTCTTGACAGCAAGGCATTGCAGAAGAAATACTAGTGTAACATTAAATAGCTTGAATAACTTTGTTGCTTCTGGTGTGCCTGTTTTAGTATGAAAAATGTAGTAAATTAATGCAATGCTGCAAGAAACCAGAAGAGAGTTTCAAAGAAATGACAGCAACTTGTTACAGCTTGTTTCCAGTAGTTAAAAATATTTTACAAGCTCACTCTGCACCTCACATACACATAATCCTGACAATTTCTACACTATGCAAATCCAGCCATTTGAGAATGACAAAATCCATAACTAAAAATAATATACTAAGCATCCACCCTTTATCATCACACACTTGTACATACCACGCTAGCTGGAAAGCAGCCTTTTATTTCAGACAGCAGTTGCTCCATTTCCTGGGACAGCATATCCAGCACAACCTCATCTGTAAGGTAAAGGAGCAGGATTATTTATGGTTCCAACTGCCAACAGTTTCAGCAGGAGCTAAAGGATTGTAGCAAGAAGACAGAGCCACACAAAGAGAAGGCAAGTGAGGATGAAATTACATTGTTATAACATCAGAGTGGCATTTATAATTGAAGAACAATTGTCAAGTGACAATTGGGTTCCAATTCATCCTCCTTTTTTCTGATACATAGTACATCTCCCCTGAGAAAAACCAGTGTGTCCCTTAGCAGCTGCTGTTATAGTTTTCTTTTTACTATCTTTTGGGGGTGGGGGAGAGGAAGAGACTCAAGTTTATCAGCACCATCTCACCATACTGAACCATCTCATTCATCAGCATGCAGATACTTTCCACCACTTTTGGATCATCGAAGTGCAGATGGTAGGCATCTTTGATGAGGTTTATTCCACTGCCTTTTGAATCCATTATAAATCTCAAAGCTGATATTTCTGAAAGAGACAAACACTGCTGGGCTAATAGGTAGCTGCAGACTGCATTACCTGTTTGGCAGTCCCTGACTTTAGCTCACACACATAGAACATTTTTCCAGGAAGTCATGCCCATTATTTTCAGCCTTCCCTAAAGCTATTCCAAAGCCTATTTGGGCAACAAGACAACAACCATATGTGCAGCTGACACTGGCATGTATGGCAGAAGTGGTATTTTCACATTTACTGTTTTCACACAGATTGAGCTGTATCCTTTTACACAACTGAAACTATTTCACCATAAAATAAGTAACAAAACACTCAAGTTACTAATAGGTCAGATGGTGCTGATCTCATATTGATCATACATGGCACCTCCAGTTGCACTATTTCCTCTTCCAGCCCTGCAGGAATGAACTCTTGAACTATACAGAAACAATCCAGTTCTGAGCTGATTTGCAACCGATATAAAAAGAATTGTTGAATGTTACCAGATATTCTTAGAAGGCTGGCTAATGCCAGGCAGGCATTCTTCACCAGAAATGGTCTTCCTGGGTTCATCCTGAGTGCATCCAGCAGAAGTGCTGTCGTGGGCTCATATTCATTTTCAGTTAAGCAACCTTGGAAAAAACACCACACAAAAACCTCCCAAAACTTCAATATACTCAAAAATCTTTAAAACGTTTATCAGCATTTTCAACTTCTGACAAGATTCCCTTTCATTCTCCAAGCCAAAAGGAATGGGGAGTCTTCAATGCTCAACCTATTCTGCTGGTATGTAGCAGAAATGAAATTGCTTTGTGTTTTACTCAGCTCTTCCTAGTAGAAGGACGACATAAGCACAGGAGAGCAGGTAAACATAAGACAATATTCTTGCATGAGAAAGAAATAAGACGGTAGTACTGCAAGGATATGTTCCTTACTACACATGTTAATGAAAGAGATGTGCATTTTATTGTAATCTGAAATAATGATGTTCCAGATTTACAAAGTAGATGACATAAAACCCAAACCTCCTAGCCCATGCTGCATAACACTAATGCTGTGTTCAGAGGAGTAACACAAATGGGATTCTTGATCTCAAGAGATAAGCCAGCATGGTCTGCAACGCATGGGGTGTTGTAGCTGCCCATCATGAGATCAGCCATCAGCATCTAGTTCTAAGATTGCTATGGCTTATAAAAAATAGCTTCATTAAGGGAGCGTTAGAGAGCAAATGCAGGGAAGGCTGGTTAAGAGAAGATGCAAGTTCCTACCTCTGCTGCCATCTGCAGAGCCTGCTAAGGCCCAGCAGCCTGTGTTTCAAGGATGACCACTGACAGATATGACTGGCACACTAGTCTCTTTTGTGCACAGAAAGACTGGGAAAACACACCTTGGAGTGACAATGCCCACAGAGCAGAGCAGGCAGACTCTGTGACTGTTCCATTCTGGAGGTGTTCTTCAAGGACCGCAGAGATAACAGGGACAGCACTTTTCAGCAATGCTTGGTCCACATTTGTCTCTAAATTAACATTAAGAAAAGCATCAGAGTTCTGCAATTAAGGAATATCACAAGGACACTGTATGTCAAATTTTATCAGCAAAACCTTAATGGGCAATGGCACTGAGGCAATGCCAGGTTATTTTAGTATGGACAACAGCGGAGGAAAGGAAATCAAAATGTACAAATACGTGCCAAGTTTTACAGGACTAACAAACAGCAATATCTACTGCAGAAAGCTGAACTGCTTTTCTTTGCCATTTACATTATACATGAGTATCACAGCAAGAAATCCACAAACACAACCACCTTTTCAACAGAAAAAGATCTGCAGGATGGACGTTAAGCTGGTCACATAAATCAAACGAGTAGTTTGATTGCATCACCAAGTGCAATGCTGCACATTGTGTGCTTTCAGCCTTCCTGTATGATTACAACACCACACACCTATACAGGAACGTGTCACAAACTAATCCCTCAAAAATCTCCCAGCATGGTCTCATAAGGAGCCAGCTCAGGCAACCACCCATGGCTCTCCAAGACTGCAGGATGATGCTACTTTAATTCTTAGGCAATGGGAAGAGAACACTTGCTACCTTGCCAACCACGTTTCTTTTGGAAAAGCAATTCTCTAGGACATGTCCAACTCTAGATTTAGCCCAGTTCTGCCAAGAGAAGCATGATGCAAAGAAATAAGATGCTATTAATTCCAAATGCTATTCTGATACTTTACCTAAATGCTGTTTGCTCTGCACTCCCTCTGCTACCAGCAGAGCAAAGCCACATGATGACAAAAGAGAAACTGCAAGTACCCTTTCCTTTCTGACAGTCTCCTCATAAACTATATATTGGTCTAAACTGTAAAAATTCCACATTGACACCTTATCAGAAAAAAATAAGAGTTGCTAAGAAGTCTGCATTAGTTTTTAGTTTTCCCTCATTTAACTCTGGATCACTTCAAGTTATTGTAGTAGTATTGTGAAGACATCTGTCCAGCCTGGGAAGAAAAAGAAAATCCATCCAGTCCTAGCAACAAGAATGTCTGAACTCAATTAGGCACAATACCTGCTGCCTTTCAGTCACATGAGCTTAGTCACAATACTTGCTGTGTTCTACTTACCACTCACAGCCAAGCTCCAGAGAATGCCACAGCAAGAGAGGCAGATCTGTTCATTATGAACAAAATTTCTTAATATTGACAGAAGGTCTGGAATTACTCCAACTTTCCATAGACTCTCTGCAGCAACTTCTAAGAAACACAAAGGAAAAAAAAAAATCTATAGAACGTGGTATCTTTGTCCCACTCACTGTCTCAAACAGACAGCACTACTAACCATATTTAAACAGCAATAACAAGCTAGTAACATGATACCATCAGCTGGACAAAAGAAAGTAAGAGAATAGACTGAAATTCTTTAACAAGATGCACCCAAGCATAGTATTTAGCACAAGTGACCCTTTCAGATGGATATTTAGCCACCCTTTTACCTTACACATCTGAACTTCAGAGCAGAAAAAGAACTGGGATGGTATAAGTGGCTATTCTTGAAATGTTTGCAGTTACCTCAGCTTCAGAATTAGAAAACACCATATAAAAATAGTTTGGCCTTAGATGGCAAGTTTATTTGTACATGACACTGGGTACTTTGAGGAGGTTTTAAGATGACTCCCTTGCTGCTAAATCCTCTGTAACCATTTAGAAAAGCAGTCTTCTGATGACTGTTGAAATGACACTGAAAGCAGGTAAAAAAAAAATACTACGAACATTTAGCAATTAAAATCTCAGGAAAACAACCAAAACTGAGGAATCACATAGAATGGTTTCAATTCACCATGGCACAGCCAAAAATAGAACACAAGCTCAAAGCCCTCATTTTGCCAAGCACTACTATTTGTACAGTTTGTACTTTGTACATCACAAAACAAGATGAAGTACAGGACCATTGTAATCGAATTCTGTAAGTACCTGAAGCCTCGGCAGTGTGCCATGTACTTTCAGGAGTGTTACCTTGCCAATAGCTAGTCAATCTTACCAATATTAAACTAATACCTCCAGATATCTACATCTCCCAGTGAAGTCACAAGTTCTGCATTACATCTTGGATTAGATTATGAAAGTAGAAACATAAGAATATTCCCTCAAAATGAACAAGGTGACCCACCACTGGCTGAAGTCATCATCAATAACGTGCAGGCCAATGAAAGTAGCTCTTCATTTTCAGCGTGTTTTCTTATTATCACTAACAGAGAGCTGGTTACATTCTCATCCAGGGCCATCACCATATCCTGTTCTAAAGCTGTCAAAAGCAAACATTTGAACATATATTGCTGTGGTTTTGAGTGTTTTTTTCTGAACCCCCTTGCTGTCAGCATAACACCCAACTAACAGCATTTCTTCACGTAACAACCAAAAGTTACATTTTCATTCTCTGAAACACAATTTTTACTGTTTTCAAGCTTGTACCATTATCAGCTGTTACCAGGGTAAATTGACAAGACATCAATGGACTTGATGATCTTAAAGGTCTTCTCCAACTGAAATGATTCTATGATAAGACAGTGATAGCAGGGACCACATAAGAGATCAAAACACACTCTTATGGTTTGAGAGCCTCTTATTTATGCACTCTAGCAATGCTCTGCATAACATGAAAACAAACTTGGTTTGGTTTAAGATCAGTAGCCTGTATTTAAAATTAATGCTAACACAAAATTAATGTATGCCATTCCTGAAGAATGAGAACCCAAACTCTTATTAGAGATGGTTAAATTCCTCTATTACTTTAAATTTATCCCCCACAAAAAATCACTTCAGAACACATTTCAAGCCTTATCTGTTACATCTAACTAAAAGAGATAGGCTGCATTATTCAGCATAAGTTGGAAGTCTCATAACTGTACCTTGACTATGAATTTCAAGCAATAAACTGCAACCATCTACTTGTAACTTGAGAGAATCTACATGAGTCTTCATGGCAAGAGTGACCAATTCTGTTAATGTCAGCAAATAGGGCAAGGCTGTGGGAGAAAAAAATTTGAGACAACATTCAGCGACGTAGGTTCAAATGCTCAGTGGGTATCTACACTCCAAAACACAAGAGTTTCAAATAAATTTGAGTCCCTCCAGACTATGTAACACAGCAAAACAACATTCTTGAATCAAAGAAGAAAATGCAAGCATAGATGAAACAATACAGAGTGAATTTGGTATGCAGTGCCTTGTATTGCTGTCACTAGGATTGAATGAGAATCACAAGATCCATTCATATTGTTATTTATAACCAAATTCTGCTGTACTATTGAGTGAAGGTTTCTTCAGTAACAGTTGAAGACATGGGTAACTAAAGAAAAAAATACATTATTCTCTTTCCCTGTTGATTACAGATATGAACACATTGTGTTCAATATAATAAGTGAATGCCAGCATAAAAATGCCATCGCTATCAATTGATAGTGCATTTTATAACTTAGTTAACATGGTGCTTTGAAAATATTAATCTTGATCTGAAAGATTAATCTGAAAAATGTGCAGATGCTGGAAAAAAATCTCCAGTCACCACTCACACAGCTTTACTAGACATAAAAATTAGAGACATACAGCTTCCTTTTGCTCCATCAGTCCTATAGCCCTAAGCCTTGCCCCAAAGTTGCCCCAACTCTCATATGAGTTACCTTCCTCAATTGTCAGTTTGCTACTTTACTTGCCAGTTACATAACCACTAAGGTTTTTTTCCAGTAACCATTTTTCTTATCCAGTAAAACACCTCTGCCATTCAACAAGCATTTAGAAAACAAGTACCAATACAATCATATCAGCTAGTGGCCTATTCCAGTACCCTCTAAAAATGAGAAATAGGAAGAGAGCAATTTCATTCTCATTTCTTGCCATGAGATTTTTCTCTCTTCCTATTATCTTAAACTCTAGGAAAAAAGCAGAATAAACAAAACGGTGCCTTACCACTTTTATCTCTTACAAAGCTGGCGAGGTGCTGAATGGCTTTAGCCTGTACTTCTTCTGTATCCCAGAAAGCCTGCATGAATTCTACATAAACCAAGAAAATTCTTCGAACCATTTCATACAAACATGTATAAAGAGCACTCACATTTTCTCTAATTTACACAAGATGTGAATTCATATAAATAAGAATGGAATGATTTATAACAAAAACCTTTTCCTCTAATGCATAAAAGAAAAAATACACAGTGTTATGCTTCACCTGTATCTCTGCATTTGGCATTATGTATTTTGGGGACCTGTTGGAATATTTTATTAGAGAAGGGATGGGGGCTTTAAAGGCATTATTCTGATAGCCTTTTCAAATTAAAGTAATACCTTCCTTGCTTAGAGGTAAATAATAGAGCAGATGCTTTGTTTGTATAAATTGGCAAACGTGTTAGAATGCAGGGCAAATAAGTGAGGCTTCCCAGTTTCTGGGGGATGATCCCTGACTCCATTTAAGTGTGCAGTAGGTATGGCCAGTAATCTTATGAAGTTATAGAAAAGGGTGTATAGTGATTCTTCCTCCAAATGGCATTTTATTTCAAATAAAATGAATGTCCAAGAACTCATTTTGAAATAGAACATACACTGATTGGAAAACACATGGGTTTACTTCCTATGAAAGTCACCATTAATCTCCTCTTCCGTATTACCTGGAACACTTTTGATTCCTCCCTCAAGGAGCACATCTATTATTTTGGGAGATATTTTTGGTTTTTCTGAAGAAGCACCAGCAACAGTCAGGCATTCCTTAATAAATGGAGTATCAGTCAGATCTCTAGAATTAGAGCAGTACAAATAAGTTGTAAAAAAAAAAATAGGTGGGTTTTTTTTTTTTCATTTTCCTATAGAAAGCTAATAATAGTCATTTGAAGAATGGTAATGTAAAAAAACTACTATAAAATAGCTAATGAAAGACGTTACACTGAGCAAGCCACACTTAGGCTTCAAGTTAATGGCTTGCAAAATTGTGTATAACATGATTCTATAATGCCCACTTCTGAATGAATCACAGAGTGGTGGGAGTTGGAAGGGGTCTTTAGAGATTATGCAGTCCAACCCTCCTGCTAGAGCAAGTCCCACTTAGATCAGATCACACAGGAATATGTCCTGGTGGGTTTTGAAAACCTCCAGAGAAGGAGACTCCACACCCTCCCTGGGCAGCCACCCTCACCTAAACAGTTTTTCCTTATAGTTAACATCAAGTGAAGAACTCAAGTTGTCAAGGCAGTAAGATCAGCAACCTTGACTCAATCTGTTTCAAACAGTGGCTGACATTCCCATCTTTGTGAAGGCAGCTGGAGTTTAAGACAAAAAGAAAGCATTCAGAACTTACTTTGCTGTGGGTCTCATGCTGGGCTGAATCTGTAGCATCATACATAAAATTGGAATTATAGGTAAAGAGCTGTTATCTCGATTTTGTATTAGTGTCAGAACTCCCTCAAGACAGCCAGTATCTTGTCTAATATCCTGTAGCAATGAGGTTCTCTCTTCTGCCTGTAAATAGTATAATATCAGAAGAGCTTTCAGACATTCAGGTGAGACCATGACATTGTAAATCTATAATGAAACATTATTACATACATTCAGAACAGAGCAGGTCATCATGTCAAGTAGAATACAACCTAGAGACCAGATGTCAGATTTCTCAGTAAAAGAAAAATGAAATGTTTCTGGAGCCATCCAAGACTTGCTATCTGATGAAAAAAAAAAGAACCATAGGGTAATGTTGCTGACATTGCACTAGGTACAGTTTTTGCTTGCACACGCATGAACTGCAGGCAACTATTTTATGTCTAAAAATAATTCAGAGCTATTCTGCAGAGATTAGATTTTTTTTTTTTTACTGGTGATACCACAAAAGACTAAGAAATGCTATAACTAACAGTTCTGCAAGGAGTTAGTGAATATGTATCACAGAATCTTAAGGGTTGGAAGGGATCTCAAAAGATCATCTGGTCCCACTGTTGCAGAGTTGAGACTCACAGATTTATCTACAGTTTTCAGTTGTGAACACAACTAATGCTGCAGGCAACTGCCTGTGAATATTCTATTCATACTTTAGAAGACCAATAGTAAAATGCAGACAAGAGGGACGGAAGCATTTTCCTCTATGGCTTATTTTTCTGAGGACTACAAATATCCACCACAACTGAATCTTTTAAAAATAAAGTAAAAAAAAAAAAAAGGTAAAACAAATATCTACTTTCTTCCACTCTTATTTTCCATTTCATCTCATCTGCCATAAGCGTTTCTGTACTGAAGTCGCTGAGCATGAAGGATGCTTCACCAGTCACAAGTATGTTTGATGGCTTGAGATTTCTGTAACACAAATACTTTCTGTAAGAGTTCAATGACATACAGCCACAGCTTCCAAGCCCCTTTACACATCTGAAGGTTTGGGGATTCTTGGTGAGGGTAGGTGGGGTTGTGTTGAGGGCTTTTTTTTTGTCTGTTTGGAGTTTTTTTTTTAATATATAACTGATAATCAACTGAAAAACAATTATTTTCCTATTTTACCGTGAAATGCTTTAAAATGTGTAACTGGGATAAATTTATCTGAACGTGGAATGCAATGGTTGTCTCTCTAGATACTTTAAGTATACCCTGTCCATCACAGCCACTAAAATGTAAACAGCCACAAAGATGGTCAATATTCTAATATAAACCTTAATATTAGAATTTTAACACACAAACCCCAGAGAGAGTACTTCATTCAAATGAATAATTCTAGGCAAAAGTCAAGAAAAAGGTGACTTCAGGAGTCAGAGAAAACTAATTTCTACCTCCTACTTCCCCTTTTGGAACAGTAAACTTCAGTACCCTGAGCAGCTATGCTGAGCCAACACTGCAAAGAACAAAAGATCTACCAAAGAGATTTCTATTCACCTGTGGAAAACGTTTTGTTTGTGTATATAAAACAAAGCATCCACCATCTGTCCCAGGAACTTCAGAATAACCTGTTGAGGGGAATATACATGAAAATGTAACAAACAATAATTTCCAAATATCTTTTGATAGACAGATTCCAAAACCAGCCTTCAGCAAAACACCATGCTTTGAAAACTTTACAGAAGACTTTGAAAAGGGAGGGAATACAAAAGGAACAAATACAAAAGCAGTGAGACTCTGTCAGTTCAACCAGATGCCTCTTCTTTTTACCATGTGTGTTATTTTTTCTGACTTCTGCCTTTTTTCCTCTATTAGAGATGAAAGATCTCCTCGGCCTGAGTACTGCATTACCAGACAAAGGAACAGAGATGATATCTGTAATAAAACATTACAATAAAATTGTCTAATTGTTTGCAGGTAATAACATATCCAGTAAGAAATGTAAAACCAAGCACTATGCCAAACGGGTGGGAGTGATGTTCACCGACACCAAGGTGAACCTTTTTTTTAGCATCTCACACCAATGACACCAAATTTAAAGCTGCAAAATGCTTACATGACTACAGCATTAGGCAAGTGTTCCATTTTAACCAATCCTATTTCATTCTCACCTCTCTATCCCAAGTCACAAACAATTCCTTGTATGCACAGATGTTTGTATGATGAAGTTTTAGCAAATCCATTGCCTACATAGAATAAAAGAGAAGTCAGGCAAAGTTTTCTATAGCTACAGAGTTCTTTACACTGAATAGGACCTTAAATAATATCTTAAGTCAGTTCATGTCTTGTTCATGTCATGTATCTGATCAAATTCTTACAATGTGCAAGCTCTGTTACATATTTGCATGCACAAGTGTCAAGTTAAGGAAAATATTTCACTAAGACTCTACTCAGTGTAATGCTGTAACAGCCTTGTGAGATTCAAGCAGAGACCACCCCTCAGATAGTCCAGCCTGATTTGACTATTTACTTAGTTAATCCTTTAGATAAAAGACACTGTTAAGACTTTGGTCTTTCTAAGTGAACTAGTAAAGAGAAACTGCACTGATACCTCCTTCAAGGCCTCATTTGCTTGCTTTTCTTCAATGCATTCAACCTGCACCAAACAAAAGACAAGGATAAGACTGTTACGCAGAGATAAGAAAACTTGAAGCCAGAACAGTCTTGGCAGGGTGACTGGGATTGCAAATTATGTATGAAGTGGCATAAATTTTCAATATTAGCTCTAATCTCTAATGTTCAAAGCAGTCTCACTGTTGGGAAATGGCCAGAAACTGAGTTTCAAATGAGTCTGCAACAGCTAGCCATCTCTTCTCCTGGCACCGGCTAAGTAGCAGTAAGGCAAGAATACACTGGATGCTCCTCTGTTGCTGCTTTTAACCTCAAAACTCTCATAAACTGATCTGAATCTTCCAATTTACAAAGCAGCAGCACAGGAAGATGTAAGCCTACTCTTTCGCAGTGGCTAAGCTGCCTAGTGTGTTTGTTTTTGTTACTATCAGAAGGGCCCATGGAGACAACAAATGTACTAATAGACTCTTGTTTTCCTAGCAACCACCTTCTCACCTGTTTTATTATATATTTCTTTTCCACATCTTTTTCTGTTTTCAAGTCAGCTACCAGCATTATGCCCGAAGGTCCAGGATGGAGCTTCTCCAGCACCTGCAGGGCAGAAGTGAGACACTAACTCACTTGTTCAGCTCTAAGTGGCAGAACAACCAAGACCCTCCAGATCACTTTCCCATGCCCTCCCCTCCATACAGCACACACCGACCATTCCCCATAGAAGGGCCACGGGCACTTCTATGACTTCTCCTGTTGAGCAGAGCACTACCATCTGCCAAGGGCCATGCACACCACAGCGCTTCCCTTCCTGAGACCGTCTGGCCCCTCCCTCAGAACACTTTACACCTTCACCAAGGCCACAGACCCCTTCCTCAAAGGCACTTTCCCGCCTCATAGTCACGTAAGGATATGAGGATACCAGTGCTCCTTCCCTTCATCCACAAACTCCTCCTCAGGGCCATATACCCCCAGCCCCACCCACATCACTCACAAGCCTGCAGCCACCCCCTTCCCCCCCCACCCCCCAAGCCAGGACCTTGTATTTCTCCATGGTGGCACAACACCCAGCCTTCTAACAAGGACGGTGTAGCAACACCCTCATGCCCAGGGCAAGAGGAGCCGTTCAGCTGTTGGTGACAGGTTCCAGCTGAGCTGGGAGGAACAGAAGCCCTTCCCCTTAGCCTACACTTCCATAACCCTCCGGGACGGGGAGACCCAGGACAAGCCCGGGATGGGGA
>WBNH01007047.1:97657-124149 GCA_013401255.1 Urocolius indicus
CCCCCCCTCCCTCCGCAGCCTCCCCCCGCCCCTCGCCCCCCAGCCCTCCGCAGCCCGGCCCCGCCCCTCGTCCGCCGGCGCTGCCGCCCGCGCGGCGCCTTTAAGGCCTGGCCTACGTGGCAGCAGCAGCAGCAGCCGAGTGGCGGCGCGGCCCGGCCCGGCGTGGCGCTGCGCTCCCTTTCCCTGTGTGTCTGGTTCCCGCCCGCCCTTTCCCGCGGCGCGTCTGTGAGCGTGAGGCCGGGCCCCGGGCACCGTTAACAGCCGCCAGCAGCAGCAGCAGCAGCTGGATTTCCCCGGCCGCCAATGGGTCAGAACGACATCATGAGCACCGCGGAGGATTTCGCGGATCAGGTGGGGTGTGTGAGGTCCTGCCTGTGCTGCGGGCGGCCCTTTTGTGCGCCTGGGGCCGTGTGGGGGGGGGGGGGGGGGGGGGGGGAGCNGAGAGCGGCCGGCCTGAGGGTTCTGCTGGGGTGTGAGCTTGGGGTGGCCTCGCGCTGGGGCTGCTCCTCTGGGAGGGTGCTGAGGGGTTGCTGAGGGCCCGGTAGCCCATAGGGTTGGGGGCCAGCGCAGGCCTAGCGACCGGCTGGCTGTCCCTGTGCGAGCTCCGGAGAGTTTCCCTGGGGGGGGGGATTGGGCTGGTCTCTGGGAGCGAGTAAATGGAAAGGGGGGGCCCAGCCCGTGTTCTTGGTGAGTTGTTTAAGCTGGTAAGTAAGGCTGGATGTTGGAGAAGCGGGGGGTTGGTGTTGACAGGAAAGCAACCATCTAAACCTCGGCTGGTACCTGGAAACTCGGACTGAAAGGCTTTGCCAGTGCTGTGCTTAGAATTGGGTCAAAAGGAAAGCAAACAAGCCGATGTTATCTTGTGATCCTTTTTACCCCTATTTCAGTAGAGGCCCTTGCAGAGATTTCTCTGTTAAAGACAAGTTATTCGTGTCCTTATATGTGAGAGTGGGGATATTTTGAGTGTAAGTAGCTAATCTCATGGTGATCGATTCTTTACTGTCATGGTGATTCATCTAATTGGAAAAAATAAAAAAGAGTCAGCATCTTATCACGTTTAGGAAGTTCTCTTCAAAGTCTTGATTCTGCCTGGTTCTACAACTCTGATTGAGTTGTGGTGCATGATAAACGCCTCACAGCTCTGAAGGGGCTGTGCTGCCTCTGTCTTCAGTTGAGTTTCACTGGGAAAACCTGTTCTGTGCGGCCTCCCCACCCCCAGACTGAAGACTTGCTTCAAACAGAGCTTCTGGTGGTGTGTGGAGTGATCAGTTTAAGGGATGTCTGGATCATCTTCGTCATCCTCTGTTTACTTTCTCATTTTAGAGGAGAAAGTAAACTCTTACTGTAGTGTTCAAATCACTTACCAAAATGTACACTTTTCCTGACCTTTTTATAACACCTTTCTATTTGTGTGTGACTATTTCTAGATGCCTGTAACACCACTTTTTTTTTTTCATACTACTGAAAGCTCTTCTGTCCAGCTAAAACGCAGTATGAAACTGAAACTCCTCAAATGAGTTTTAAATGGCCCCACTTTATTTGTGCTTGGCCACATTCTCTCTAAAAATGAGCCTTTCCTTTAGGTGCAGAAACTGGAGTGTCTGTATACATTCACCCATCAGATTGCAAAACAATTTTTACAGCTTTTGGAGTAACTAACTGCTTTGGTAATTGTGCCTCATTGTTTAATTGGATGCCTTCACTACTGTGTATGTTTCTGAAACTCAACGTTACACCAGTATAGGAGTAGACAGCTTTACTGAACAATAACCTTTGGTATATATTGCAAAGTTAACTCTTGGCCTTGCAGAAACTGTTAGTTCATCTTGGATTTCTTTTCTAAAAAAGACACATTTGAAACATTTAGATTGAAATGATGTTGAAACTCCCCTTGCTGGAGGTGGAGTGAAGCTGGACAGTCTGTTCTTAGAATCAATTGCATTCTCAGTGATATTCTTGCTTTCTCCACTCCATGTACTACTGTTCAAGATCTAATGAGTCTTTATTTCTGTATTTTCTTGTGGGAAAATGTTACAGCTGGCTCCTTGGCTTATCAGTAAGTATGGAATGTCTCATACAAAAGCAAGAATAATCTTTTCCTTAAATTCAAATGTTAAGGCTTAACTTTTCTCAAATACCATGATTTCCATTTGAAATGGCAAATTATGCCTTGGATGCCAAAATACTTGTCAGAGATCTCCGCTGAAGTAGTAACAAAGTGACTCTTAATCAAACTAGTGCAGTGAAGTCGTGGTCTTGCAAGGCAGCTGAGCTTTCCTGATAGCTTGTGATCAGTGGAAGGGGTAGTCTGACTTTTCCCAAGGCAATATTCCCCTATTTTCCAACACCAGCATTTTTCTGTCATTGGACTACAGAGCTGAACTGGCAAGAAAAAGGAAATATTTTTTCCTATTGGTTCTAATTATCTCATTGTTTGGATCAAATGAGCAACAATGCTGGTGGTGGAGTCTGGACATCAGTTTAGCTTGGCTGTAAGGTGAGTTCATAGCCTGCAGGTACACAGGCATGTGAGCTGTTCTGCAGTGGTTGCAGTTTCCAAGGACTGCAGAAGGGGATACAGCTACTGGGTAGGTGTTTGGGAGGAGTGGTCCTCTGGATTTCAGAAAGGCAACTTCTCAGATATTGGGAAAGGTGGAAAAAGCTATTAAAGATTCTTAAAGTCTAGATGATACCCAGTGCAAGGAAATCAGGATCTTGGTTCAGAGTGATGCCCAGATATAGGCTTTATTGATTGGTTTGACTTTAAGCTCCATAAACCAGCCCAATGTCATTAATTAATTTAACTTACTTAGAAGCCAAGTCCTTTTTTAGTTGTTCTTATTAAAATATGCATGCTAAGCCCTTCATTGTAATCACCACGTGCTGCTGGCATTACAGCACTAAAAGTAGTTGTATCTGGGACCTGTACTGGTTGTTCAGGGTTATAGAACTGGTTGTCTTCCCTCTGTATTCCCCATGAGAGGGAGCAGATCTCACACAACTTTTCTGGTGTCTGTAATGATCTCTAGGAATGTGGGTGCCTGGTATTTCTGCCATTCTGGAAAAAAAAATAGGGACAAAAATGCAAGGAGACTATTGAGTCATTGTGCTGCAGTGAAAGGACTCTAGGGGAGAACCAGACTCTGGAGGTTTTATTTAATTTTCCAATATGATGCTGGTGCACGTTGCTCAGCTAATTCTAACATCTCTGTATCCTATTTTGCAGAAAACAGAAAGGAGAAGAAAACATCTGTTAGTTTGAACTTTTTTGAGGTTTATATTAAAAAACCATTGAATTTGGAATCTCTTGGTACCATAGTCGTGTCAGTGCACTGCTCCTTTATCCTTAAAAGACAAATAATCAATTCTGATCAGACTGAAGAAGAATCTTTCTGTGAAGAAAGACAGCAAAATGCAACACATGACTAATAAATCCCATTTTAAAGATCTGGTTAGTAAATAGCCTTCAGTGGAAAGAGAATTGATGTAAAGCATGCTTTAGCACTGAAAAGCATTCTCATATCCATTTTCCTGCAATTAAAAACTGATTGAGACCACTGGCAATGTTCTAGTGGGTTGGGGTTCTCATCTTGCCTCTTGAAATAAGCAGTTTTCACAAATAACTTGTCACATTGTGCACATCAGTGTCTACAAGTGTTAACTGTCCCTGTGATCGTTAGGTGGGCTCTCTTGAAGTTTACACAGATAAGTGAAAGGAGGTAATTTTTCTTTCTGCCAAGGGACTGAGCATCTTATTCCAGGTGAGACCACTGATGACCTAGGCTGCTAGAGATGTCCCAGAACAAAGCAATCTCTTACCTCTTAAATGTGTGCTATCTGCGTGTTTCAGATATGCCTCTGTCAGAAGCTCTAGTACAATAATGCTGTGCAGGCCACAGGATGGCTTTCTGTGTAGATCAGCAGGCTGCTGCTCATCACCATGATTCCAAGTTCTCTGACCCAAGAACACACATGTATGCAGACAGAAAAGGCTTCTCTGTTTGGACAGAACCAGACCTAAGTGACAGCAAAAATTTCCAGCTCCCGGCTGTGTATTGTTCTTGAAATACCTGTAATTATGCTATGGTATGCATACAGTTAATGAAGTGGACTGGATTTGTAACAAATTTGAGGTTGTTGGAGGTGGGCTATAGTTTAGAAAGCACAGCAAGTGTCAAAATGGAATCCCTTTATTACCTGTCTTTGGGCAGGCCTCTTCATAGGTTTGAATATTCCAAACCTCCCCTTGGAAAAACAGGTTTTGAGCAGAGGTTTGATTTAGGAATCCCTGGATCATCTTGTGCACCTTTGCTTGTTAAACTAAGAGGAGCATTTAAATCTATCTTTGCCTTTCTAATCCTGTTAGAGGAGGAAATGGCAATGTAAAGCCTCTCTGGTGTGTGTTAGCAACTTGGATGCCAACACAGAACCAGCTGCTCTTCTTTAAAATACTTTTACTTCAGCATTTTGTTGTCTTTTTCTCAGTATATTTTGCCTCTTGCAAGGAGGCAATATGTGCCTCTCTTAATTTCAGCAGTTTTGGTTAGGCTTACATGTATTGAGCTTGGTGGAGTGTGTGTTTCAAGCCCCATGTCTTAGTTGGGTGTACTTATTAACTGCAGCTACCAAGTTTCCCATATGAACTGCTTTTATCTGAATCAGAGGAAGCAGGAAGTGGTCTCAGGGTACATTAGAGCCACATGTTTTTAGTGATGTGTGAGGACAAAAACAGGGTCTCTGGTAGTATTCAATCCCTATTCTAGAGATCTGTTTCTTATAAGTTGCTCTATCCTTTAACGTCAGTAATTTATACCTGAGTCTTCTAATAAAATAATTGATGTCTGTTTTGCTCTCTTGTGGTCATTGTGTAATTGTTCTCTTCCTTCCTCTCTGTATCTCCATGGCTAGTGATTCTTTTGGCTTAGATTTTTGTTGATGTAGCCAGTTTTTGAAGTTTATTTTCTTTAAGCTTGCTGTCTACAGGGGTTTCAACTTGTGTGTACATCAGTAAATGCAGCAACATGAGTTGTGGATGTCCAAAGATGATGTGTGTCACAGGGTTGCTTAGTGCTGCAGCTACCTTAGGCTTTCTGACTTGTCTTAAGCTGATTGGATGTGTGCACCCATGTCTAATAGATAGCATGAAATCACTGCTGTATGCTATGAGAACAGGTAGTTGTGAAATGCCTTCTTGGCTCCTTGTATTGTTGGCAGTTCAGTTTTGGGGAAGAGGAAGATGAGATCAGCTTACATGACCCACTTCAGAAGCAACAAAGATGAAGCTTGGAGGCAGATACCCTCTCTGATTCTTTTTTTTCAGCCTTTCCACGGCAGTGTGGGTTTTTTTTTCCTCTTCATCCTACAGATGCCTGGCACTTGTCTTCTTTCATTCCCTTCTTGATCAAAGTTGCTTGTTCTCCATCTTGACAAGGCACACTTATTTTATAAACTGCTTTTAGTTTTGTACTAATTTCAAGACAACTTTATCTTTAGTATAACTGAGCAAGTTTGCCTAAATGTTCAGTGAAATCAGGGAGGGAAGAAAGCTGTAAACCAAGATGTGTGTCTCATTTGGTGACAAAGATCACAAATTTTCTTCTGACTCATTCATGACTTGGTTTGAAAAAGCCTGAAGTGGCAGCCCTGAGTCAGAGTACAGCTGCACCTCAAATACCCTTGGTTAGCTTGGATTCTGACCCCTAGACTCTGGCTGCACAGAGTACAGCTACAGTAGTTTGTTCCAGTATTAACTGTTTAATTGACTATTTGCTGGGGTGTTTTTTTTCTTGTGATTATCTTCAATTACACAGCAACCAAGGCTTGTCATTTGCAAAAGTGTGTGTGTATATATATATATATATCTCAATGCTATTTAACACCTATACACAAGTGGGTTCCTCCACCCTGTTCATGCTCGAAGTATTCTAACATTGCATGAACTGTGTGAATTGTTGTACAGCATGTCCAACTTTGTGTGGGATTGTGGAGTTTTGTTAAATGGCTTCTCCTCCTAGTCCTAGCAGACTTAGAGTCTAGCAGTTCCACCTGAAGTGGGACTTCACACAAGTATCAACCTGTCCAAACTGCTCCAGTCATCTGAAGGGAAAAATCTGCTGGATAATCTTGTAGTTAGTTTTAGCTTAAATGTATGTTTGTTTCTTAGTAGGTTGCACTTTCTCTGAGAGCAGTAATCACTGGCTCCAAGTGTGTCCTCCAGTGATATGGCCAAGCCAGGCACTGGCTTAATTCAGAGCAATGGCACAAATCCTAGTGGAAGTCTCCCATAACCAGTGCCGTTAAAGAAAGTGAGTGATAGTTAAGCACTCATTATCCAGAAGCTGTATGTTTTCCTGTGCATTGCTCAGTGCTAAGAGCATGCTAGTCTAGACCCTATTGGGCAATTCTGTAATTGTTCTTTTATAATTATTGTAGTTGTAAACTAACCCGTGAGCTTGCAGGATGGAGTGTGTGGTACCAGGTACTTCTTACATTCCCAAGAACTAAGGCTCAGCATCTGTTGCTTGATAGTGTCTTTTTAACTACTACATTGAATGGTATATATGGATATGTTATGTGTTTTCCTTCTGTGGGGGATAGTGCTTTTAATGGAGTAGAAGCTGTGTATACTTGCTTAGAGGGTGCAATTTAATGCAACGGCCTCACTGCTCAAATAGCTCCTGCTGAACAAATACACGTGCTTTGCACTGAGCAGTTAAAGGGAACTAGCTTGGCAGAGAGCTTATTAATGTTATTTTAATTGGTACAGAATTAGTTTTCTGTCAGCCTGACTCCCTGAATCAGGCTGTTGCAGGGTGTTTAGTGCCGGAGCATGCGGGTGGGAGCAGGATTACCCTTTCAGCTCCTGGCTATCTGATAGTTGGACTGTAACATGAAACCCTGAGATAGACAAACTAAAACCAAGGTCAGCCTTCATCTAGTAAGAGCTACATCAAAGCACTGTTCCTGTCACCTAAAAAGGTGCTGCTGGATTCTGCTTTTCTCTACTCCAAGTCCTTGCTCTTTGGGTGAAGTGTGACAACAGGTTTCCCTCACTGCTCCCAAGTGTTCTTAATCTGAAGTGCAGAAGAATGACATTGAATCCAAGTCCCAAGCCTATTTCTCGCTAGATGTTGATGAACTTTTTCACTGAGAGGGTTATTAAGCACTGGAACGGGCTGCCCAGGGAGGTGGTGGAATTCCCCATCCCTGGAGATACTCAAAAGACATGTAGCTGAGGTGCTGAGGGATATGTTTTAATTTAGGCTTGGCAGTGTGAGGTTAGTGGTTGGACTCTATCATGAAGGTCTTTTCCAACTGTAATGATTCTGTGACTCTGTGTGCATGAGAACTGCTGACCCCAGAGTCTGCGTGTGGCTCTTATGCCTTGTGTATCACTTTGTCTCCCTGCCCTGCTAACGATGCTGTCTGCCCTCACAGTTCCTGCGGGTGACGAAGCAGTACCTTCCACATGTGGCCCGCCTGTGCCTGATCAGCACCTTCCTGGAGGATGGCATCCGCATGTGGTTCCAGTGGAGTGAACAGAGGGATTACATTGATGGCACGTGGAACTGTGGCTATTTCCTGGCCTCCATCTTTGTGTTCATAAATCTCTTTGGACAGCTGAGTAAGTGACTCTAAGGCTGTTAAGGTGGATGCCAGCGCACTCCAGTGTGTCTGCCACCCTGGCTCTTGTAAGCACTGTGAATCATGTAAGCATGGGATGCCTCACTGATTTCTTAATAGCCGTTGACAGCTTCAAACTGATAGTACCACTTGGGCTGAATGAAAAGAACTCCCAATTGACTGGCTTCTGCCTTTCCTGGAAGCAGTCTTAGGGAATTTCTTATGGCACACTCCCTCAGAGTCAGGGATGTCAAGAGTACATTAGGACAATCCGGTTTCAATTCTGTACGTACATCCATAAAGATGTGTGACCTCTTCTGTATTCTTTAGATGAAATACGCTTTCTTAAACAGGCCAGTGTTAAGACTTCCTTAGCCTCCTGTTTTTATGGGTATTAATTTCAGTAGCAAAGTCTTATCCTGCAGTTGGTACACTTAAGTCTGAGAGGTGCTTGTGTCAGATTTCCAAAGCCCAGGAATCAAAATAAGCCCAGAAGCAGAGCTTTTGTGTGTTTGCTAGGTAGGCTTAAGGTATCAGAAATTGAGAGAAGGAAAATTCTCTTCTGTTTATATTAAGTCCCTGATCTACTGCTCCTGATTACTCTGCCAGTTTCTTGTCTTGTGTCTGGGCTTAGATTTTTTTACCTTCATATTTTTGTGTTGAGTCAGGTTAATTGAATGTAGTTACCAGTCCTCATGTCAGTGGCAAAGGTCATCAGTGCTTTGAGACGGAAGACTTGAGGAAGGATATAAAATAAAAGCTCTCAACGAAAATGAATACAGCAGGTTTGTCCTAACAGTTCTTTTTTTAAGGAGAAAAATCTCTGCTCAGTTTCTTCATAACTTCTTTTAATGCTTTGGTAGCTGCTACACAGTGCTGTGTTGGGGACTGCATTCAGCATATCCTCCCTTTATAAAATAAAGGATACTTCTTGGAATTTAAGTACTTCAAAATGCACTAAGACTTGTAGGTTCTCAAACTGATTTGTGCCGTTCAAATTTCCTGCCTGATGTTCTTTGTGGCACAGTTGAAAGAGACAGGAGTGTGCTCAGTTAACATTCCTACAGCATCTTTTCCTGTGCAAGCCAGAGGTGTAACTGTGTTCAATTTCCCCAACTCAGGCGGCTGTATCCTGGTGCTGAGTAGGAACTTTGTGCAATATGCCTGCTTTGGACTGTTTGGAATTATAGCATTACAGGTAGGAGGCTTAAGTCTTCAGCCCTTCTAAATCATGTCTTTAAAATCTTCTCTCTTAGCCCTGGTACTACCAACATGTATTTAAATACAACTCAGAGCCCTGGAGTTTTTCTCCACTCTGGCCTAGTGCCAGACCTCGATGGCATTGAACTATTTTTCTGTTTCTCTTTCTCTGATGTGCTCAATAGATCCTTGGCTGTAATTGCAATTAGTCAGCTGGAGACATTGATTCAATACTTGACCTTGACCAATTTAGCAGAAGTAACTTGTAATTTACCTGTGTGTCAGTAATTTGCCAAATGTGGAACTTGCAGCTGCTTTGGCCTTCAGCACACAGCTTTTTATAAAGGTCTGTCCCTGGCACAATGATTCTAGCTAGGAGCATCCTTCCTGTTCAAAAGTGATGAATTTTTGTTGGAGCTAAAGCACAAGTCAAATTCTGGCCTCCAGTCCCTGTTTTTACACTGACTCACCAGACCACATTGATGTAATTTACCCTGTTTCCTTAAGTATAACATACTTGTAGCTGACTTCTGCTATGGATAGCACAGACTTGAGGTTATGACACAAATACCAAACTTTGGTGTAACTTACATAGTGTTTTAACCTGTTTTATTCTTTGCCTAGACTATTGCTTACAGCATTCTATGGGACCTGAAGTTCTTGATGAGGTATGTCTACTTCTTAAAGTTTTTATTAGAACAGAATGAAAACTGTTGTCTGTCACCTCCTTGCTGAGAGCTCACAAATAACTGTCTGGGTCAGATCACTGAGCTGCTATTTCCCAAGTGGCTACAATAGCAACTGTACTTAAGCATGACTGAAGGTATTTTCTGAGCAGGCTAAAGCATGTAGATAGTAGAGTTGATAGCTGGGATTTCAAGTCTCCTAACACAGGACAGGGTTCTTAAACATGAACTTTCTTGTCAAATCCCGAGTCGGGGCTGGCTGTTACCTTTTCACCCTTCTCTGCTGAGAGGATGGCAGGGGGCAGCACGTGAACTATACTCTGGCCTTATTACAACCCTGTAATTGTATATCTCCTTCTAGCAGTATTGCTGGTGTGTTTTCTCAAAGCAACCTCTGAACTACTGTGGCATAGATAGCCACACCTGAGGTACTGAATAACTTGAACACAACTCAATTCATGCTGTCACAGATGCTAAGCAACTGTGCCTGAGCTGTGAATGCTGGACTTCCCTGGCAGCCTGTACATACCTGCACAGGCTTGTGTGAATTCTTGTGTGCTAAGCTGCTGTTTCAGCTCTGAACTCTAATGCAGACACATCACGAGGTGCAGAGCAGGTCACTCACTAGCATGCAGATTCTTACAAAGTTGAAATTGTCAGGTAAGACTTTGTACATCGGTACCGATTGTAATAGACTCTTTTTTTCACCTCCATTTCTATCTGTAGGAACCTTGCCCTTGGGGGAGGACTGCTGCTGCTTTTGGCTGAATCACGCTCAGAGGGGAAGAGCATGTTTGCTGGTGTCCCTACCATGCGGGAGAGCTCTCCTAAGCAGTACATGCAGCTGGGGGGCCGTGTGCTGCTGGTCCTCATGTTCATGACACTGCTACATTTTGATATGAACTTCTTTTCTGTAAGTATCTGGGGGTAAAAGTATGAGTTAAGGAACTAGAATATAGTATCAGCTCCCAGATTGGCTGCAGGACCTGCTCAGGGCTCACCATTTAAGTCATTTTTTTTTTTAGTAGAATTAATATTTACAAAAGTTATTAGTTCATCTATGCCATGACATCCTGTTCTGGTGAACTTATCCATGCTCTGTTCTGATGTTTATCTGGTTGGTTTTTTTTTTCTCCTTGCAGATTCTGCAGAACATTGTGGGCACAGCCCTGATTATCTTGGTGGCAATTGGCTTCAAGACAAAGCTGGCTGCCTTGACTCTAGTCATCTGGCTGTTTGGCATCAACATCTACTTCAATGCCTTCTGGACCGTCCCAGCCTACAAGCCCATGCACGACTTCCTCAAATACGATTTCTTCCAGACCATGTCTGTAATCGGGGGGCTGCTTCTCGTGGTTGCACTGGGCCCTGGTGGAGTCTCCATGGATGAGAAGAAAAAAGAATGGTAACAGGAATAGCAACACTTCTTGGGACATATAACGTATTAAGTCCAGAACTGATTCTCTATGGATTCAACAAAAACTGCCAGCATTTTACACGTACATGCCCCTTCCTTTTAAAGGCACAGATGTTTCAAATTTGTTTTACAGTGGCACCAGTAATGTAATAGATAAAATCCCATTTCTTCAAGGAATGTTGCCTAGGCTTATTCTAACTTCCTAGATTTGGAACTAACCCAAGGAACCTACATTTTGCTGATGCTTCAGTGGGTTGCAGTAGAACAGCTGCTGTCTTTAACGTCAGCAGTGTTTTAAAGTTTGAAGTAATGTGAGCAGATACAGCTGTATCATTCAGTGTGCTGTTGGGTTCTTGCTATAACTAAAAAAGTGGATCCCCTTTCTCACTCTCATCAAAACTGTCTTGTGCATAAGGAGTTCCATTGCTGGTTATAGCATTGCTTATCAAGGTGGAAAGCGGCAGCAAAAAAAATCATGACTGTTATTTTGCTGCTCAGAGGCCTGTAATTCCATTTTGTTTAACAGAGAGGCTTTTCCTGTCCACCCCAAATAGAAGGCAAAAAGAAAACCCTGGAAGTAGCTGTACCCTTTTCTAGGTAAGAAAAAGGGGCAAAAGAGAGACTCCTTTGTTGCTAATCAGGAATCGTGTATGGCTAATCAGATTTCGAGAAGGAAGCAGAGGACATAATCCTGAAGAGACAGAATGTTAGATCCTGTGAAAATTCTGTGCCAAAGTAACTCTTTATTCAGCATTCTTTTCCCAAAGTTGCCCCTGCTGAATTCCCAAAAAGGGAGCCAGATTGGTCTGCAGGTTCCATAGTAAAAGCTCCTTTGTGCTGTTAACTGGCTTCCATCCATATATGCCCCAAATTCATACCTGAATTGCAGGTTATTGGTGAAAGTGTCTTCAGAATTATGGAAACTCCTTTCTGCCTGCACTCAGTACATGAGAGATGAAAGCAGTTGGTCTTCTAAGCTGTAGTCTTTGCTTCTTAGTTTCACTTCTGTCAGTCTCTCAGCTGTGAAAGTCCCAGTTGACTGGACAGCAGAGGACCTGGGGTGCTGAGCCCTCAAGTATAGCCCCTGCTCTCTGCTGTCTCTGCACCTGAGATGTGTAGGGGGGACACACATGGAAGTCATCTGTGTGCTGCCACAGCCCCAGTTCTCACCTCTGTATGCCAATGGTTATAGCTGAGGAAGGCAAGTGCAAAGCCTCTATAGTGAATAAGAAGCTGGGGTGTAAGTGGCATGTTGAGAGGGAGGAACTCATCAGTGTGGTGAGGAGAGAGGAAGGTCCTGTTTTCACCTTTTAGTGCCACGACCTCTGTGCCATGAACATGCTTAGTGCTGCTCAGAGGAGGCATGTTGTCCTCTGCTAGTCAACTAGGTGAACCTGTTTCACTAGATATTGAAAGAATTCTAGAAAGCATGAGCCCTGCCAACTGCTGTTATGTTGTTCCCCTGCACTGTTGTCTCCTTTGAGAAAGCTGGTCAACTGTTGGTTGGAGAAGTAATTCCGCTGAACGCCTCCAGCAGGATCTATGTACCAAGGTCTCCTGGTAAGGACACTAACCTGGACAGTTCAGCTTAACAGTTGCATTTTAAGACAGAAAATGAGGCTGAAAGAACTGATGACAAATAGAAGAGCACTGTTGAATGTTAAACCAGTGATTTCACCATCTTCAGGGGGAAACAGCCAATGTAATAGCAAGATGTGCTGCTGCTGAAGGAAGTGAATTGGTATGTGGGGGCTGATGGGAGGGGACACTAGCATTTAATCAGGTCACATAGAAGGCTTTTAAATAGGTTTTGCAAGAGAAGTTTTCACCTCAAGTGTTTATTGTGCCTGTCTTGTCATAGCAAACCAAACAGTCCTTTCCGTTAGAGATGTGCAGCACAGGGTGCTGTGCTCAGCTTCACTTGAGTCCCAGGTGGGTTTCAGACCACATCAAGGCAGCCATTCTCAGATATCCTAACTGCTGTTGATGTTCATAGTATTTATAAATTAAATGACAGAAACTGCTCCTGTAAGTAGCCCTTAAGTTGGCTTTCTCAACTTCTTTGTGTCCTGTGTAATTAAGGAGCCGGATGATGGACTAGTTTAAAACAGTGACCAGTTTTCCTCTGAAAATCAAGTCCCCTTTCCACCAGAAGCCCCAACAAAGGGACTGATACTGTCCCTTGCATCAGAAGTATTTTGGTACGGAAGGGGCATGGTTAGGTGGAGGGCATGGTAAGATATTCCTGGGCAGCGCAATCTGCAGACTCACTGACTGTGAGTCCTGATGCAGAAGATTCTGGTTTCCCACATACACTGCTGTATTCATGCATCTCCCAACAATACAGAAGCCTCTCCCCGTGGCTGAGAAGCTCTCACAAGCAGGATGTCAGCTATCAAATTGGCTCTGCACAGTGTTCTGGAATTCATTCTGAATATAATTTTGCTTTCTATGTGGAAAAAGAAATAAGTATAAATTCTCATTTTATGCTGTATTTTGTACCTTAGTTGTGTTTGAAAATGTTTTGGTTTTTGGAAACAATCAAAATAAAACAATGGCATCTTTGTATCCACTTGGAGTGTGGGACTGGTGATGCTCCACAGCCAGGCGACCTGGAGATGCTGGTTAGTGGGCTTGTGGGCTTTCTCTCCCACCTGCTAAAGCCTATTTTGCCACAAAGAGGCCCCAGTGCTAGGCTGCCCATGCCCTGGAATGGACAAACCCCTCAGCCCCTGGAATTTACATAAGAGGCTTCAGCTTGTGTATTTATTATAAAATTTATTTGCCGTTTGTTGCTTTCTTGAAGTTCTTGGGTTTTCGATGATGACTCTTGAATTTCTTCTTTAAAGGGCCTGACTGTTTCTGTAGAGAAGAAAGGTTAATGAGCTAATCTCCACAACCCAAATCCAGCCCTGCTTAAAGAGGAACAGAGTGTGTCAGAGACAGACCAAGCACAGTCCTGGTCATAGAGCCAACCACTGCTGTCGCCTTGCCCTGTCCTGTGCGTCAGCATCCCTTTCTCTGACCAGTCTGGGGTTTCATTATAACGAAACACTGATGGTTTCCTTGTAAAAAATAACCTAAACTTCATCTGGCCTTTGCTCTCCAGTTTTATATGGTCTTGAAGGATCCAGCCCCTCCCTCAGGGGCTGCCTTAAAGGTTTATCCATCTTCACATGTGTAACCTTTGCCTGCTTCCCTGACTGAGAAGGATCAAGTTATCTCCTGTAAGGCAGCTCCTCAGCAAAGCAAGAAAAAGGGCTTAGAAGGACCCTGTGACTTCAAAAGGATTTAACTCTTGTGGGGGTGGGGGGGAAGAAGTTTATGAAACCCAGAAGATGTGCTGCAGTCTCCCTGTTAGCGAGTGCAGAGGATCGCACTAGAGAGGCACCAGCTATCCAGGCAGGAACAGCCTTTGTTACTGCAGGCAGGATAAACATTGCCTGGTAGGAATTCACACCTCAGGATGCGAGCCAGTAGCTGGCACAGGGGAATGTGTATTCTCCTCAACAGCTTTGCACCTTCTGGTGATTCTCAGACAGGAACAGATCAAACACCTAACAGTGCGGGATCCCACGCCCATGCTCCCACACTGCAGAACAGGGCACGACTGACTCCCACCTTTCCCCTTTTGTTGCCAACTGCTCTGCCAGCATCCATTCTTCCACCATTCTGTCTGTTCACATCACCATTCTGCTTGGGCCCGTCGTCCTCGCTGTCTGTTGCAAAGTCATCACTGCCCTTTGTGGTGTGTGGAGCTGCTGGGTTTTTTTCTGGGAACAGGGCAGCTAAAATACAAAGGTTTGGCTCAGAATCTGTTTCCTGTGCACACAGGCTCTGCCTCCCCCTAACTACTTAGAAATAGTTCCTGGGAAAGAAATACATGGGTGTTTTATTCAAAGCGTGCCTGCTCTTCTCACTATCCCTGACCTGGAGCCATTCAGCATAGCTGGATCTGTGATGCTACAGCCCTGTTCTCCTCCAGTGAGGTCAGCAGAGCAGCCTCAACAACTTCTGTCAGACTCAAGGACTTGGCTGAGAAGTGAGGAAAGTAGGAGATGCCTAAAGCAGCAACTATCAGTGGAACTTGTATCCCTCCCCTCACACTTTATGTGATCCAGCTCTGGTTCTTACTTAGCAATAACTGCTCTTTCTTACTTGCTGGTGGGGGTAAGCTTTTCTGAAACCCAAGAACCCCCAACTGGATGGAATTCACATGCCAGAGCAGGGAGCACTACAAAGAAGCTGGGAGAAAACCAGCCCCCTTCAGGACACACAATACCAATGTTCTCACTCACGTGGGTACAGGTCACTCATGCTGTCGTCCGTCTCCTCTCCATCCTCCTCACTGGACTTGGGCTCCCAGAATTCCTCTTTTCTGTAAGGCTGCCTGCTCCCGTTCATCTGCTCGTCAGGGTGCTGCACCCGCGGCTTCTTCTGCCGCAAGCAGGCAGGGACGTACTCCACTCCTTCCTTCTGGCACTCCTCATCTAACGGTGTGAGGAGGGGGTCAGGCAGCACTTACCAAGGCCACCCCACCAATCCAGTCCTATTCATTTCCAGCTCTAGCTTGTAAATGCAACTGGAAAGTAGACTGAGCTCCAACTCTCAATATACATTCATGTAACCTCAGTGATCGTGAAAGATGGGAAAGGTTTAACAACAGAGACTGTGCTGGGCCTTGCCGGGGAAGTTTTAGAACTACTCCTCTCAACTAAGGATGTTCCAAGGTGTTTGCTAGAGGCCGATTGCACCCTGCCTCTGGGATCTTCCCACCTAGCTGAGGAGCACACAAAGCAACTGCAGCACGTTACTGTCGATCTGAAGAAAACTCCCCCCCTACCTCGATCCACTGGAATCTCAACAGCTCAGGGAGAAAAAAAAAATCCTGTCTGGTTGCATCTTCAGAAAAGCCACTTACATGCTTTTAGGGCCTTCTGATAGCGCTTCCCTCGAACGTGACGCAGCACGTGCTCTGGAAACTTGTTGATGTGTCTGAGAGTGAGCTTGCAAAACAGCTGGTGTCTGCGAGACAAAGAAACAAAAAGCCATCACCAGAGTTTAACAATGCTGTTGCTCAATAACTGCTCCCTTACAAGCACGGTGATCGAAGCTGATGGAACGCTTCATCAAAATTCTCCTAGTCTCCCCAAACCCACAAAGACTCAAAAACGTTGTAAAGTTCGACCGCTTTACGTCTGAGATTGAACAGAAGTGTCAAGTGTAATAGATGAATACGTACAGGTTCTTTGTGCTGGGCACTATATGAGGCTCGAACTTGCCATAGTCAAACTCTCTGGCTGTCTTCATCAGCCGCTGGTACTTCTTGCCGTTAGTGTAAGCCTGCAGCTCCCGCAGCCGACACGGCATCTCGTGGCCTGTCAGCCTGCACCTCACCTGAAGAAAAACGCCAGGTCAGGGAAGCACAGGGATTACCCCAGAGCTGGGGAGGCCGGCAGAGACCTCTAAGCTCCTACGGCCTCCAGCCCAGGGAGCTCACCGCGGCCGAGCACGAGCTGCCCTCCCCGTGCTGCTACCGACCGGCCTCGTCCCCGCTCGCGGCCCCCGCTCACCAACCCCCCCCACGGCCCCACCTTGCCCGGCTCCACGAGGCTGAGCAGCGGGTGCTGGCGCAGGAAGAGCCGCTCCTCCTCCGGCACCTCACCCACGGCCCCGGCCCCGGCCCCGGCCCCGGCGCCGCCGCCATGCCCCTGCCCCGCCATGGCCGCGCGGAGGCGCCGGCACCCCGCAGCCCGCCCCCACTTCCGGCAGCGGCCGCGCCGGCGCGGGCGAGCAGCGGCACCATCGAGACGGGCGGACAGAGAGGGGTCCGGCCCGGCCCGGCCCGGCCCGGGGGTGTCTGGGCAGGGGGCGCCGTTGTCATGGCGACGGGGAGCCCGCGGCTGCTGCTGCGCGCGGGGCCGCGGCTGGGGCGGCAGCGCCGGGAGCCGGTGAGGGCTGAGCGCAGCGGGGAGAGGCTGAGGCCCGAGGGCTGAGCGCAGCGGGGCCGGGTGGGAGCTGAGCGCAGCGGGGAGAGGCTGAAGGGGGCGGGGGAGGGCTGAGTGGAACAAGGCCGGGCCGGGCCTCGGAGCGGGCGGAACGTGAGGGCTGAGGAGAGCAGCGCCGGGCCTGGCCGGGCTCGGTGTGAGGACAGCGGTGTCTGGCCCCGATGCTGTCCAGGGCCTGCGCCCCGGCGCTGTACGTGTGCGCACGCAGCTCCTTTCCCCGTCAGCGGGGCCCGGGCTTTGGCTGCGGTGTGTTGGTGCCGTGCTGTGGCGATGTGGCGGCCGGTTTCACCGCACGGGGCAAAGCGGGGGGAAAAGTGAGCGGAATCGGTGGGATAAAAGGCTGTGTGTGTGTGTCCTGAGCCGCTGCGGTGCGGCAGGAACGGGAGGCGGTGGGAGGGCAGGTGCTCTCCCTGCTGGCGTCTGTTCCAAGAGCGAATGAAGACGTTGGGTGTGCTGGCTGACAGCACGAGTGGAAAGGGACGGAGGGTTTGCTGTGCTGTTGTCATCTCTGCAACTGGAAACTGATTTGTCTCTTTTTTTTTTTTATGATAACCTATTGCATAATCTTTCACAGGCAGTTGCCCAGATGAGACTTAAATCTATGGGTAAACAAGATCTCGTGCAATCGTTGAGGCAGCTGCTATTACCTAGATACAAACTTTACAAAGCAGAGACACTACAAAGGATCTTTTGCATTTCATGTAGGTGACACATTGTTTGATCAGAAGAACATTTTTTGGGTATCCCTCAGCTAAAGCAGGTTCTGGTCTGGTCCAGCAAAATAAAGGTAAGAAAATAATTGAGTTCTTGCCCTATTTCAACCTTTTACCAAGAGGTGATATTTTCTGTAGGAATTTAGCATCTCCTGTCCTGCACAAGTCCTGTTCCTCATCTTGTTTTTCTCTAGGTGTTTGCTTGAAGTTCTGCAGACTGCGAAGCTCTACAGCAGCTGCTGATGCATCTGGAGAGGACACTTTCCTCAAGTGGGGCCTTCTCCTGGTCCCTCTCACCACGTTCTGTCTCGGCACATGGCAGGTACAAACAAATGTTTTTTCAAGAGATGAACACTTGAGTGCTGTCAGGTTGTTCTGTCTCTGGCTGTTTAATCAAGTTCAAATCACATCCAGGGCAAAGATTTGCTGTTATTTTATGGTTCTGTTTTCCAAGGGTCCATTTGTAAGTCTTTAAAGAAGTGATTCTTGTTTGTAACACTTGTATTTCAGTATGAATATTTCCTCAAATTCAAATCAGTAGCCTCCGTTTCCTTATCTTCAGTTACCCTCTTTTAGGCTAGGCCTGAGGAGAAACTTCTGATTATTGCAGTTATTATACTGCTCTGTTCTTCCATGAGGAATTACTTTTGTGTTTGTGTACTTTCAGGTTCAGAGGCGGAAATGGAAGTTAGATTTGATTGCACAGCTGGCATCAAGAATTACAGCAGAGCCCATTCCTCTGACGTTAGAGTAAGGAAACTGAGATAGCTCATTATCTACAGAGCTACATTGTCTGATTCACTGCGATAGCAGTAAAATATTAAGCCAGCTGCTTATTCCATGAGGTGTTTGTTTTCTGTTTGTTTTTGCCAGCTGGCTGTAGAGTGAGCCATTGGGGAAAAGGGGAATCCCACGATAAAATCCCAATTTGATTTGCTTATCACAGCCATGATTTTATTTTCATCTTGTTCCATGCAGCCCCATGGAATTGAAGGAGTTGGAGTACAGACCTGTAAAGGTCCGAGGGCATTTTGACCACTCCAAAGAGCTCTATATTTTGCCACGGTCACTTGTGGACCCTGAGCGAGAAGCCCGAGAAGCCGGGCGGCTGACATCCCACCCTGAAAATGGAGCCAATGTCGTTACTCCCTTCTACTGCACTGAACTCGGGTAAGTTCATGAAGGTCATGGTTTTGTGTGAGCAGCTCACCTGGGTTCTGAAAAGCTCAATAATGGTGATTGGGTTTATATAAATCGCTCCCTCTCCTTTAAAAGACATCTCTCACAGTTACGTTAGGTCACTGAGGCTGGATTTGAGCTTGTGTGTGAACTCCCCTGTAATGTGCACTCAGATGACAAAAGTGGCCCCAAACATACAAGATGCCACTTTCTTTGCTATTTAGTTCTAGGCAGCAGCATGAATAAATTTCCTTTTGCTCATGAGCCATGCTTCTTTAACTTCAGGGTCACAATTTTAGTCAACCGAGGATTTGTGCCAAAGAAGAAATTGAAACCAGAGACCAGGCTGAAGGGACAGGTAAGGGGGAGTACTGGGAACACTGGACATCATTTCCTGCCCTTTGATTACCCAGAGGCACTACCGACAGACCCAGAAAGGCAGCAGCTGTGTTCAGCATCATGGGAAGTTACTTAAGCAGTCATTGCACTTTTCAAATGAGTCAAACCTTTTCTTCCCACATTTTTCATTAAGTAATGGGGTTTAATGAACAAGTAGCTGTTCTTGAGCTGCTTTTTCACCTGCTGTGTTACAGTGCAGCCCCACTGTAGGGCAAAACCCCTTGATCTATCAGTCCCCTCAAGGGCCACGTTTTCCTACCAGGACGTGGTACACCAAGGTGTGAAACAAACCTTAAAAGATTCCTTTTTTCTCCTCTGCGCTCTTCAACAGATTGAAGATGAAATTGATCTCACTGGGGTGGTGAGGTTATCAGAAACCCGCAAGCCTTTTGTGCCTGAGAATAATATTGAGAAGAACCGCTGGCACTACCGCGACCTGGAGGCTATGGCAAAGGTGACCGGGGCCGAGCCCATCTTCATCGATGCAGATTTCAGTAAGTCACTGGGGAATCCCAAGGTGTGGGAAGGGTCGAGCCACAGAATCACTTTGGTTAGAAAGACCTTTAAGGTCAAGTCTAACAAGGTATTACACCTTTCTCTATGAACTCTGCTGGGTCTGCTATTTTGAAGGTGACAGGCAGCCAGCACCAGGGAACAGTTGCATGCTCAATGTCTTGAGCACAACCAGCCACGGGGCCACCTGCCCCCCAGCTCTGGCTTTGCTGGTGATGGGAACAGCGCTGCCTGTGGAAGAGGAGCAGGGTGGTCATAAAGCTGACCACCTTCATCCCATTTCTCACAGCAAGGGGAGCTCTACATGTTGCAGATCTGAGATTTAACTTGTCTGTGTTGTTTCCATAGAGAGCACAGTCCCAGGGGGGCCCATTGGAGGCCAGACAAGAGTGAGCCTGAGAAATGAGCACATGCAGTACATCATCACCTGGTAAGTTCCCCAGCTGCTGGCTGACTGATATTCCCTGTGTTACTCTTGACTATAAAGCTGTGCCTGGCCTTGCTCTTGCATAAGCAAGACAGGATGAGCTTTGACACTGCAAAAGCCTCAACGTTTAACCCAAGTAACAATTGCACAGTGATTTGAAATGTGTTTCGTTGCACCACAGCTGACCGAGGGAGGTCCAATTCATCTTCAAAAGGTGCAAATGTGTGGTTTTGTTTTCATTCATAGGTATGGCTTATGTGCTGCAACTTCCTTCATGTGGTACAGAAAATTTATACAAAAGATACCTCTGTGAGGGGAAGGGCTATTTCTGCTCTTCTGGGCTAGTCTGGAACAGGCTTTGCTAGAAGACAGCAGCCTGATCAGTCTGGGAGAGCTGAAGCACCCTGAACTTTAGGGAAACATGTTCAGTGAATGTGTGCAGCCAGCAAGCTGCAATCAGACACCAAGCAACAGATGCACAACCTGAGCTCCTACCAGTGCAAGTCTCTCTGCAGCTTGGAAGCTTTGAACTTGAAACCTAAGAGGCGGCAGAGACTACAGAAGTGAGCTTCACTGGAGATCTCAAGGATGCATTTTTTATTGTGAGGGGCTGTAAGCCACATTAAGTTCTCCAGTGCTGTATTTTCCAAACAACAGTGAGAGGATTCTGTGAATAAAGTTTCTTTATGCAGAGCAATTATTCCTGAAGGCAGGAGTGGTTCACAGCAGTTGGATCAAAATAAATAAAGGGCCTACAAGGTGCTCATCTTGCGACTTGCATCGTCCATCTTCACCATGACAGATGCAAATTAAAGGTGACTCTGGCTACTCAAGGCCACAGGCTGCCTTTGCAAGGCCATGAAGAGGGCTCGCAAAAGCAAGCAGCTACCTCAGCTGGAGCATCAAGCTGGGTAACAACCCCAGTCAGCAGATTCTTCTCCCACCACTTCAGCCTGCCTTGTGGACCATTCTTGTCCTAAGGAGGCACGGCAGATTTCCTCATGAGAGGCTCAGCACCTGGTTAGCCTGGTAAGGGGTTATAACACCCTCCATCAGACTTGCTTACAGTAAAGGTGAAATATTAAAGGAGATAATCTAGAGCAGTTTCTAATGGAGTGATATTTGCATAAGCAACTTAAGCTTAAAGCCAGAGCTAGCCTTGCCTGGTCAACTTTATGGTCACACAGCACATGCAGCTGAGCTGCTGTCCCTGGCCTCTGCGTTCAAAGGAGAGGAATTACAACATAGTATTCATAGTTATGGGCAGTTCCAAAGTAATAACCTACTCTTCATAGGTGTTTCTGGGCAGCACGATTCCCTCATGCAGTGAAAGGCAATGTCAATGGCCTGGAACACTCCCACCATTAACAGAGACACTGAAACTTGATCTGGGGGTTTTATTCTTTTTATGTACAGAAAACACAAATCCAGTACATCTTCAGCCCAGTTTAGTAGCCAGCTCTTTAGCCTTTGCTTTTTCAAGCTTAGCAATACGAGCCACTGATTTTGGACCCAAAACGTTACCACCCCAGTGACGACGGATCTGCAAAGAAATGACAACACGTCAGATGCCTCATACAGTCTCTTACTATGTTCAACAGTTTGCTCAATCCCACTCCTTTACACAAAAGGGAAAAGGCTCCCTCAACGAGGAATCTTACACGTTTCAAGCAGTGAACTGCATTTCAGGGCAGTGCAGAGATAAAAGAGTTTAAAACCTTTCCCACTGAATGGTGCAGGACTCAGCCATCCCCCACAGGGGATGCAGTTAAGCCTAGCAGAAACTGTTGCCCACTCTAGAAATCTAGGTAAAACCCACTCAACAGGCTTAAAGCTGCTTTCACTCTGAATCTTTTGGGGACATTAACAGTACAAACTGAAACACAAGGCTAGGAGCCCAGAGAATCTTACCTCATCATATCTGTCATTGTAGTTGGTCTTTACAGCCTCCACCAGCTTTGCAAGGGCTCCCTTATCCTCCCTGTTGGTGAGTTTTCATTCAGTTAGAGCCTCAGTTTAACATTTTTCCCTAAATCTGTTTTGTCTCAGGATTGAAGAGCTTGTAGTGGCAACATGACTTTTTCATGTTAAGCGTAAGCATCAGTTAACAAGAAGTAATCAAAATCTAGTCAGCAGTACTTTAGGAACCTGCACTGCTAATATTAAGGATAATAATTCCAGCTACATAGAGTAACCATCCATTGTGACAAACCAAACCAGGATCCCATAAAGCTCTTCATACAAAAGGATACTCATATTGGATATCAGGGGTAGTATTCTACCCCCAAGTTCACTGTTCATCTGCCCTACAGTCTGTGCTTATGGGCAGTTTGCCTTCTCCCCTGCAGCAAATCCAGCCAGCACATGGAATACTTACGGGTTAACCTGGGTGAAAGCAACAGAGGTACAGGTTTTCCTGTGGACCAGTCGCCCCAGCCTGGCTTTGCCCTTGATGATGCAGTATGGCACCCCCATCTTGCGGCACAGAGCAGGCAAGAAGACCACCAGCTGAAAAAAAAAGCAATGTATGCTGTAGAACTCAGGGAGAACAACTTTTCATTCTTTCAGTCAGCCTGGGCTGTGGCTATTGCTCAGTGTTAAAAAGCTCGTTTTGCTCTTCATTGGTGATTCCGGTGAAGAAATTCATACATCATTGCAAAGGCCAAGCCTCCTTGTTATACCAGGATGAGTGCTCCACTTCCCATCAATGAGTATTTTTAATGAATTCTTTTATCACACAATACATTTGTCTTCAATTGCATTTCCCCCCCAAGCCCAGTTCTGACCTCAGCTCAAGTTACACAGGAAGCTGCTACATGCACCATCAAGCACGCTCACCTCAATGGGGTCTACATCGTGGGCAATAACCACCAGCTGAGCCTTCTTGTTCTCTACCAGTGTTGTGACACTGTTAATACCTGAAAAAGAAGTTCTAGGTAAGCTTTGGTTCTGCTCACTCTTTCAGAGTTTTCATACATGCCACATACAACCAGCTCAGATTCATTGTGATGGTTACAAGAACTTCTCACGTGCCTTCAGCAGCAAAGAGAAGGTATCCCATGGACAATCTGCTAAAGCTCAGGGTTAAAAAGCTCGTCTATTTTGCTCTTCACTTTGAGCTCAGGTGAAGAAATTCATACATCATTGCAATAGCTTGTCCAATCCCTTTTGGTTGGAGCAGAGCACCAACTCATCAGCTTTTTCACCAATGAAGCCCAACACTCCTACGTACACAAGCAGCCAAATCCATGCACAAAGTTACCTGCTCGAAGGACTGGTGGCCGCTTAGTTGGCACATCTCCCTTTCCTGCAGCTTTCTGCTCAGCACGAGCCAGTAGCCTCTGCTTCTTCTCTTGCTTATTTTCTGGCCTGTATTTGTGTGCCAGCTTCAGAAGCTGTGTAGCTGGAATAGAACGTCTGCTAGTTAGTTAGTTGCATGGCCTGAAAAGACATAAGCATTATTTTTCAAACACACAGTGCATCAGCGATCTTGGTGGTTGTCATCAAGTGTATTTAGACAGCAAAGTTAACATCATTTGCACAGGGAAAGAGCAGAGCTAGCAGAGTGCCTCCAGGGCTGGATCCACCTCCATATTCATCTCTGTGGCAACGAGTGCTCCTTCACTGTTTGGATGAGGAAATGCCTGTGGATCCCCCCAGTGCTGCACTTTCTCCTTTAAAGCTGGCAACTTGTTTGGCAACATCTACAAGGGAGTTACTCTACCTAGGCTGGAACTTTCTTGCATAGACACTATCACCTGGGTAACACTGAATACTCATTTCACACAAGTCCCTTCTTTCCTCATATCAATGGCAGCCTGCAGGATGCTGGCTTTCCCCTCAAAGACTGCACACAGCTTTTTTTTTTAAAACTACCTGTTTACACAGTCAAAGAACGAAGCCTCCGTGAAGGACAGAAACACACGGTTAAGATAACCCTGAGTTTGGGTCACATAGGAGCTTTAGTACCCCCCATTTCCAAGTACATTGCAGCTATCAAGACGTAGGCCAGCAAATTCAGGCAGCAATTGCTGTTGACACCACTGCAATCGCTACTAAAGCCTCAATGAAACACTTCCACACTCTCCAGATTACCCTGTTAAAGCTTCTTTTTCCTCATCACGTTCTTACCTGTCTGGCGGTCCAAAGCCTGAGTGAACTGGTTAATTGCAGGAGGCACCTTGAGGCGTTTGTAGAGGATGGACCTCTGGCGCTGCAGCCTGATGTAGCGAGGCCATTTCACAAAGCGGGTGAGATCACGCTTCGGCTGGATATCCTGTCCTGAAAAACACCAGCTTTAACTCAAAGCTGCTCCAAACCCACAGAGCTAAAAAAAGCACAAGAGGCAGGAGTGCATCAGTGATCTTGGTGGCAATTTGTCAGCACTGTCACTCAGATAGCAAATATTCTTTCACATCATCTGCACACCGTACAAATATGGCACTAGAAGAGTCTGGACTGATTTACCACCCTGAGCGAAAGAAGATTCACCCGAAGAATCTCAGTAACACAGAAAATTCAGCACATAGTCCACAGCTTCATACACCTAATGAAGGACAGCTTTGAATTGCTGGCAGGAAGGGAGCTGCTTTCATCACTCTCCACTCTACAACTTTACTACAATGCCCTCCTGATTTAGATACCTGTCCATAAAGCAAAAATACCCAATAAGAGCCTCAAACATCCACTTACTCACCGATGCCAAAGTTCTTGGGCCTCTTCTCAAAGAGGGGATTGACAACCTTCTTGGCCTCCTGCTTTTTGACTACAGCAGGGGCCGGTGCCACCTTCTTGCCTTTGGCCTTCTTTCCTTTCGGCTGCAATGAAGAAAAACACTCTTGCTCTTTTTGCCTCCTGTACCTCATGTATTTCTTTCCCCAGCCCTGCTCCCTCCCAGCACCCGAAACAGCCCCACCGCAGCTCCCTGACGGCCCAGCCTGGCTCGGGATCGCTCTACAGCGGGAAAACCTCTGCGGCCCGCTCGGTCTGTCCCGCCCGCAGCGGCCTAAGCCGGCGGAAGCGCCGCGCCGCCGGTCCGGGGGCGCAGCGCCGCGCGGCCGCCCCGCTCCGGGCACAGCCCCAGCCCCGCCGCGTTCCGAGCCCCAGCCCCAGCCTCCCTCGGCTCGGCCCCGGCCCCCGCCAGCCGGACACCAAACAGCCGCGCTCCCCAACGCCCGCGCGGCCACCTCCGCCAGGCCGCGGCGGCGGATGGAGGCGGATGGAACCCAACCCGGCCCCGGCCCCAGCGCTACTCACCATCTTGGACTGAGGCAGAGAAAGGAAGAGCGGTGCATGCCGGGAAATATCTACGTGGCGCCAAGTCTCGCGAGAGGCCGCGGGAAAGGGGGCGGGGCATGGCGGGCATGGCGCAGCAGCGCGTGCTGCCGCAGAGCAAGGAGACGCTGCTGCAGTCCTACAACAAGCGCCTCAAGGATGACATCAAGTCCATCATGGACAACTTCACCGAGATCATCAAGTCGGCCAAGGTGGGGCTGGCGGCTGGGGCTCGGGCTCGTGAGGGGAGAGGAGCGGCCTTCGCCTGCAGGCGGCCGTGAGGGGACTGAGAGGCCCCCGGAGGCGGCCGTGAGGGGACTGAGAGGCTCCCGGAGGCCGGGCGGAGCTGACACCTTTCCCTGCTGGTTTCTCCGAAGGTGGCCGTGAGACAAAAGGGCTTCTCCCCCAGGGCGGGCGGGGGTCGGTCCTCCCCGGTTACTGCCGGCCTTGTTATAAATTGCAGCCAATTTAAATGAGTCATAGATCAGATTTATGAAGCGAGCGGCAAATAAGCAAAACAGAGCTGGGCACCGGGAGCCTCTGCTCCAGCAACGGCCGCAACTCCCCACCCCCAGGGAAGTCTTTTATACAGTCCTTATGGNCCCTCGGCTCGGCCCCGGCCCCCGCCAGCCGGACACCAAACAGCCGCGCTCCCCAACGCCCGCGCGGCCACCTCCGCCAGGCCGCGGCGGCGGATGGAGGCGGATGGAACCCAACCCGGCCCCGGCCCCAGCGCTACTCACCATCTTGGACTGAGGCAGAGAAAGGAAGAGCGGTGCATGCCGGGAAATATCTACGTGGCGCCAAGTCTCGCGAGAGGCCGCGGGAAAGGGGGCGGGGCATGGCGGGCATGGCGCAGCAGCGCGTGCTGCCGCAGAGCAAGGAGACGCTGCTGCAGTCCTACAACAAGCGCCTCAAGGATGACATCAAGTCCATCATGGACAACTTCACCGAGATCATCAAGTCGGCCAAGGTGGGGCTGGCGGATGGGGCTCGGGCTCGTGAGGGGAGAGGAGCGGCCTTCGCCTGCAGGCGGCCGTGAGGGGACTGAGA
>WBNH01007049.1:0-301340 GCA_013401255.1 Urocolius indicus
GATTCTGTGATTCTGTAATTATAAACTTGCTCTGCTGCACTCTGGTGCAATACCCTCCCCACTGCCTTTCCTTCATATTCCCATCCAGCAGAAGGACAAACAAGTTTTCCCCCTAATTCTTTGGAAAAGAATCATGCAGCTATGCATTTTCTTTTGACACTGAACTGCAGGAACTAAATCCAGGAGTTCACACACAGTGTCAATACCAGGTCAGTCTAGAAAACAAATTTTGCTCAAAGACACAGCTTCGCTCAGGTTTGTTTGTCCCGATGCTCATAAAGGAAACAAAGGCATAGAGAAAAAAGTAGGGTCTTGCTAGCCACAGGTCTGGAAACAGACAGACAAAGCAACCCTGATCGCTGAGCTATTCCAGACTGGAATCACTAGACCACCTTCTTTTGAGTTGCTTGCAATTTTGAGTGCTTGAATAGAGTGATATGGGTAATGGACAAGGGCCTTTCAGTTTTCAAAAACTAGCAGTATTAATGCTGAGTTTTTTATTTCATGTTCTCTGTAACTATTTTAAAAGCAAAAGAAGTTATACATAATTTTATTAACTTACCAGCTGTCTTCTGTTCTTCTTCCATGTTTCTGCTTTTCTCTTTGAATTCATATTCTGAAATGCTAATTCACAAAATAGTTATTAGACAATAAATGCACTTGTGAGAATTAAAGGATTGATAACATTCTGTATTTGAAGAATAACTATTTGGTATCTTTAAGAATCCTTTAGTCTAGAAACAAATATTTCATTATAAATGAATACAGGAAAATTGTAATGAATAACTACTGTCCAGTTGAAACTCCTGTAAGTAGGACACATGATCAGCATTTCTAAATTAGAACTTGCTAAAAGTTTTACAGATTGATCTGAGATCAGCAGCACTTACTGTTGCAGCTGGCAACGTATATTCAGACATGGATGATGTTTTTCTTAGGCAACAAGTGAAGAATTCAAGAATTGCAGAGGAATTTTACATTTGTAGAATAAAATGCTAATGTGGATCTGTCACCAAATGAATAGCTTTACTTTTATGAAAATCTTAATGAGATTGCCACTGACTTCATTAAGTTGGCACATGAAACCCATGTCCCTTGTAAAAGAGCATTTCTGTAACTTCACTAACATTGTTACGAAAAATAGATTAAAATAGAGATGCGTTTACATTGTGCATCTTTGTATCTGTGTATAAATGTGCAAAAATATGTTAACACTGCAGGGGTCATCATTTCTTCCCTATGAAATGTCTCCATGTCCTGGCAAACATGCATTTCCAGTTTTCCAGTTCACTGCAATCAGCCTAACCAACCTTGCTTATCCCAGCAAAATAAATTATGATGTGGCACAGCTGCAGTTGAAAACTATTTACATGTTTAACTAGGACACCTTATACTTACAGAAGTCACTTGGTGGGTTGTGTGTAAGATTCCTGTAGAACTCGGTTCTGTGAGCTTTCTTTAAACCTGTGCATAGCCCAAAATCAGACAGTTTTACGTGACCCTAAAAAAAAAAACCCAAAACACAATCAGAGAAGGTGAAAAGATAATTCAGAGAGGTAGTGCTTGAAAGTTTTAGTAACTGCATGTGCCTTCTCAGACCATGATGGACTTGCACAGGACTACTTAATCAGGACAAGCAGGCAAAAATGACTAAATCTTGGTATAGTGTTAGAGTACGTGTTCTCTCAAACAGGTTCTCTTCTGCTAGGAATGATTACATCTACAATTCCGCAACAGCTGACAGCAGCTACCTTGCCTGTTCTTGTTTAGAACTGGATACCACTGAGACTGAGAAAGCCTCCGGGACAATTCCTTAACTTTGTTTTGATGGTAACCTAGCTTTAATCAGGTTTGCAGACATCAATGCACAGTCTACAGATTTGTGTATGATGCTGACCATGTCCATTTCATGTCTCACTTTCGTCAGTCTAACAGAATGTTTCCACTGGTGAGCAGATAAACTAAATGAGAAGTGTATGAGTTGAACACATTACTTAGCATTGCCTGAACATTGCATGCTTCCATTTGCCTTGAAGTAACTACGTGTATCAGTTCTTAATACACATCAATATGAGCAGCCAGACATCCTAAGTGGGTTAAAAGGCATGCCTTTAAAAGCCTTAAAGGGCTAAAAGGCTTTCCAACAAGAAAACGAGGGTAGTTTTGCTTTGTTCAAGTACATTGTTGTTCTACAAGGAAAAGATAGTGACCAGTTTCTGCCTTTAACTCCAGCTAGTTTAAATCATGGGTGTGGTACTACTGTTCCCACCTATTAACACCACTGTAAGTGTTTAAAGCACATGCAGTTTACGTGCACATGACATGCCTTAGCATCCAGCAAAAGGTTATCTGGCTTAATATCTCTGTGGATGAATCCCAGCTGGTGAATAGCATCTATGGCCAACACAGTTTCAGAAATGTAAAACTGTGTCTCCTCTTCTGATAACGTGTCTTTCTTCATTAGTAAGGTCATCATGTCACCTAATCAAAGAGAAGAAAGTATGGCTTAGAAATCAGAACATTTTAATTACAAGACTAATTCTACATGAAATCCCAGTGGAGTCCAAATTTAACCTTGTAACTCGCCTTATAGTTACTCATTATAAAACTATTACTGCAATGACCTACAAACCCAAAATATTTTAGTAAACTGGATGTAAAACTGCAGAAAATCCTAAATAGGAATTTAAGTGGATATGGAAGAAACATTTAATTTTAACACAAAATATATACATAGCACAATAAACTGTTTAAACAGGAGTGGGGTGCTTTTATTTTGTTTGTTTGTTTTTACTGTTAATAGCTTCAAGAAGTAAAAAGCAGAATATTGGATTAGAACAGTTATTTAATACAAGTCTATTTTAAACACCCCTTCTTAACTTTCCGCTTTCAACTAAAGAATCAGGAATACTTACACTACTGTGAAATAGTGTTAAAATTTTTATTATCAAAAATTACACAGCATGCTTGCTTCTAACATTTAATAAAGCTGAATACAAAAGCTATAGAAAAAGTATTTGTAGCATGCAACACCATAATATACAGCTTACCTCCAGGTAAGAACTCCATGATCAGGTAAAGATTTCTTTTATCCTGAAAGCTGTAAAACATTTTTACTACCCAGGCTCCATCTGCTTCAACCAAAATATCTCTTTCTGCTCGGATATGGGCCACCTAAAGTTTTTTTGAAATTTAATATTAATAAAATACTTTTTATATATTTCAACAGGGAACACCATATTATGTTTCTAGTATTACAATATATTTTTTTGTGATTTTTGGCAAAGAAACTCTTTTTCATGCTATTTTCATAGTTACGTACTTCACAATTTTTTACCCTACAAAGTCCTCATAAAACACCCAACAGAAACCCACAGAAGTCAATGCAATGTTGAAAATAACTGTTCACACAACTTTGCTGAAACTGCCTCTAGAAACAGAGGGTAGCTTGTTAAATCTGGTTTTGTTTGTTGCAAAGAACCGACAAAGCTAGTGGAACAGTGCAACTCCCTGTTTTACTATACCCTAAAGTGGAAGAGGAACATTAAAAAAACAAGGCTAGAGCTGACCATTATGGAGCTTTATGTGGTAGTGTCCCTACTGCAAACTCAGACAGAAATTTCAAGGTATAAATACTGTCAAAATTACCGGAAAAGGACAGAGTTGGTCTTAAAGAACGCAAGAACCAAGAAGTAAGTGGTAGATGCTGTTATCATAACTGTCAGAAACTACCACATTTCTTACATAGGTGTACAAGAAAATAAAGAGGTAATAGCTACTTATATGCAGATCTTTCAGTCTAAACTTGGCAAGACAAGTCTGAGGAATCTTCTCTAGCAAGGGAAGATTCCTGCAAAACAGATTTGTTTACCACTGTAAAGACAGAAAATGCCTAACTTACAGTGAACTAGCGTCCAGTTCCCAATCTCACTTGGACACACTGTTGCTGGTCCATAAATCCCTTCCAGATGTTTCACAGCAACTGCCCCTATGCTTGTACATGGCAAACCTCACTTCTACTGCATGGCAAGGGCCTTGGCCAAATGGGAAAAGGGCTGGGACGAGTTTCAGCCCTTCCAGAATGCAACAGATAGCAAGGAGCTCAGTGGCCAGTACTAAAGCAGTGCAAAAATAGTAAGGCTACTGGGCTATTTAAAGAGCAGGGAAAGAGAACAGAAAATGAAGTCATTCCTTAAAGTGATGCACGTGATGCTGGCTCAGAACTGATATGGCAACCACTGCTGCTGATGTTGGTCCCAGGCAAGTGCACTTGGGAATGTCTGACCTTGCTTAGCATATTCTGGTCCCAGCTGAGGGTTTGAAAAAATATGGACAACAGCTACCCCATGAATTCACTGGAAACTAAAAATAATGCAGATTGGAGGAGAATGTGTTTTATTAGACCATATCCTCATCCTGGAGGAAAATGAAAGACATGTGCATGAATAAAAATATTTCTTGACAGTTGTAACATCTTCATTATTGATATACCATAAAACACCTTCTGGAGAGAAAATATGTACCGCTATTTCAGTTTTGAGGTTTACTTCCAATAAGCAGCAAATAGTCTTTTGGATCTCTTCCTCAATTCTACTGGCCAGGCACATCTTTACAAGAATGTAATCTTTTCAGAGCTTCACAGGACAATGGTTTCTCTCTCTGTAGTAAGCACTCCTGACTTTATCTAGTTCATTCTGGTTTTGTTAGAACATATTTCTTTCCACTCTCCTCTCCCCAATGTAACTGTAAAATATAATATTAAAATCTCTCACAATGCAATTAGGCTTGAGGAAAACTGTAATTTTCTTGTATTTGTGTCTGGTAATTGCTTTCCATTGAACAAACCAGGCAATGAAAACTACAGCAGATAAATACTCTCCAGGGAAGAGGGTCTCAGACTAAATGGAGAGTGAGAGTTCATTTCATAACCTGACACGGCAATGAAGCTAAGGGCAGGGCTTCAACATATCCTAGCTTCTGTGCAGAACATCCCGCTCCTCTAGTTCCTCATATTCAGGGCATTGGCTTGAGGAGACAAAAAGTTTGTGCAAGGACAAAAATGAAGTATCCATACCACTGCAGGGAAATGCAATAAAAGAGCAAATGATGGGGGTAAAATTTGGATTAGTAAGGAAAAGTCCTCTTATCTGGCCTGTTAAATGAGGAATCCACACTTGAGCTCTTTGCTTTGTGATGCTTAAGTACTTCCTGTGTCCTACCAGAAATCTGCAGTGAATTGTTAACTAAAAATTAAGACTGAAAACCAAAGTAACAAAAACAAAGCAAAGCAAAACAAGACAACACTCAGTTAAAAAAACAAAATAAAAAAACCCACAAAGCCAATGAACAACGTGATATCTGATAGTGTCTAACCATCAGAAGAAAATATCAATTTTTTTTTTTTTTTACTTTGGCTTACTTTTCAACATTTTCCTTGAAATGTAGTTTTACAGATTAAGTACAATAAGATGTGTGTTGGTAAAGGAAGGGAGAAATAAATCTTCATCGTTATTCATTTTGTTTGTAAATAAAACATTTTTTTAAATGCTAGTACATCACCTTATTTCATAACTTATTCTTCTGTACTTTGGCAGCAATGCTATAAATGCTTTGGACTGCTGTACCTGGACTTTTGAATTGGTAAATATGACCAAATCTGTCACAAAGATCTTAGGCAATTTTCTAGAGAGTTTAAGTTTGAAATATAGGGGACACATACAACACAAACCTGTTCTTTCTCCAGCATATCTGCTTTCCTCAGTATCTTCATTGCATAAATGTGACCTGTATCCTTCTTCTGAACAAGGCGTACCTGTAACGAGAAATATAACCCAATCAATATAACCCAATTTCTGCCTCAAAAATTAGTCCCCAGCATGGAATCTACCGGAAGGTTCAAAATTGCTGGTTAATGTTCCTTTGTTAAACATTTAAAAAATACGTGGTAGATAAAAAAATATTTCTACACCACATACAACACTAACACTAGTGATGAAAACATACTTTGAAGTAGTTACTGCTTTCGGAAAAATCAGCAGGCACAGTAAATTCCAGGTAGCTGTGAGACTGTGTATGCTGAAATTCAGGAGCAGATACAGCTGTGATGTGACACAAGGCAGGGAGAATGTTTATGGAGAGGAGTTGTGCAATTGCAAATTCATCCTTTCAGGGGGACACATGGGCAATATCTAGTTTGGGTCAGTTTAGGAAGCTGTGGGAAACCAAGTACCTTACCCGGGTTCTTGAGAAATCAATGAACATAATTTATTATTGGACTTACCACGTTTGCACAAATCCTTGAATAGTTATTATTCTAATAATAATATTATTATTTTTTCTGCAATAAAACTCCCCAAATGGAACTTTTTATTCAGTAAAATGTTTTATTTCAACATTGAATTTAATTTTAATATCCTGTTTAAGCAAGAATACCACAAACCTCCCCAAATGCTCCTCTTCCTATAACTTTCAATGATTCAAAGTCATCCAAGCCAAGCCTAGTCCTCTTCAGTCGCAGAAACTCTGTTTCTTTGCGAGCATGTTGTGACCTGCGCAGTTTTTTCTAAGGAGACACATACACAGAAATTTAGAAGTTGTTTGACAGCAGCAACTCAAGATATTCAATCTTACTCCCCTTACGATCACAGAGAAAACATAAAGGGAAAAATCTTTATGAAATTCTGAAAGTATGAATGGTCTTTTACATAGCTGCCTCTACCAGTTTCACCCAATTTCACTTTTACCCAGTGAAATTTTTTTTGGGGGGAGGGAAGGATCATTTTCTTTTTTGATTACTTAAAGAAATAATAATAAAAAAATGGAAGAAAAAAAAATCAAATGAAGTACATCAGTGCAAAGGACAAAGTCCCTAGCTGAAGAAAGGACTCTTGTTTTTGGGCAATATGAAGGATCATCAAAACTCAAACTTGCAGCCTCACCAAAAAACACATGATAGGCAATAAAGAGCCAAACAGGCTGCAGAGAACTGGCTTACCCTATCTATAGCAAAATCCGTTTGGTTTATGGCAGCCAAACACCTGTATTTGAACAAAAAAATCTATCAAATCCTGTCATGTGTTTTGTTCTATAAAAACGTCAATGGGATTCACCCTGAGAGAAGACAAACACTGACCTATGCTCCTAGAGATGCCCTGATGATCTCCGAGACTGGTAACAGCACCATCGATCAGGCACCTGCCAGCTTTTAAACTAGGATGACAGTGCCACTTAAAACCGCAAGGTGGCATTACGAACCCACATTCCCTTTTCCCTCTTCCCAGAAGTCACAGAAGCTGCACAAACTCAGAGAAATAACTGAGACACTGTTCCTGTTTATTTCCCTGCCTACTGAAGGCAGTACAGGTAGCCATGGTGTAATTGACCTCGGAAAAGCAATTTATTACCAAAGTTCTGAGAGATGCCAACAGGATAGAGATCTCTCACCCATTCCTGAATGGAGCAATGGTGTGTGCACAGTGTATTGTTTACTATTAAAAAAAAAAAAAAAAAAAAAAAGTTCAGCATTTTGCTTTCTGCGCACTTCTTCCAAGTCCATCTCACCTTTTCTTCTTTTTTGCCAATGAAAATGGTAAACACTTGCTACCTTTGAAAAGCATGCCACACACTTGCTGTAGCCATGTGTCTTATAAGGACTAACAGTGGCATGAAAGGCCTTAGCTATTACATGCATCGCTAAAGCATATTCACAACTTTCATAAAAAATGTTATTCGCAGGGGCAACATTCACTTACAAAATAAAACTTGATGTCATGCTTGCCAGAGTTTCTGTAAGTTCCTCAAATGTAAGTGTGAAGCAGTGCAATAAAAGCAAAGCAGTCTCTTCAAAGGTAACTCAAGTAATATTTACCTCCTCATCTGCGAGGCCTTCTTCTTCCATAGCCACTTCTAGCTTCTTCTGCCTGCAAAGGGGAGAAATGGGATATTGCTTTCTTTACTACTTATTAAAAATAAACATAACATTATGGCAAGACAAAGCCTTTACTTCATATATGCTAGATACCAAAGAATTAGCCTCAAATGGAAAGTTGAAGACTTACTGCCCACTCCATCTATTTACTCATTTGTGTCCAAATCTGTTGAAAATGTCTAAATATCTTGAAGCACATACTTATGCATGCATTAGGCATTAAAGATCCAAATATATAATCTCCCTATTCATATCTATTTCTTCATATGCTCTTGTTGAATTCAGTAAGACTGGTTTTATTCAACTAGAATTGCAAGTTGGGACAATCATTTTTTTACGGTTTATCTCAGCCCTACTTCCAACATTTCAGCCAGCTCCAGCTTTCACCCAGACCCAACCTTGCTGACCTCTCCCTGGTCACACACCTGGCCCCACTGCCCTTACCCTCATGCCAACTAACCCTGTCCCCCTGGATTCATCAACATCACCATCTCCTCCCAGTATCCTGCCCCGTCCATGGCTCACTGACCTCAGAGCTCCTCCAGTGCCATGGGAGGGTCTGAGCAGGGAGTGAAGCCTGGGAGCACCACATGGCATGTGTGTATGGAACCCTTCCATGCTTCCTTACAACTGTCAGTGCAGCTTCCAGAAAGCTGGTTACCCACTAGCAGCAGCCAAAAGGTTGAAGGCTGGGTGCAGGGCTGCTGTTGTCTTTCTGCACTTTAGGAAGCACAGCAGAATCCCTTAAATTAAAGGCCCTTGGTAGAAATCTATTCTCCTAGCGAGAAGCAACTCAGTTACATGACATAATGATTAAATATGATGAAGAGAGAAACCTTGCTGCTCAGCTGAAAATCCTTCAATTAAAAACACATTACCAGAAGAATGATAATTTCAGAGGCTGACAACAATTTGAAACACAACATTTTGTTATAATCAAATGCTTGGTGCTTTGACACTTGATACAAGTAGCATTTCACCACATCAGAGGCAGAATTGGGTATTGATGAGAGAAGTTAAACTGGAGATGACCAACGCATAATCCCATGCAAGGAGCAACGGTCAACACTAACCAAGAAGAATTTAGAGGTATTAGAATTTGAGGGTATCCTCAAAATTCTTCCTGCCCACCTAAGAGCCTCTCAAACTCTCCATCACCAACTCTATGCTCTTTACTGCCCCTTATTTCCCTGTGCCTCCTTTCCTTATCCCATCACTCTGCCAAACACCTTTCCCATCGGTCCTGTTCCCTACTTCCTATACACTTCCTTCCGCAAGGTTTATGAGTCTTGGCAGGAGTTCCATGCTACAGATCATGAACAGACATCAAGAGCCACTGCCTTACACAAAACCAAATTACTACCCATAAGCAGCTCTGCAGTACCTACCAGTGTTGACTTTATTCCCTGTGCCACAAGCAGAGGAATTGGAGGTCACCAACGCACCACATATGAGTAGAAAGCTCATATGTGCTGCAAAATAAGACCCTGCATAGAGCAGTTGCCACCAAGTAGTAATAAATCTGATGAGGACGTAAATTGTATGAGAACATCAAAAGTGGAGAACCTCAGTCACCTAAGTGACTGTGTGGTGCAGTAGCAGGGGATGTTCGCAGCTCTGCCAGCATAGCCAGCAGCTGAAAAGGCAGCCTGTGCCCTTTGGAGATTAGCTCCTTGCTACTAAGCACAGAAAAACTTCTGAGAATTGCTCTGTGTGAAGGGATCAAAGTGCCCTTGAACAAACAGCACCGAAAGTCAATGACGAGGGGTGAGGAAGCAGAGCCAGTACCTGGTTTCTCTCTCTTCATGCTGTATAATTAGGTTGCTGTAGAAGTTCTCCAGCGTAAGTTTGGCCACGGTAACTCTCTCCCGGGTGTGGTTACTCATGGGAAAGGATGTTGTAGTCCCTGCAGTCATCGCCATAGTAACATGTACTGAAACAGAGTATGTCAAATCATTACTCATTTGGAAAAAAAAAGTTTATATATATATTCCTCTTTCCCACTTTCCATCTCCAAATTCTTAGACACTGCAGAATTCCCAGGAAAGGTATTGTTATTTAGATACCAGAAACTCTATTAAAAAGCAGTATCATAAAATTATTCTGAGATAGCAGGAGGGCTTGCTACCCACTCTCTAAAAAAAATAACATGTTGGCAAAACAAAGGGTGAATCATAGCAAAGAATTATGCAGGCTATGGGCAGGTCACAGAGCAGCACTTGTCCACAAATGAGGAAAACGCACCTCCGCAGACCTGAGCCCCTTCTAGGGGAGGGAAGAGGTGGCAGAGCACAGAAAGGAAGAGAGGGAAGCAGGAGGAAGCCCAAGCAGCACCCACAGCTGCACGTGCCACAACTCTGTGGCAATTTCAGACTCCAAAAATTCTACATGCTATGAAAAGGGATAGGCTAAAAAGAAAAAGTAAATCGACAAGAATGCTAATCCCATCCAGAGAAGAAGCTATTTCAAGGAGAGAAGGCAGTCATCTCATATCCTGGAATTTTGAAGTCACTCAACAAAATTTTATGTGGACAGTTGGGGAAACATCTAAAAATCATTACATTAACATGAAATAATGGAATTGTCATATTTTGAACTCAAAACTTCTGTTGCTGTTTGACTGAGTTTTTTTAAAGCAACAACAAATCATCAACAGAAAATCCTTCTCCATCACAAGACAATTAGGCAATGAGTCTTTCTATTTGTTTCCTTTCCAACCAACTCTGTGACATGACACCAATGAAAAGAGCATTTTCTGGAGTGGCTGTTCCTTACAGGGCTCCCTCTGTTTGGATTCTCAAATTCAGGAGGGAAATCTTATGCAGACAGAAATATGTTAGCTGTGCAGATTAAGTACTTGTAGGTCAGGGCACACGGTTGCTAAGCAGTTAAAAGCTGAGAAGACAGAGGAAAGTAGAAAGGCTGCTCTCCTCTAAAGCTTTCATTTTGAACTCAAAAAATTTGAGATGTAATAGAACAATGCTTTTAACACTGGGAAAAGACATCTTAGGGCAGTCCTGAGTCCCCTGGAGCTCGTCTTAGGAAGCCAGGGGAGATGAATTAAAATTTAAAAGGGCATAGCTTACCCTAGGCTTCATGCCCTACCTGAAAGTGGGCTGAAGCACTTTAGGAGAGCCTCACAGAGAGAAGCCATGAAAAGCAGCATCTCAGCCCCACGCTCATTTGTTCTGGTTGTTTAGGGGTTGGTTTTGGAAAATTACACAGAAGTACATACACTTCCTTTTCATTATTTACGTGACTCTTCTATTTCACCAGGGGATTTTGAGGAAGACAAATCCCAAATTAGGTTTAAGATCTTAAAAGGTAAACTGATTAAGAGTTTCACACAGAAGAAAACTTACACGTCCACATCAAGACAGAAAGACTGCTTAATTCTGCTGGGTTATTTTGTTTTGCATTTGCCTGCTATCCTCAGTGAGGATGGCATTTTATCTCGGGGATTTTTAATTGGATTTGGTGCAACAATAAGATATTTGTTGCCAGAAATGCAGCTGCTGTGTCACAAATAAAAGCGTTTTATAGCATTTTGTAGATATTATTTTAGCTGAGTATTTTGGAGTGTGCAAGATGCCAGAGTTCTGAGAATAAAAATGTATCTTCTATACATATACAAAGAGGTTTTAATAGCACTACAGCTGCTTTAAGATGATGTCAATATTTTTATTTTCTAATCAATATTTTATCCTCTTCAATTTTCTACTAAAGAAGGATGACAGCTGTCTACTCTTAATAGTCTTTACTAAAAATTATGGGGTTCTATTCTTCACATAGACATACTTCACACTGGATGCTTCTCCAAAAGCTAGGAGAACTTAGCACTGCTGTCCCTACTGAGTCTGTTGTATGGTATTACACTCTTCTTCCCTTGATAGGTGGGAAAAAATAAACACAAACCAGTTATCTGAGAGTGAAACCTACAGCATATTGACACATCCAAATTAAACAGAGCAACTGCTGACCACATGCTGGCACCTGTGCTTAAGTTGTTTAAAAAAAAAAAAACACAACTTAATAGCGTAAAAACCCGCCTTCTGATCATTTTGGAGTGTCAGGATAGTGTAGCATTAACCCAGGCTTGAAATGGATTAACCTTTACTTAAGCACAGTCTAGTACCGGCAAGCAACAGGATATTTATCCTTTGCACGACCTGTATTCCTGGGAGGATAAAATAACACTGCAATTTTTATTTCCTGTTAATTTGTTTTCCCCATGCTCCTAGACTCACAAATGCAGACATTACCAAATAGCAAATCTAAGTCACTTGATTTTATTAAGCCTGTAAAAAGGAGATAACAATTCTGGCACTAACACACTCCATGCTATAAAGAGCGGAGCTGATTCTCACTGTGGTTCTACAGTAGGAAAACAGAGATGAGAACCCAACCCATAAAACTAGCAAGCTCAGAGAAAGCTATTTACCAGAGAAGAAACTTGTGTTGACTGACTTCATCATCATACCATGGACGTAACCCTGCCAAAGCAGGAGGGAGATATCACCAAACTATGTTTCCAGCATCCTGTATATCCTGCACATACCCCACCAACATTGCCTCCAGATCACACTGTACCACAGCATGTTTCCTCAAGACGAAATTTACTTTACACTTGCTCAGTTTGCAACTAGTGTCTCTAGTCAGCTCTGCCACTGTGGGAGGGGGAAAAAATACCATTAAAACCCAGCTTTGTAAAACAGAGAAGTGCCCTAAGCTCTCCAGGTCCCCTAAACCAAGTGGATAAAGCACAGACCTGGCAAGAGACACAAGGTACCCCACAAAACCCTATGCCAACACTTTTTCCTCTTGCCTCTCTGCTTCCACTAACAGCCCCCTAAACAAAGCACAAATCCACATCCCAAACAAAATATTCAGTTAGGAGTAACCAAATCCTTAAGTATGACCTTTATAAATACATGTGCTGGAGGGGCTAGGGGCAGGAAGGAAGAAGCTTCAAAATGGGGCCTTTTATTGACAGCACACTATTACTACTGACCTCACCATATTAACAGGAATGTTTTGAAAAGGTTCCACTCATAGTTCTTGGAAATGCCCTCAAAAACCTACTAATTCACCCAAATTCATTCCATCTGCATAATGGAACCATTCAATTCCTGCTGCTTCACTGCTCTTGCATTAAGCTTCCTGGATCACAAAGAAGGTCATAATATAGCAGCCAGCCACATTTGGCTAAAACTTCTCTGGCCGATGAGGATCAAAGACCTTTCCTTCTGAAGAGCCTTTTACTGCAGAAAAAAATGATACACCAGCTGTGGATGAGAGAGACATCAAACCGATCTAATCGACAGAGATAGACCACATTGACACAGCCCGCAGGACAATGTCTCAGAGCTGCCAGAAGCAGAGATGCCATATGTGCTGTCTGGCCCAGAAACCAAGCCTTTGCCTCCTGGATGGAGGGTTGAGCTCCCAGAGTGAGCCTTTCTGCTGATGCCTGATCAGCTCAGCAGCAAGCACCTACAGCATGGGGCTGATGAGCTACAGAGATGCAGCAACCAGGGAATATCTTGCCCTCAGAGGCAGGCAGGACAACAGCATTGTGGGTAGGACATGAAGGATGGATATTCATGGATATTCCTAAAGGACAAGGGAGAGAAGCAGAAAAGCGACAGCAGACCCAATGCTAACAAATTCAAGTTTCCTCTAAACAAGTCTCTCCTTATCCACCACAGAAAACAACAGACTTCAGTTGGAAGGGACTTCTTGCTAGGAAAATGCTTCCTGGTCAGAGAATTCATTTGATCTTTTTATTCCCAGATCTTTCCTTATTGGGAAGCAGAGAAAGGCCAAGAAGCATTTACTACAGCTTCTATCTGTGCTTCCATCTATCACAACAAGTCTAAGTCAAACCCTCGACTGATTTTCCTAAAAGAATTTTCACCACTGAAAACCTCACACCCAGCCCCACACACAGCTGCTAACTCAAAACTCATGTCCTCTCTGGAGTGCTTCTTGGCAGCTTCCACAGTCTGTCATTAATGTTTTCATATTAAGACTACTGGATTAAAACTCCGGTTAATGAGAGCAAAATAACCGAGGCATCCAATCCTACCTGCTACAACAGCTCAGAAGGGGAGAGACGAAAGAAACTAAGGCATCAGCAGATCTGTTCTCCCTGAAAGAAACACTTGGTACTCTGGGATCACTTCACAAAATTCAAACCTTCACAGTTCCACCTTGGAGCATACAGGATATGTGAAGGTGAGACAGTGCACAGAACTGTCACTTGGCCGAAAGGAAGGATTGATATTTGACCATCTCAAATCATTTTACAGCCTATTTCTACATATCCAAGTAGCTCTAGGCTTTAAAGAGAAAAGAGTAACAAGGGATGAAACAGGATCCTGACACAGGTGCCACAGTATCTCAAGAAGCTCATTTTATTACCCCATGGCATTCTTTCCAGCCTGTACAATGCAGCAACAGGACAAGGATGTGAATTAGAGAGCGTAACTGTAATCACTAAACATTTGAACTGTATTAATGATGAAGATTCAAGTACTTATTCAGAGAAAAAAAAATAATAAACAAACCCCAACAAAACACACCAAAAAGCAACACAGTACTCAAGGCAGCCAAGGTCATAATTTCAGATTCTTCTAACATTCTTCCAACATTCCACAATTACTTTTTTAATCATCTCTCACTTTCCATGATAATATAAATATGTAAGATTATGCTACATGCATTGAAAACTGAAATGAATCTTTACAGATGTCTTCCTTATGAGATAGTTTCACATTTTTGGGGATACTACAGTAATCTATTTGATCAACTCTTGCTTTGTTTTATTGTTTTACACAGATTGCCAGCAAAAGAGCAAATCTGTGCCAGTTAAGTGGTGGGTATCACAACTGGGCTTCACATCTGTAAGCACAGGTCTGAAGGTATCAGCCTTTACAGATAAGTCTCTGGCACAACTGTTTTATATCATATAGCTCATTTTTACTATCAAATAAGGCTGGATCTATACTATCAAATTAACCTGGACCTACGTCCCAATGGAAATACCACTCTACCATGTGTGCAGTACAGGAGTCCTAGAATAAGTTTACTCTGGACCCATTACTTGGTGCATATTGAAGTTAGAGAGTAAACACCACATACAATTCCCAGGAGAGAAAAGTACTTTTGCTACTTAAGTCATGCAGCTGGATCTCCAATTCAGATTTAAAATGTAAAGCTAAGTACATGTTCAACGGGATCGAGAACAGCAATGCTTCCACTCAAAACAGCTGCATCACTTCAAAGAAAGGCAGATAATTTTTATTTACATACCTAAGTATATCCCCAGCAATCAGGAAGGTGGTTCATTATTGCAGTAAAAAGGGTAAAAATGCAAAGTTTATAAAGTTTCCATTTACATTCCAAGGGAATTTGGCTCTTGAATGAAAGGCTGCAGGAAAGGCAGATACTGAAACATACTTCTGCCTTTCAAAGTTTCCATTTTCTCAGTATGACACATTTTGTCATGCAACTTGCTCCTGAAATTAAGTATACAAACAACATTTTTTCAGGAATTAGAACATAAGAGGAAAGACAGACAGGCTTTTGGTGCCAGAGTTGTTTCAAAGTAAATGCATACAGTTCAATAAAGCGTGTACCTTCAGAAACACCAGCTATCACCACCATGTGTAGGTGCTGGAGCTCTTCTGGGTGAGAAGCTAGAACAGACTTCGTAACGGTTCTTGGTTCCTTACAGACAACACAGCAAAGAAACTCTCAAATCCAGGCACTAAAAACCACCACTGACAAGGATTAGCTTTTAAAAATGAAGGGCCACCTAGGAAAGCAGCATGGATACAACAAGACTTCAAGTCTCAGCATGAGCCCTGCTGTCTCCAAATTGTTTGGATGTTCTTTAAGAGATTTATATCTATATATATAGATATAGATATATACACACACACATATATATATGAGAAAAACAATCCACGATACACAAATAACAGTGTGATTCACACCAAAAGGCAGTGGGCAGGGACAGACAAATGAAATAAGCAACCAAAGGCACAGGAGGAGGTGGTGTAACATACCAGCAAGGGTCAGGAGAGGAGCAGCAGCTGGAGCAGCAGCTGCCCAGGCATCCAGAACAAATTCTGCACATGGTATGAGCTGACACACAAACAGAAAGCAAATATAAAAATGTTGTACAACAGTTCATAGTTTCAAAGATGAAACAGAAGGAGAAAGTGGTCATACTGTGATACCAGCCCGGAGGGAAAGTTACTTTCTGTGCTATAGTTTCTGCTAGCACAAATTTGGCAACCACACTGTGCGTATTTCTACCACACAGTTGTTTATACTGAACCTCCTCCTGGAAAGGTTCCCTGCCTTCTTTTTCTATAACCCATTTTAAATCCACTTCCAAAGCTTTTGAGAAACCTCTGAAATGAAACAAAACATTACAGGATCTCAAAGTCTCAGAGCAGCAATTAAACAAGGAAACTCCACTGCTCCAATCTACATAAAGTATGGGCCAGTATTTTTCAGCTCTCGGAGCCTGATCTTGATAGTTATGTTATTACTAAATACAGCTTTCCACACGGAGAATGAAGATTTGTCCAAAATTCACTTATGTCAATAGAATAAGCCTTCAGCTCAATAGGTTTTGACCTAATGCTCCTATTCTGGCATCTGGATGATTCCAGCTGTGCTACTGTTGTTACTGAAGTTCAGAGTCATCAGATCAGCATGTTTGCCAAGCAGTGCTCTGGGGTATGTTTCAGAAAGGAAAATAAATATTAGGCTCCTACATAATTCACATTTTCAGTAATATCACCATTCACAAGCCTCTATTCTATTTCATATGCTATCTGAAGGAAGCAACATTCCCTGCCAAATAAAACAAATCAGACACTTCACATGTAGATTGTTCTTCGACATATTGCCAAGATCAGATCTTTCTGACACTCTCCAGTTTTCACAACAGTCCCTATCTGAGAAGGGAAAATGAAATTACGAGACTTCAACAAGATGTCACTGACACTTCAGTATTTCATTTACCTCATTTATATACTTCATTTCCTTTACCTTGTTATTCATTTCCCAATGTGCATTACATTCTAATGTTTTGCTACTTAAAAGTTACAGAATTAATTACATTTGTTCTATTTAGAGTAGCACTAAGAAACCTAGTAAAATGAGCCCTGTCAGAACAAGCTTTGCTATTTAAAAACAAAAGATGTTCAAATGTTTTAGCCATTTTAAGTCATTCTTGCTTTCCCCATGGAGCATCTGGGTGAGTTGCCTGTTATAGTCACAGCTAAAACCAGAGCCCTCACAACTTGCTGGGCCCCAGCTCGTCAACCAAAAGGAGTTGCCACTCCAAATGCTTGACCCCCACAACTGTGAGAAAAACTTGGAGATAATAAAAGACACAAAAGACTCGGGGACAGAAACATTGGATGTGTCCTGCTGCCTCAGCAACTGCTGTGTTTCTAGGCCTGATGACACCAGGAAAATATTGGGGTACAGCAAGGTTCCTCTGAGTGAATTGAGGTGTTAGTGGTTCTCAACTTGGCCCTTAAACTCCAGAAAAGCTTCTCACTCAGTGTACCCAAGATACTTTCAAAACAAAGGGAGTTACTTGCCTACCTTGGGTTAGACTCCTAAATCTGTAAATATCCAAAAATGTCAAGGAGAGGCTCTGAATAGATCAGGCAAAAAAATCCCTCTGAAAAATACCAGCATATATCCTGCCTCCCTTCCCCCCCCGCCCCAAGTTGTATGTACACTTTAAGTCAGTACTGTTTCTGAAAGAAGCCATTCCACTTTCTACCAAATTATCTTGTCTGCTTCCCTCCAGTTGCCACTCAATACATTGTGTCAACACAGGAAGGCACGTAACCCAGGTTGGGGAACCACACTGGGCTAAAACTGTTTCTTTTAAAACAGCTTTGGTGAGGCCAGTTTCACCTGTGTCAACCAAAAAGGGACACCCTTCCCGAGGCTGAGACTGGCCATTCCTTCCCACGGAGTATGTCTGAAAGCCAGAAGTAAGCGGCAAGGCCTCATCTTTTAACTTGGCTCACAGAAATTAATCTCACAAATCACTCCAACACATCTGCAGTAATGATAAGGAAATAATTCCTAATACGGAATAAAAACTGATATTGGAGTTGTGCTGCACTCCAGGATTTCCTGCAATTCAAAGCTGAGCAGCAGAAGTCTCCCATGAACAGCAGCCGTGATTCAGTTCTGGCTGCTCTTTGAAAGCTGCACAGCTGACAAATTTATTTCCCTGATGGGAAAACATACAGGCTGCAGGAAACTAAGTATATACAAAAATGTGTGTATATATATGTATAAACTATGTATATCAACACCTATATAAAATATATGCACTTTGTTTTCTTCCTTTTAGTGTTAATGTTGTTTCCACTTTCCACAAGTAGCAAAGAAAACTTCAGATCCAAACATCATAACCTGTGCTTTCATTAACAACAGGAGACTGGCCACCTGAAGTTTAAAACCACAAAACTACATTCCTTATGCTCTATTATCAATAGCTCTGTCTCAAAGTTGAGAGTACATTTTGAGACATCCTATACTTAGAATAACCATTCAGCATCGAATGACTTTCAATGACATACCAAAATCTTAATGAGCTCAGTCCTTTCAAGTAAGGAATTTTCTTTTCTTTACATAGGGGTTTTGAAGACAATCCAATCACTTGGATTTTAGCAGTAAGACAGGACTCCTTCCTGCTCCCCACTCACGTAGGGAGAGAGAACAGAGGGGTTGTACTTCTGCTCCATCAGTAAGGACAGAGGGCTAGAGTTCAGAACAGCAAGAGAAGAGAGGTGTTGGTGTATTCATATGCTGCTCTGTCTTCCAAGGAATGCTCCAAATGGAGGTCAGCTCAAGACAAAACTCTGCATGACTAAAAGAAGCACAAGACATGAGGGAACTAGACTTGCAGTTCCATACAGCCATGCTTCTCTTCCAGAGTTTATCACAACATCTGAATCGATGCATTTTAATTTAATGCCAATAAAATAAATTAGTAGGTTGCTGAAAAGCGAACAATGCTGTGCAGTGAAACGGCACTTCATAGCTTGTTTTAGCTTGCTCATATATTTTGTTTCTCCTGGCCAGCCCCAAGTTTCAGTGCTGCAAACCTTTGTCCTCTTAGAAGCATCTAAAAACAGGAAGCTCTTCTGTCTCCTGAAGCAATTGCATTCCTGTGCACTTAAGCATTTTGTCAGCTTTCAGCAGGTACTTGTTTCCAGACATATTCAAGAAAATATTATTTTAAGATCTGTGAAATTAACCGGCATAAATTTTTGCTCATGAAATAATGATAAAGCAAGGTCAACGACAAAATGCCTGTTTACTCCTCAGTTGTTGGTTTTCTAGATAAAAAAAAAAATACTCAGGTCTAATGAAAGATTTGTCTGACTCCAAAACATGTATAACTGTCTGAAGTAAAACTCAGTCATGGTGGATTTCCCTACACTTGGCTCTTTCATGGCCAAGAGACACCACTTAAAACAGCAGAAAAGAGTAAGAGGAGGAGCTTCTAATGTGGCATCTGTATAAAGTTTCCTTGAAACTGTAATACATTTTCTTTTAGGGATGCTCTAAAAGTCCTTCTATTTTCTAAGGAGTCCAGAGAAGCAGGAGCAAATGGTGGGCTCCACTTTGGGAACTAGGAGGGACCTTCCACATTAGAGAAGGCTGGAAAAGAAGAGGGCATCAGGTTTGTTTCTCTTTTTACTAATGTGTGTTTGATTGCCTGACTCTTGCTATGCTCTTTTTAGATCATATCAAACAAAATAAGTAACTACACATTATAAATCTGTGCCAGCAAAGGAGCTGACTGCTAAATGAGCCACAGATCGTCAATGACCAGCCTGTGCAATGCCTCTAGTCTAGGGTTATTGAACATAAGAGATCGCTCTGGCCATAAAAAGCTGCAAATGCAGATAGTGCATCTTGTTAGTATATGCAATACCAGAGAACGTTTGCCCATTCAAATCCCACTACAACAGTTCATTTCCTGAACTATGATTTTTGAAGAAGCTAGTTGTTGCCACAAAGCAAACTGCCTTGATGAGGCCCAGGATACATTGGGATGAAAAGATGTGTGCAGTCTCTTTATATAAGTGGAGTACACAGTACCACCTTCCTAGTGCCTGAAGCTTTGGAACAGTGGAGATAGAGCTGTGCCATACTTTTACCACCAAGCCATCAGTAGCTTTGGCCATTAGTACCAAAAGTGAAGAAAAGTATTATTTCACGAAGGAACCATTAATGGCAACACCTGATCCCTACAGTGATTATAAGGACAATTAAAAAGAGAAAGCATTACTGTTCTCTCATATCAAACTATTTTAGGGGACAACAGTCAATACAACTGTGTTTTTGCATTTCAGTGCTTGTAATACTTTGAGAAAATATATACATCAATCTGTGCATCACTTCAAGAACAAAAATACACTGCAAAGTGGGTAGCTTGGGCTTATGGTTCTAAGATTTAGAGGTTTAGATATAGGAAAAAAAACCAGTGTCTTTCGGTGTCAGGCTCAGAGTCTTGCCTTGATCAAATCTGAGTTTTCCTGCAGCCTAATGCTTAATGTCCCAAGCATTCATCTTCTCTAGGGCTGAAGAGTGACCAGAGGAGCTTGTGATCAGCATTAGTTCCCTGTGGAAGGCCATTCATGTCTTGGCCTGTGAAAGCTCACAGAATACCTCAGAGATTTGATTCTATTACCTGGTTTCCTAGTTAAATGACAAGAAAGGCAAAAGCAGGGTGTGGGTAAAAGCTCTGGCTATATCCAGCTGCAAGAGAAATTGAGAAGGATAAGGAAGAGAGAATATCTGCTTAAGTTTCTATAAGATTCTAAGGCTGTATGTAGCTGCTATGCTACAGCTGAACATAAAAGAAAGAGCAAATTTCCAAATTTAAAAATAAAAAAAAGAAAATCTTAAAGAGTTTGATTTCACATACTTAAAGATGTACAAGAGACCAATAAAAAAACTTTACTAAGAGCAAACCTTTCCCACCAAGAAAGATTCCAGAACAGAATAGTCTTGCAGCAAGTCCAGAGGGCAAAGCACACTGTTGACTGAAAAAAAAAAAAGGTGCAAGACTCATCAGTAAGAAGGACTCTTCATGGAACACAGGTCAACTCATACAAAAGTATGGGCTGTAGAGGAAAGTAGAAGGAAAAACACCACTTGTGTTCCTGCAGAATGACTCTCACTGTTCCTTTTCAAGGTGTAAGTCTCTATTGCCCTTTGAGGTGACTAAGTGTCATTCCACCTCCATTTCTTTATCTGTCAAGTGGAGGTGAAGATAAGTGGAATTACCTGCAGGAAATATAATCAGAAATAGCAACTTAGTGCAAACAATGTGTAAAGATGCAGACTGGCAGAATGGCAAATAAAGAAGTCTATCAGGCAGCAATCTGAATTGTTTGACAATTTGGATACAACCAACTATTTTCCATAAATAGTAACCAGAGAAAAAGTCCCAAATAAGCCGCAGGAAGAATGAGATCATTTCCACTTTTGAAATATTATTTAACATGAACATTTCCTTATGGGGATGGGCCCAATGCACAAGGCCCTTACACAGAAAGGACAAACATTGCTGCCAAGTTCTGTTTCAAGAAGTGTCGGTGCAGGCCTACGACTTGCTACTGCGAGGGGGAGATCCTTCCCACACATTTTGCTGAACCCTCCAGTCCAGGCCATGCACTCCTAGAATTTTCCCAACAATGTATCCACAGACACAGGTGAGTTGGATAAACTCAGCAGTCTGACAAAACAAAGCTACCAGTCATCACCATGCTCTTGTAAAAAGGAGATTCTTCCACAAAACCAGCAAGCTGCTTTGTCCCACCTTCTAACTACACAACTGCTAAATTTAGTCAAAGAGAAGTAACGAAATACGGATAGGCAGAGGACAAGGAGAACAACACTGTCTCTTTTGCAGGCACACAAATTTGGACTACATCCAAGCAGGGTTTGGATATACTTCTGGTAATGGCAGGACAGGACTGTTGCTTTTCACAGTGGCCAGTTGTATCAGATTACGTACAACATAAAACACTAAGTCTTAACGGTGACAACTGTTAAATAAATGTTAATTCTCAGCCATGAGTCACATCCTTGTTACATCAACTTTTGCTGTCTCCATTTGGAAATATGCTCATGGGGAGACCAGCTTCACAAAGCTTTCTAAAGACAGTCTTCCTCGAGTGCTGCTTGGCTCCTGTATGTTGAGCAAAGCCCATAGTAGACAAGCAAGTTCAAACTGCAATGCTGACACGGAGCAGAGGTGCCCATTGTGCAGTAGAAACAGACACAATTTGTATTTTAATTTGAACAGCTTTATGTTCACATGAACAAAGTAAAGAACAAAGACTTAGAGCAAAGCGTGGTACCTGATCTACAGTAACACACCTTGAGGCCTGCCCTAATTTCTCACTCATTCCTTCACACATCTCCTCTCATTCTACTCAACAACTCTACCAGAAGAGTTATCAGCAAAGCTGTTCGCAACACAGCCTCTAATGGTGACCTGAAGTGGACAAATCTTTTTGCAAAATAAATCCACATTAAATTGCTGGCATTTGCCAATGATGCAAGTGTTGAAGTTATGAGTATTTTGAGTTTTCTTTTTCTAATTGCAGTTGACGTATTTATAGAGGAAGGATGCTCTTGTGGCTACAGCACAGGAAGCTGCATTAAATAACAGATGATCTAGATTCTATTTTATTTCCCATGTGCAGAAACAAACCCCATAGCAAAAAAAAAAAAACACCTCAGGGTGTGCCTCAGTTACCCTGTATGTAGAGAAACATACCATTCTTGCACTTAGCAGGTCACATTAGGAGGCTGAATGAGTTCACATGCACAAAGAAACTGGTCTGTTAAGAAGACTTGTCTTAAAAAATTAACTCATTCTGAAAATTCTGGTCCCAAAACTTGAGACATACAACCCCTTCTTTGTCATTGCACTTCTCCGAGCTGCCCATTCAATCAGAACGGACAATGAGTTAACCACAACAGTCAATTGGAAGTGGCATTAATCTATGGCAGATTTGAAAGGGTGTGTCGCAAGATAAACAACTGAGATGATTTTCACTGTTCTGAGGACAAGGACAAGGTTTAAGTCTCATTCTGATTTCAGAAATTGCAGGAAAATCTATGAAAAAAAAAAAAGCAGCAATAGAAAGGACAAATATTAATATACTACAAGTGGATATTTGGCAGTAACATTTCCAAGTTGAGCTACACTCAGCCTTGGCGAAACATTGTGGTTGTGAATCCAGCTGAAAGCATTAATTTGAATGACAATGTTTACACATTCTGTTGCTCATATGCAAATAACATTAATCAGCTGTCTTTTAAAGTACTGATAAATAGATATTTGGAAAGTTTTATCAGCTTCCTGGCAAAGTCACATGTAATATCAGGAGTGTCACACTGACATAACACAGGGCAAGGAAAAATACTTCTCAATTTCAAAAATCACTAGGAAGCAGCTGCTCTTCTATTATTCTCTTCACTTTTGAGAAAATAAAGAACGCTTAAAAAAAAAAGAAAGAAGTCCAATAATGTAGTGTTTGTGGAAAACCAGGAACATTCACATCTGTGATTCCTCAGACAATTACTTAGTTGAGTCTTAAAATACATTTCAACTTGCACTTATTTACAAAAAGAAAACCCAGTAAAAATCTTTATTTTAGGAGTATCACTGGCAGTCATAAAAGGTCTGTGCAAAAAAACTAGCACTTTTACTCCACAGATAATATCCCAATTGATAGTGAGTCATACCTCTCTAGTCTAATGCATAATAAATATTTCATTACTCTCCCCAGGTCTAAGATGATAACACAAGGATTTAAAGCAAGATCTGGAGGCTAGTCTGTTTTGGGGGCTTCTCCCTCCACATTCTTCAGTACAATCTTGCCAAATAAATCAGTAATAAAATAAATCATGAAAAATTCAGCAAATCCTGAAAGCACAGGGAAGCTGTTCTGCTGGCCTTCGGGAAAGAGAAAATGTGCCCTCTCCACTTCCAGTATGCCCAAAGCTGCAAAGGTCTCTTGGGGTTGTTACCAAGCCTCAAGCTGCTTTCCTCTCCTTTGGGTTTTTCCTTATGTCAATAACGACAGAAAGCATCTTCACTCAGTGAACCGAAGCTGCAAGCTTTATTCTGCTTCCCTATGTGATATACCTTCTTCCTAGCTTTCAAGCAAATCATGTTTTCTTCTTTTAAAGTATTTTCCACCCAGATCTCAAGGCACTTTACAAAACTGAAACAAACTACATCATCTTGGTAATGCAACACTGTTGACTATGAAGGAAAGTAAATGAGTTAAGGCTGAATCCTGGAAAGGCTTTGAAGGTGTATTCGCAAGGGAAAAACTTCACCAGAGAACCCTGTTTTGTAACACTACAGCAGTCTGTGAAACAGACTACTTCCAACTCCACCCATATAGTAGCAGAAATATATCAAAGATAACGTACAGGCATACATAGCACTCTCCACAGTTTTCAAAACATGAATTTCAATCTGATTTTACAAATGGTGAAAGTGAGGCACAAAAAAATTAATCACAGCCAACAAAACAAATAAAAATTTTTAAGAGTCACCTATGCAGCACCACACCAGTATCTGAAGCACAAAGTGTAATTTGCACAGAACCCTAAAGGAAGAGCTGAGACACGGAATAGCTACATTAGTCCTGACTCTTATCTTAAGTTTAGTATTACAGTCAGATCAGGTCAGTGCTGGGGAAAAGGCAAGCTGTTTCTCTGGCAAGCCTTCTCACAGATAAACGTTGGAAAAATAAAATGTGCACACTTAAGGAACATAAAAATGTTCTATGGAGCCCTATTATTAACACTAAATGGCACAATGAACTATGCGAAAAACTACAGTTACAGCAGAAAACCGAAAAAAGCTCAGCTGATCTGAAACTGAGTTTTTTCAGAGATGCAACTGCAGAGGAGCTCTGTCAATTAACACTGCTGTTTACAGGGGCCCTGGGGCTTTCGCAGCTGCTATTGAGGAAGCACATTCTTCATGCTCTTTGAGAAAAACAAACGTCCTGACTATGCTGTCTGCAAAACAACAGGAGTCTGTGAATTCCCAAGTTTTTGCATGCACCTGCAGGGATATTTTACTAAGGTGAAGCCAGTAGATTTTATTGTTGCTGAAATTTTCAACTGCCATAGGAAACCAGCCAGTAGTTACAAGGCCATCAGAGTCTATACACACATTTGAGGCTGCACAAGCAAAATCCACTGAGACCTTGCTTGTATGAATCTTTGTCTCCCAAAAAAAGACGTTAACCTCTGTTTTATTAGCTGTAGAGACAGAGTCCTAACATGGTTATCCTCACAGGAGGCAGAAGCAAACATGTCATCTTAGTGCTTTTTCATCTCCACTGACTATTAAGGATGGTTGAGATGACTAACTGGCTTGGATGTGCAACTTTTGAGCACCCAAGGGTAGGCAGATGAATCCTGCCTGGTGGCTGATAAAATGCCAACCATTGTTATGATGAGGGTAACTGAAATTAATCTTTGGATTTGTAAGTCTACTCCTCCTGATCATCTCAAAGGCCTGTAACTGTTGGCAATGTCTATAACAGGTTTCTCAAGCACTTCTAGAAAATCCACCCACCAAAACAGTAGTCCTACAGCAAATGGATGGGACTTGCAGTTAAAATATGTTCCAAAGGCAAAATAAAGCAAACAAAACAGGTAGCATTCCTCCTCCATCCCTATCTGCTCCACAGAGTGCTGGACTCTTCAGCAGAGAAGGATTGGGCAACTCTCTGTAACATGGGCAGACCCAGTTCCCACCAAACTTAAGGTAAGTCGAATCCAACTGTGGTTTGAACATCTTATAATTTTTACATCCTTTAACTCTGGGCACCTCAGAAAGAGTAAAAATATTCTCCACATGAAGGAAAAAAGCTCTATCCATAGTGTTTTCTAAAAATACCTCTTCAGAGGCATCCTTTGTCAACTAAGTGCCAAAACTTCAAAGGCTGAATTATAATGTTGAAATACTTGTAAAGTTTGTTATGTTTCTTGTGAAGCAAGGCTGGCAGTCAGAGATGGCATCTTTCAGCTCAAAAACCTGGTCCAGGCAATAACTGGAAATAGCTCTTTGGTAACTTACATGAAATGAGTCAATAGATCTCAGTCCAACTTCCAATAAGTTAGGAACCACAGCACAAAAGCATCTGCAAGAGTCACTTCCTGTGTTGATACCACTCTAAAGGCCAAGGACTGAATACAGTGGGGAAAATGAATTATCCTTCCTCAAAATAGCATGTTCCTTCAAAACATGAAATGCTTTTACCTATCCCTATCTTTGGTGAAAGTATTTCACTGTGTTTTTGCAAAATATGAACTAACTGAGTATTTATTTAATACACATAAGGCCACCTTTTCTCACAAGGAAAAACCAAGACGCTGAATTCCAACATGCAAGAGACATGCAAAAGGAGAGCAATCAAAATGAATACTCCCATCCCCCATGCTAACTGCATTTCTGCTTTCTTGAGCCAATAAAAGATAAAGAATTCCAAAGTATTTTTCAATAAGAAAATTTAGCATACAAATATAGGCTCTCCTTGAATAAATTGCATTATTTCAAGGATTTGCATCATTAAGAATATTTCCCTTGTCTCTGGGCCAGTAAAAGGACATGAAGCAAGTAATATAAACTTAGAAAACTAAGAAAAAGTAACAATGTTTTAAATTATGCTTTAAGAATACAGAGATATTTTCAGAGGTCACAGATATAGGATCAAAATCCTTGATGATGAACTTCTATCTTATAATAAATGCCCCCACTCACAGAAAGCATCATATAGATCACAGTGAATTAATTTTGATAGAAAAAAAAGAAGCCATACATGTCACAAATACAATTCAGAGCAATAGTTTTGAAGAATAGAGTCATTATATTAATTTGAACTTCATTGAATGCAGATTGCTAAGTAAATTTGGAGATGCTGAGAGAAAAAAAAAAAAGCGTTTTATTCAAAGATGAAGATCTTCTGAATTTTTGTGCCTTGTAAACAGTTGCTAAACTGATTGAGCAATGCTTGTGAAGTACACAGGGTCAAATGTGGTCAGTACCTCAAAGAACACAAGATATTTCAATATTGAAAAAGTACTTATAGGAAGACCTTGGTACATTCATATATTCTGTCTTTACCTGTCACTTCAAAGTGTCCTAGGTATCCACAAGAGAGGCTGGATTATCCTTTGTCAGTCCCCTTTCCCTCAAAGGTGATGAGAATTACCCATATTGAATCTGGAGGTATAATAGACTTTTCTTTGTAGATGCAAAAGAGGCTTTTTGACTTCTTGAGGCAGCGGTGACTAGAGCACTAAAGGAAGCCAAGAATTACAACCAAATTCTGAAGTATTTATTTTATTCATATATTAGTCATTGCCAAATACTAATTCAGATTCCATTAATCGGGAAAGCAATTAGAATGCATTCAGTCCAACTTCCTTGTAAAAAGCAGGGTTAGCCAAATTTATTTCCGTTAAAAACCCAACACTCTTGGTCATGCACAAACTATACATTCCTGATCTAACCAAGCAAAAGAAAACAGGAGGAAGAAGTGTAAGCAGGTGCAGCACTTGTTATAGCACAAGCAAAACAGCCCTTATTGCCTTCCCTAGGTGTACATATATGATGGGAGCTTACTTTTGTCAGTCACTTCATCTTGCGATTCTGATGCTTTGCTGACGAGATGATCACTACCCTTGAATAGAAGGAAGTTGCACCCAAAGCACCGATTCAGATGTTCCAGACAGAAGTCTGGCCTTCTGTCCAAGACAAATATGGAGCTTAATCCACATTGCTTTTGCTCTGGTTTATTAGTTTGCAGTATCTGGAGAGGATTTACTTTATGATTCAGAGAAGGGGTGGGGGATATAGGGGCAATACTTTACTTAACCAACATCATTGTGATAAAACCACCTCGGCAGGCAAGAGAGGGAGGAAAAGCACTTAAATTCCACAGTGACAGAAGAAAATCTCATTATGCAGCTGCATTCTTCAGTTGCACACAGGCAGATGCAGACTCACTAATGTCCTAAGTAAGAATACAGAAGCTTTTATCTGCTTAGTCTGTAGCGTTCTTCTGAAGATGACATGACCACTTCAGAGCACATAGGTAAAAGAACGAAGAAAATAGATTTACATTGTGTTTCTCAGACTGCGAAAATTATGGTCAAATAGAAATAAGAAAGATACTGTTGAGATTAGTTTCAAAAGTGAGTTTCTACATGGAAAAAAATTACAAAGAACACTAAGAGGCCTCCAGGTATTTTTTGTTAAAAAGATAAATAGTACTTCCAAAATTGTCACCATACTACTTCTCTCACAGTCTTTTCTCCAACGAACACAGACTCATCCAACACCTGGGGGGGTCAAAATCTGAAAATGAACTGTATACAAAACTGAAATTGGCTTTCTACATATTACTGCTTGTTTAGTAAAAAGGGCAGAGGGAAAATGAGATAAAATTACTTATCTTTATTAGAGTATAACAATTTCCCCCCCAATTACCTCATAATCATCTCCTTTTTTATGTTTGACTTTCCACTATTCTTTCAATCCTTTTAAATGTGGTGATCTAAAGCATGCATGAAAAAATACTTGTGTATCTATTGTTTTTTTCTAAATATTGATTTTGATGGTAGAGATTATTTTACCAAGCAGAAAGGGTTTTTTTCCATTTAAACAGAAAATGGGCAAGCATATTTCTTCATTATATCCTAACCATGGCCAGCTTGCAGCTCACTGACAAAACAAAGGTGAAGGCAGTAGCATTTTTGTCAGGCTCTAGGGAATCTCTTTGCAAAGGTGCTCAGCAAAGTTATTCTATCAGCAGCCACGCTACAGCACAAGCTGTCAGCAGTCAGAGGCAGAGGCCAGAGTATACTCAGATCCAAGAAATTCTCTCATCTCTGTTTTGGGTGATATAATATTAATCCATTTTTCCTGCATATGGAAAGGAATTAGTTCAACTTTTTTCACTTGCCACTATACAATTGGCTTGCAAGTCTGTGAGCAAAAATAAACAGTTAACATGAACCAGGTGCCCTCTGGGATTAAATGGGACTTAAAGATATCCAATTGTGAGACTAAAGACTTTGGAGTTATGAACAAACCACAGCTGTCAGAGACAATGTTTTTAGTATGATGTTAGATCAAGCGGCACCATGACAGCAGGGAACATGGCAGATAGGTTCTTCAGGAGGCATCTGAAGTACAAGTGGAAAGTTCCTTTAGGTCACCCTATAGTAGCATCAGCGATCTTGATTGAAGGAGTTGGGATTAGAGCTGCAATATATTAAGTCAACTGGAATATCCACATACTGGTTTCACCACTAACACATCCACAGTATGAGATTCACAGAACCATCAGTGTGACTGATTGCATGAGCAGGGTATTCATTTTGCACTTCTCATGACAAAGCTGCAAGCAGTAAGACCCGGAAAACAAGAAGACACATTATCATTCCTTTCAGAAGAAACTTAGATACAAGTTCACTTGCACCTAAATCACATCCCAAGTCTAACCAGCCCTCTGGAAATGCCAAGATTTATGTTTTCACACTGGTCAGCGTATTATAATCCTCACCTGGATAGCTCCATCCTTCCATATATTACTATCACGCCAGCACAGCTGAAATTCAAGGTTTCATCCCACACATCTGTTCTCCTGTAATGCTACCTTAGCTACATGGCCTCAAATCTGTGGAGACAACTTGGCATCTTCTTGTGCACTTGGGGCTCACAGTAACTTCAATGGGTTCCTTCCTGTCTTGAAAGAATGGATCAATGTTGCTTGTGAACACTGCTAACTACTGGGAAATAGAGCTGCTCAAGAAGTGGTGCATGCTGAAAACATAAGAAAGAAGCTAAAACATTTTCCAGTTTCTTCAAAGGTTTGCCAGCAGAACTCGAAAATCTAAAGCATTCCACTTTGTTTTTTTTTTTAAATTAATGGCAGAAATTCTCTTTTCTACTCCCTCCATCTTCCAAACCAAAATAACAGTTTTTGGGTTTCCAGGTGTTTATCTCCCTTCCTCTAAAAGCTGTCCTTCTAAAAATCATGTTAACTGCAATTCATTTACCTACCTGAAACTGTTTCTGAAGATGGTTATTCTTAATACCACAGCGCATAGCAACTTCGCAATTTCCAACCTGTAGTCCACAGACACTGTCAGCAGCTGGTCAACAGGACAGGAGTTGTTTTTGGGTTTTTTTTTCATCAAAGGTGCATGATGGTTTGTAAGTGTGTTGTGGCTTTACAGTAGAGTTTGTGCTCCACTGGACTTGAGAACCACAGCCTTAACTTCTGTTGCTTTCTAACCACTCCATGACTTGTATAACTCAGCCTTATCCACTAAGCAGGTCATCTTGTCACAAGAGAACCTATCAAATACACTTTGACATAAAATGCTCATCTATATACTTTGCTCACAAGAGATTTGAGCTATTCCCCCCTACTAGAACACCCCTAACATCTGTATTCTGTACTTCAGGCTTTTCAAATACTTCAAAACAATCTCTGTTCTATAGATTTTTATTCATCTGTCATTTTGCCTGACTTCAAGTTCTATTATTTTCTAGTTGGAATTATTTAAATCATAGGAAATTTACAGGCTATTCCAAGTGTTTTAACATAGCTTTTCTTATATAAAGGAAAAACAAAAAACCCCACAGAAAAGTTTCTAACTGCTACTTATGCAGCTGAGCAGTGAGATTACCATATCCAAAGTACAAGTGGGCTAAGATGTTAATGTAATACATATTTTATATGAACTTTCCTTCTCTGTTAAATTAAACTCCCTGAGAAGATAAAGAGGTCCAAGTAGAGAAATAATCTCCATACAAGAATTAAGAGAACCCATCTAATACACTTAAGCATAAAATGGTCATCTATATACTTTGCTTACAAGAGATTTGAGAGATGAACTCACAGAGATCTCCCATTTTAGTAAATCTTGGTTCTCTGCCCTTATTCAAAACTTCATAAGATGCTGCCTATACCTGTTAAGATTGGGAAAGGACTAAACAGTAAGACTTTACTAGAAATTGTACTTACAATATAACCAGAGTTGGTTTGATTGCCTTCCCCCTGCCCTAGCTTGAATGTGAATATTTCCTTTACTACTGCATTTGCAGGAACCAAAATTCCTGCCATAACTAACTTAATTAAGTGAAGGAAATAAATTAATCTACCTGCTTACAGTTTAAAGTAATTCAGTATGATAATTTCTTTTCAGACACAACAAAAGTTTTGATTCACAGAAGTGAAATACGGCAGTCAGGAAGAGTATCAACTCACCTGTTCAAGCAGAGCTTCTTACCACTTTAGTGGACTAGCCAAGCACAAACTCAACAAAACTCAGTAACAAAGATTCACATTAATGACACTAGAAGTGATAAAATTCCTTTCTTTCACCTTATCTTGACAAGTCAGTTTGCTGTGATGCACTTAACTGCTTTCTGAGACACACCACTACTATGATCTGCACCATATGACAACCTTACTTGGTAAGTAAGTCTCATCAAAAGTACTTGCTACACAAGTATCTGTTAACCAAAGGTCATTACTCCACTAAATAAGAATGTGCTTTAACACTTGGCTCTTATGTTTTTGTAACAGCCATTACTTTCATTGCTGCAGGATTGCCTGGTGTCCTGCAGTGAACATCTTTCTTTCTCTGCCAAACACTAAATACACAAAACAGAAGAATCTAGTTATCTTTAACTTCAAGAAACAACAACCAACTTCAAACAATGCAGTACAATTCTTTTGTCTGTGGAGCTACTAATACAAGCTTTCCTCTTCATACAGGACTCGACACGCTAAAAATTAGTGACATTTTCAGTGGAAAAATTCTTTCATCATCAGGCTGATAGTTGGCTAGCGTTCTGGTTACCTCCCTTATAAGGCACCAGTGAGAGGGAAGGGCTGGGAACACATTATGCAACTAATTCATTGCAAAAAAAATAATTGAAACAAATTTTAAGAATAGTCTGTGATAAACCCTTTTCCAATATACAAAGCAGGACAAAAGGAGCCTGATGCCACTGGACTAAAGTCTGGTATTTCTAACTGCCTAATGCAGAAAAGGAATTTTTCCTGAAAGGAAAAGGTTTTTCTCTGTTTTCATGGGAGGATGGGGTAATTTAAGCCTGTGAACTGCTCCTGCCTTTTCTGAAGGCAGCTCTTCACTAAGAAATAAGGGGCAGATACCACCACACCAGTGTCTTGTCACCCTCCCCACTCTGCTCATTTGTGACAAGGAAAACCTAAGATGGCTAATCATAAGCTCAGCTTCAATGGTAAAGGGGCTAGGTAATCCACATATTGGCTAGCTCATGAAAAACAGCTCTCCTGAAGGCACTGCAAAATCATTCAGAAGTTAACCGTGAGTTCAGCTGTAAGTAGGTTCACGTACTTTCATTCTCCCACCATCCTCATTCCCCTGCCCCAGTTTAACCTTCAGTGTATGGAAGCTGACTGTATTTATAATTCCTATGGCTCAGCATGACCCAGTATCTTTGTTTTAATTGTGTACCCAACTCTATTACCAGTAAATGTTGTTATACTATAATGGCTCATAAAACGGGCCCCGAGTCAAATACTTCTTTCTGGTAATACACTCACTTAAGTTCTCCATTTGTTCATCTGGGGGACTGTTTGCTAGGTGTTGTTCTACTGCAAGGAGAGTTAACTGCTAACAGTTCTTGGTGCATTTTTAAAATGTGCTAACAGTGCCTTGCTTAATGTGATATTACACACAGTATTCACAGAGAATTGTAAACCACTATCTTTATTACACACAGCAGGAAAAAGTCTCACAACCTTTCATCTGTTGAAAGATAACAAAAGGGTTTTTTGTTCTTACTTCTGTGGAAGAAAATTTAATAAATTCTGATATGTCAAGGTCTTTGGTAAGTCTGTGGCTCCTCTACAGCACATCAGTGATGATGGGACCAAACTCTGGAATGTAAGAGGCATAACAACCTGCAATACAGTAATCACGCTGCTCTAAACACAGCTCCTCTTCCCCTATAGATCCAAGTTATCCCTTACTTCCTCCCATTCATCCTACCACCCATCTGTTTGCGCAACCTGTTCACACCGAACTATTACTTAACATTGTCTGTTACCTGTTACTAAAAGGTGAAGAGTTGTCATTCTTTTTACTGCTTCACCAGACTCCTACTCTTGTTAATCCCATAAACCCAGATTGCCACTTGAATCCACCACTGCTCTCTTTTACTAGAAAATATAGAAAAAAAAAAATAGAAGTCGACTGTTCCTTTGACAATCAACACTTCATATAAGTGGCCTTCCAAAGCAAGTTCATTAAATTAAAGTTTTAGGCATTGCTTTTTTCACATTCTATTCAGTTACAGCTCTCAAAACTGTACATCAGCTAGTAAATTGCAAGTTTATAGATATAAATATTAAAGACATACATCATGAACTAAGTTCCAAATCTACAGTTCAAACCAGAAGGCAAAATCCAATGTCAAAATTACTGAGAACTCAGAAAACCAGGTATTTGAAGCATAAGATTATTTCCCAACCCACTCTTTTCCTTTGTTTTTTTTTTTAATCTCTGTACAAAGTATTGACATTAACACAAACCTCACAAAATTACCCAATTTCAGAAGTAAAAGATGGTATTAATGATAACTCTCAATGTAATGCTTCCTGTGCTGATCAAATTATTTATGACAAAGAAAATAACCTTTTTTCTCTCTGATAAATTCATTCACCCCCCCCAGTCCCTGTTTTGTTTTTATTGCTGTCAAAGGAAAATGTTCTGTTGCTTCCCTGTGCAGATGCAGGAGCTGCTGGACTGCCAAAAGTTATTCTGTAGTTTCAAACAGAGGTGCAGGACTTTTCATTGCAATCAAATGATGAAGTCTACTCTGCTGCATTTGGCAGTGTAACTTCACTTCTGATCCTTCACGGAAAGATCCCACATCTTCAATAGTCCACTGTATAAATTCACACCACACATTGAATAACTTCTACCCAAGTTCATACCCCAAAACATCAGACTGGGTTACTCTCACTGTTACTTTTTTTGCCACAACAAAAGGTGTTAGGTAGTCACCAGACTGAAAAAAATCCTGCATTGGTCCATCCCAAAGAATTAGACTTCAGTTGGTTATTTATCAAACTAACATTTTCATGATACAGTAATGCAATTATTACTGATGCCAGGTCCACTCTAAGTGCGGCTATATGTTCAAATGGGCTGTGAGCAAGAGAAGATCAAATGATTTTATGGACGATAGTACGCTTGATTTATGTCAACTGTCATTACCCTAAGACACATAAAGCCTCTTTTCTGGGGAACTAAAAGCAAACCATTTACGATATAATATCAGCTTAGTAGTCTTTGTGCTGATGAATACTGTATTCAGAGAATTCATTCTTTCAATTGTAATTTACATGTCTACCCTGCATCTCCTAGAATACAAACATCAAAAGTTTATCACTTGGCTTTATACTTTAAATAACTCTCAGATTAAACTTGGTGGGAAGTATATTTTTATTAGAAGAAACATGGACTGAATTAGAAATGAACGTATAGGGAGATAATGAGCTTTAAAATCAAGACAAACCCACTGCCTAGACAGACACGGTAGACAAAACCAGTGCTCTGCAAACTGTGACTAAGCTCTTGGTAATCACTAAAGGATTCAAGAAAGATCCCAAACCACAGCCAGTAACTTAAATTATTAAAAACCTTCTATCCCCACTGAAGCTTCAGGTGCATACAGACAGATGAGTCCAAAGGATGCTACAGAGAAGTTCTGAGAAACAACAGGCACGTAAACCTCACTCATGTGCATGAGATGCTATTCATATACTGAACTCCATTTAGTGTGCCATGCCACCCCATTCCAACCCACCAGATGCTCACTAGGGATGCCACTATGCACATGATCAGATCCTCAGAGGTCAGCACCAGCAGATCCACAATGGATCATCTGACAGAAATCCAAAACATCTGTTCTCCTGGGAACATTCCCCCACTGAGCACCAAGAGCATAGGGGCCCAGTCCAAGTCAACGACAAGTTAATGACAGGGTGTGGGTTTGCTGTTTGGTGGTTTAGGGTTTGTTTTTCTTTAAAGAAAAACTATCTGTTAAAAAGGCAGAAAGAAATAAACCATGACACCTGCCCACTGTAAATATTTACTCCTGAATTCTGCTTAGCTAGTGGTTTAGAGATTTCTTTTCACCTGAAATGTTTGAGAAAAAAAAAATCTAAAAGTAAATATTTTCTAAGGTATATTAAGCAATAATATTTCAATTGAACACTTACTACATCACGTACAATGCGAAAAACTGGCGAGTTCCAGCTCAGTTTGAGTTTTGCTAATCAATATTCAATGTAAACTCAATTTGCAAATTTGACTTGTCCTAACCCAAGACACTTTTTAAAAAAAGCAGTAAAACATATCTACATATAGCAAAGAAGCTAAAACCGTATCAGCTGTATTAGATACAGCAACAGATTTATCACATGTAACGAGTGAGGCCACTGCTCATCATCTCTCAGGTCAGAAGCCTATAGGCTACTCTTTCAGTTAACTGCTCAGAGTACAACTTTCATCTCTAAAACCTTGAAGCATAAGAAACTATAGCAGTGTTTTAAGATTTCTAGGTGTTTTCAATCATCTTTTATGGAACATGCACAATAATTTAGTGAGATTTATTAGTGTTATGTACACTCACAAGATCCCTCCACTGCGAGTGACTTCAAAAAAACCCAACATCTGTGGTCTCCAAAATAAATTTCACTGCTCTTTGATAAAGAGCAAATAAAAGCAAAATAACATGACTATATCCCACCAAATATCCCATAAGAAACTTTTTTTCCCCCTGAAGGCAAACTTCAGCATTGCTTTTTTTCAGAGGCTACATCAAGGCTCATTTATTGCCTTTCTGGATTTTGCAACGGGAAATCAGGTATGCAGTACCAGTGCAGGCAGCCTTTTAGCATGCATCTGAACTCTTATTATTCTGACCCGAGACGTTTCAAATTAATTAAAACCAAACAAAGCCAGGAGATATCTCAGACTCCTTTCGCATTTAACTTTTAACTTAGTCACTGGAATCTGCCTGAAGAGACAGACTACGAGCCGGACTGCCAAATTACGGGCCCGATGCAAAACTCCTTCGGCACAGCGAAACGGCTGTGGGATTTGCTCACTCGAGAGCGGAAACTTGCGCGGTTTCGTTTGTTTTTTGTTTGTTTTTTTTTTTTTTTAAATGCACTACTGAGATAATTTTGCACCTTCATTCATTTAATTAATTCTTTTTACCGAGGGCGGGACACCCTTGAACCCGAAAGCCCCGTTACCTTCCCCGGGTACACCCGCCACGCCCGGGACGGACCCTGGGAGCGCACCGCGGCGCACCCACGCACGCACGCCGACTTGCCCGCCCACCGCGCTGGTCACCGACTCTGCCCACCGCGCTCACCTCTCGCCCCGTCTCTCCGCCTGCCCCTGCGCGCTTCTACAGCCCGCCGCGCCCCACCGTCGGCCCCCGGGCGATGGAGCGGCTGGTGGGCCACCCCCTGCCCGCCAGCCCAGGGAGACGGACCGACTCGAGCAACTTGTGCCGCTGGCGGGAGGCGGCAGCCCCCGTTTCGGCCCGCCAGAAGCAGGGGAAGAAGCCACCTGCAGGGGCAGCGCGCAGGAGGCGAGCGGGCAAACTGCCCTGGCAGCCCTCGAGCCACCCTCCGATCCTCCCGCCTCCTCCCCGCGCTGAGCGACAGCGGGGACTAAAGCCGCTCCCTCCGACTCTACGGCTACGGCTGTTCCTGCTGCCTCACGGTGGCGGGGCTTAAGGAGGAGAGGGAAGGCAGAGGGAGGTTTCCAGTCTCCAACGACAGGGTCCCTTCTCCCTCCGCAGCACGCCGGGAGAAGGCTGCTCCCCCCGCCTCCAGGGAGAGGGCCGGGTTGGGCCGAGCAGCGCTCCCGGGGCGGAGAGCTGCCCCGGCTCCCGGCAGCCAGCACTCACCTCTCCGCGCCGCCCTCCCGCCGGCTCCTCGCTCGCTGCCCGCCACCGGCGCCCCTGCGCGCACGGCTCCCTCCTCCGCGCTAATGGCAAGAGGAGGAGAGCAGCGGCAGGGCTCGGCCGAGGGATGTTTACTCGGCGGCTCTCGCGAGAGCCCGGGGCCGCCCAAGCGGGCCGCAATTGGCTGCTCCCGCCGCCCGCCAGGGGCGCGGCCCGGCCCGCAGGCAGGTGGCAGCGCGGCAGCGGTGCGGGCGGGGGTGACTGTGCTGGCCCTGCTCTTCCTGCAAACCGGACCAGAGTTCCTCTGGAGCAGTGCTAGGGAGCGAGGGGCTTGACCTCCAGCCCTTCCTGGCGTGTAGCTGCTGCCCGGGGCCGCCTGGCTCCCCATGGGCCTGTTTATTCATTCTAAACAGTCAGCCTAAACCTTCGTTCATAAAAGGCTCTGGCTGTATGAGCTTCACCGAAGGGCTTGTAGATGCGGAGAAATCTCAGTTTGGAAGGCACTGTAAAACTTGCCTTGAGTGTACGTAGGTGACTACACGCTTGAACAGAAGACAGCAGAATTATTTGGAAATAGTGCATTTGCTGGCCTTTTGCATCCTGTCCCACCGCCGAAGTAAGGACGCTAAAGCGGGCAGAAATGAAACCCTGGTTTTAGTACTACCTGATCATCAAATGAAGCAGCAGCGCTAACTGGGAAAGCTGCTGTCACTAGGATGCAGTGATACCGATTTCTTACAAAGCCAGCTATGCAGAAGGCAAATCTCTGAGCTCAGAGGGGAAGAATGACAAATCACAACCATCTGCTGCTGCTGTTACAACCTGCAATGTGTGGAAACTAGTGAAAGCTTGTCATAGTATTGTCACTTCACTTGGGGATACTTGCTGATGAAGAGGACTTTTGGCAGGACTTTTTTGCATATAATTTATTTCACCTCATTAGTCATAAGAGACAAAAGTTGTAGGAGTTCTGTATGCTGAAGCCAGTTTGTTGCCCAGAGATCTTACAGTCTCAGGACCTGCAAGTGTATCTACATGTCCTCTTCACCTGCAGGCAGAGACGGGAAATTCACCATGGGCCTCCCTGAACACTATGGACCTACCAGCTGAGACTGGTTTTCAGAAGCATTACATTTGGTAGGTTTGAAATAACAGAAGCCTAAAATTAGCATGTTTTAACTTGAATTCGATGCAGGAGTGCTTCCTAGAAGGACTGCCCTTTGTTATATCTGCACTCTCATTTACCACATTGCAGTGCTGAAAGCACAAATACCCAGGAAAACGAATTGGCAAAAGAGGAAAAGAGACTTGTGTACTATGAGAAGTAAATTTAAAATAAGCTGGTTATGGATATAGAAAAGTGGTATTTCACTAAAGCGCTCTTCCCAGAGCAAAAGCCTGTAAAAAACTTTATCTATAACAATGGTAAATGGGAGTAACAGACACACGCACTCCCTGAACAGGAACGGGTACTGATTTTGACTGGAGATTTCTGGTCTTTGAGAATTTTGATTTCAGTATCTTCCGTCTGTCTGCTCCTCTTCTCTAAGGCTGTCAAAGGGAAGTTTAAGGAGACAAGGTCAATCTTGAAGACTATAGAGATCAGCTGTGACAATGAAAATTGAATGAATATTCAAAATATGACGTTAGAGTTCGTGACTTGCTGCTGCTGCTCTTCTTCTGGGTCGTGCCAGCATGGCAGATGGCAGACACTGAAAGACTGTTGTGCCAGTGGAAAATTACTGAGTTTTGTTGGTCCTGTGTATGTGTGTGTTTGAGGGGGAAGTGAGGCAAACTTCTGTTATTTGAATTAATTTAATGAGAGGCAAAGAAAACAAATGATTCCTAATACTACAAAAATTACCAGCCTCTTATTTTAGATTAATTATACGTGTCTATTTACATTACAATTTGTCCTTGTAATTCCATATAACTTTCCTCATAAGTTAGAATTGTGAATTTTCCTAAATAGTAGTGCACTGGGTGTTACTTAGGAGACCTATGGAGAAACTTCAGTTTTTATGTTTCTATTTTTATCTGGCGGTAAAAGCATTTATGTTAGTGGATTTTCCATTGCAAAACAGAAATGGGAGAGTTTTTTTGGTTGGTTGGTTGGTTGGTTTGGTTTACATAGCTATAGATATAGAAGGTTACCTTACTTCATCTTGCAATGGGATGGATCACCGCTGTTGCAGTTTAAGTTAGTGAGATACCTCATCTTAAGCATGTCCATAGTCTTTGAAGGTCTGCACACTTAAAGCTACTACCAAATCCTTATCCTGAAATGAACCATGGCAGAAACAAACCTGCAAGTAATTTCTGTGCAGGCAAACAAAATGTGGTTACAGAATACATAAGATTTTAACCAAAACTGTAATGCAACCTAAAAGTTATGAACAGCAGTGTTTGCCCAGTAACTTCTATTTCTGTATATTTACAGAGTTACCCTTAGTTTAGAGGTATAAGAACCTATTCCCTATGTAAAAGGACAACATCTCTTTAAGTTGCCAGATGTAGGCCTTAAAAAAACACCCTGAAAGAAAATCTTTGCTCTACCCGTGCATATTTCTTCACGCTTTATAATGTTCCAATCCTACAAGTTGCAACAAGCAGCAAAAGGTTTTGCAGCCTCAGATGGTTCAGCAGCAGCATCAGGATACACCCTGCTGTGTGGCAATTAAGGCAAACATAGAAGTCTAAATAACTCTTGTCAAATTCCACTGAACCTCTGAAGCCTTCAAGAAACTTAGGGGAGGGTCTCTAGCAAACCAAAACGATATTGTCCTCATTACTGTAATTCAAAAGAGTCATATCTTGTCTGTGAAAGGACATTTAAGTTTGGCTTTGCCATACATTTCTTCTGCAGTAAATTGGTGTAAGAAATACAAATTGCTATATCAGAGTCATAAGGGAAAGATTCTGTTGGGTTTTCAACAATGAATGGTCCTTCTCAGCATCCGAAATAACCTATAAATATTTAATTCACTGGAGGCATTTACAAAAGTTTGCAACTGACTACTTAATGTAACATGTAGGATAAATTCTGACTTTCTTTTGTTACTAGAAAAAGAAGTTGTACTTCTTCAGAATCAGCCAAAAAATAACAAAACTTTTAAGTCCAGTCAAGAAATAATGCAGAGCTAGGAAAGCATATTGCAAGCCAGAAACATTCACACAGATTTTCCACTGTCTTCTTATGGCTTTTTCAGCTGCTGTTGATACTATTTTTAATGCAAATTTTACTTGTAACTTCCTGATCTGCCTAAATAATGGAAGTATATGTTTTTGTGCTGTAATGTGTAGAAGGCCAGGAAAAAACCACAAATCCTTTAATCTGCTTTATCATGCTTTTTACAATTCTGACAAGATTTCACACCGGATGAATATAGAATAGATTTTTAGTTGCTTGATTCTGGAGGAGCATGGTAATGAATCAAATACTTAGAAAATGCTGCAGCCTAGAAGAAAATGTAATGTCTTAATAAGCATAATGGAAACTTAGAAGGTTGTGCTTGATATGCGATATTTCCCAGTTGAATTAAACAACTGAGAAGATCTTGGGCCTGCAAACTGGAAGACTTAGGTAACACTGAAATTGATTGACTATTCACAGAAGTAACTTTACACATCTGTCTCTTTCCTGGGTGGGGCTCCATATTTAAGAAACTGTCGTCAATATTTAAAAAGACTTAACAACACAGGAATGGCTGTGCTGTTTCAGCCCTGGCCTCTGCCTAGGTCACATTTCTGTCTTCCTAGTGATCATAAGCAGACACCTAGTGAAAAGGAAGAACAGAACAAGTGCACAATGAATTCCTTTAAAACCCTCCCACTCTCCATCAATCCTGAGCCTGATGGGGGTCTATCTAAGTTACTAACTCCAACAATTTGCTCTTTCAAATGCTTGTGTAGTCTCCTTTTTAAACCTTGAAAACACTTTACCTTCCCAGCACATGGGAGTTCCCCTATCTGTTGTGTGAAAAAATCACCTCCTTTTATTTGTTCCAAACCTGGTTCCTGAGAGCATCTCTTTGTGGATCCTGGTTTTGGTGTCAGCATAGACAGTGTACTATTGAGCTATGTACATTCTGGCACTGCTACTCTTTATTTTTGATGTTTCATATCTTCCCAGATGTCTTTATTCCAGATTAAAGGATACTAGAGTGGAAGCCATTCCATACTTTTCCTCGTCCTTGTTACCCATCTCTGAACTTTTTCCATTTCTATTCCATTTCTATTTTGGAAGTAAAAAGGCTGGAATTTCACTGTTCAAGGTGTGGATGAACTATGAATTTGTCCAGAGGCATATAATTCTTGCCTCACCTCTTAATTTGAAAGTAGAATACACCATTTACTATGCCTATTAAAAATAGTAACAAGGTTAAGCAATGTCAACAAGTAAGTAATATTAGTTAAGTTTTAAAATGAGCTGCCTTTTGAAGGCAGCAATCCATCTCTGTCCCATACAGGCAACTACAGACTGTTGCTATCTCAACACCTCTGAAAAAGTTCTAGTTTATACTTCCCTGAAAGCCCAGATAATTTTCTTGATATTAATAAGATCCATGTCACTGGGAAACCATTTGTGTTTCCACATGCATGCTCCAAGGAACAAAGCAACTCATTCAGCTATACAAAATCAAGGAAATTACCATAGTCACCTTACAGTCTGTTAACTTGTGTCCTGAATGTCTTAGCAATTCACAACCATCCTTCCAAAACCAGCATTTTGCCAGTTTTCAATGCCATTTAAATTACTTGTTTCCTATGTCAGTATTATTTTATTTTTAGCATGAACTTCTGGCTTGGCTGTGACTTCTGAAGGCAATTTGGAACCCACAGCAATAGTTCTTCTTGGCACAGATACCAAATTCTTCATGCAAGAGTTAAGGATGTGACAAATTTTATTCATTTCGTAAGCAATTAAAGTATTTATAGCTCAGTTCACTTAAACAACGTCATCTCTTAAAATATTATTCCTGGATTCTCTTTGGAGAAAATCCTTGGTGGACTTGCAAGAGACAAATTTAGTACGTGGTGTTTTTCCATAAACAATGAAACATGGAAAGTCTGGAACAAAGAAAGTTAGCAAAACTACTAACTAATAATAATCTTTTAATTATTAAGGAAGCTCAGTATTATTTGTCAGTTAGTGTAGTAAGCATTGTCCTTTCTTCAAAATTCTAGAGTAAAATGAGGCTGACAAACTTTGCAGTCAACCCCACGGATACAGGATAATATGTTTAACAATAACGTTCCTATTCTTCAGACATTTTATTCTTAGTTGTCCTAGTTTAGGCCCATTAGGGAACAAAAGACCACGATTAGCCTCAAGTACCAAAGACTTGAGGACTGCTAAAGGGCAGGGAGAGTTTAATTGCCGCTTAAGGTGCAGGACAAAACAGACCAGGCTGCTGGGCTTGGGGAAGAAAACAGAAATAATGTAATATCAACTAAAGCATAAAACCCCAAAACATAACCAAAACAAAACAACACAGAATGGTACAGAGATGAAGAGTCTGACCAGCCCTTTANTCTCTAGTCTGTCCAGGTGCACTCACACGGAGCTGCTGCTGGCTCTCTGTTCTGCCGTTGCCATCCATAGGTTGCAGGGGTACCGCCTGCGTTCTCACCACGGCTTGCAGAGGGGTCTCTGTTCTGCGTTCTCACCACGGCTTGCAGAGGGGTCTCTGTTCTGGTGTTCCTCCTTCCCTGACTGTGGGGTCCGCATGGTTGCCTCCATCTTGTACCACTCTTACACCTCCTGCCAAGCACTTCAAATTCCCGTCCATAAATAGTGATCGCAGAGGTGCCAGATTGGCCCAGCTGGGCCTGGGGGTGGGTCTGAACCCAGGAGTCGGGGGAGAGTCCAAAAACTCTTTACTGGGTCTTCAACCTGCTCCCCCTGTTACCAAGCAAAAGCTGCTCCTTGCTAAACCATGACATTAGTTAATATATTTGACCTGTTCTTGCACTGTTTCAGGAGTGAACTTTTTTTTTTTTCTTTTCAGCAGAAATTCTCTGCAGATTCTCTGCTGGTTCCATTGTTATTTTCATACTATCCTGATACATGGGAGATCATCTGTATATTGGAAGCATGCTACACAGCCTGTCTTCTTACTTAACATTTTCTTTCTGCTTCTCTTTCCTGTACAGCTATCTGGTTCAGCTTTTGGGTCTGACTTAAAGCGCTTAAAATAAATCTATAAAAAAAAAAGAAACTGGAACAAGATTTAAACAAAATGATGCAACTTGCTGTTACATTCTCTTCTCTGGTTTTCAACCCTGATATGTCTATTTTAGAGTCTGGTACTGAAATCAGGGGCTATCCCATTGAACACCAGCTTCTGGAAGAGCCTGGGGAGATGATATTCTTGCTTGGAAGTGGCAGCTGGCATTGCAGCATAGTGTTGCTCTCATAGGAGTGTCAAATACAACCAAATAGGCACTGGAGGCATGGAAACTAACCTGACAGGAAAAAGACTTGTCCTGTTTCTTCTACTGTAACTTGGAACATCACACTTCAGGTCATAGAATAAGGTTGTATATGACCAGACACATGGAATGGCACTGAAATTGCCTATGCAAGCTGATAAGCTTCCTGCCAGAAGGCTATGGACTTCTAGTCTCTCTTCCTCTTGATATCTTCACATATGGGTGATGAGGTTGCAAGGAAGTAAAAATGTGCAGTTAGTTTCAGAGTCTGTAGCTCAAAGTATGGAGTCAATATGGAAGGTAAGAGGTTGGGTTACAAGGAGTTGGGATAAAAATTCACTGGTGTTTTGAAGAAATGTCTCTAGGATCAATAAAAAGTTGTCCAAAAAAAGGCTGGTATAAGCTTAGAACACATGCTTGCATTCATGTTTAGGTTCTCTGTTGCTAAGATGCATGGACCAGCTGTAGATACCTCAGAGAAGCTGCACTTAAAGGAGAAGGATTTGGTGGGGGAAGAGGCTAGAGCAAGGGTCACAGTTGGCCCAAGAAAACCACAGTTCCAAGGATCAAGGAGTCTCAAGAGCATACTTAACTCTTTCCATGAAGTAAAGTCAGTGTAAAGGGATTACCAGAAACAACTTTGCAAGTACGTCTTGCCCAAAGCTAAGCTAATGCAAGACTAATGCAGCTCTGCAAACTCCTCAGTGCTCAAAAATCTTAAATCAGCTCTTCCCCCCCAAACTTTCATAAAACTTACAAAATCATGAGTTTGGAAAAGAAGATGAAGGTGATGGTGATGAAATCCTGGGGTTTAGTCAAGTGCTTTGGTTACTTGATTTCCTCTGCCTTGTTCCCCAACTGCCCTTCATTTCACTGGAATAATTGAAAGCCTGAAACTAAATATGCACAAAGATGCAATCCCTGTTCTGCTGCATTCTTCATTTACATTTCCAGCCCTTTCTTTCCTTATCTTCCAGCCATATTTCATAGAGCCATCCCTGTTCCCCAAGTCCCCTTAGCTGTACCTGACTGTCCCTGCACATTTCTATCAGATTTTCCCAACCCACTAATGGATTGGCACAGCTTCTCCTTTGTTTCCAATGTGTGTATAGCTTGTCCTTGTGATATGTCTTTTATTACTGAATCTTCCTTACTGAACAGTATTGGGTGCATATTCCATATTGCTTGCTGTTTAATAACATGAGAAGTCTCCTCAAAATTTTTAACACTAATCTGATTCTGTCTTGAGAAGTTTTACCTCTCAGCCAGCACTGAAGGCAAATGCTTGAACCCTTTCTGTTTCTACCATAACTGTGCTTCTCCTACACCTCTGCTCTTCCCTCAAAGCTGTAGGCCGCCAGTGAGGAAGGTGCTGTTTACTGCCAAAGTTGCAGAAAGGCCACTTCTCCAACTTTGGCAGTAAAGAATAAACTTTGGCTCTGCTATGTAGAGCAAAGAGAGAGGGAACTCTTTGCAGGAGCAGAGCTGTCAGCTCTTGAGGTCTGGATGTTTCTCATACATCAATTAAACGCGGTAAAAAAATACAGGAATATAAAAATAATAGTTCTCAACTTGGCAAAGGCCAGTTCTTAAATAAACCATCTCCTCAGCAAATTTGCTTAGCTACATATATCATCTAATGCGAAGTAGAAGTTTATAGACAAAACATTTCAAGATCAAAGTATAGTTCTAATTTAAAATGGGAATATAAAAGAATCAGTTTACTCATGTCTCTTATACAGTCCCTATAAATGTCCAGAAAATGTACCCTTTTACTACTAAAAGATCAATTTTGCTGCTGGATAAAACTTGATAAAATATAAAGAATCAGTTCTTGGTCGACATAAATTTTATGGGGTTTCTGACTCTGTTCTACACACAAGCACATACACACACAGTGTCACTAAATCTAGTACGTGAAAATGGCAAGTGTACTGGCCTATGTTAACAAGATCACTTGCATTCTTAAGTTTCAATGTCAATAAAGAACAAGTAACTGCTACTTCCTATTGCCATACACAGAAGGATGTCTGCAATAAATGATCAGTCAGTCTGCTATGCTAACACAGTGTGAGCTTCTCCCATTCATCTCAAAAGCAACCCTCTGAAGGTTTCCAAATGAAGTGTTAACTACTGTGGCCCTTTAGGCATTAGTTTCAGCATTTCTGTAATAGTTTGCAAAGTTTACTGAGGACAGGAACTGATCAACCATTGCATTTCTAGGTCAAGCCCATAAGAAATTGAGACAATCACCTTGGAAGACCTGCGTAATAAACGGAGTAACATTTTAAAGTCATGTCTGTGTTGCAGGCAGAGGTTGCGATGATTCTGTCATCTTAATTTAACCTCTGAGCACAGAGATTTGATTAGGTAACCTTTTATGCTACTTTCGTAGTAAAAAACTATGCAAACATATAAGAAGTTCCTTCCTTTTTAGCTGCTCTTCTTTGTGAGACATAACTTCTTTTTCACTACCAAGGTAACTGAAAATGTAAATTATGTAACTAGCCTTTTCACTTTTAATATGCCACAAGCACAGGCTACAATGTAATGATCTAAGCAAATCTCCATCTGCAGAAGAGAAGAAAGCGATTCCAAGCTAACAAAATAGTCACAAACTTATTGCAGCCATACACTTGCTTAGACTACTAATGAAGGAGAGCAAGAGAAAGGAAAACAATTCTGTTTCTTTCCATTTATCTTGTGGGCTTGGATCCATAAATGAAAATAATCCAATTAATTGTCACAGCATGAAGAAGGCAATTGGGTCTAATAAAGATGAGGCAGAACCTTAAAGAGAACATGTATGTTTAAAGTCTTAATATAAGCGTACACACACCCCCATGGTTGTGAGAACTTATTCTATAGCCTTCTCAGCATTGTTTCTGAGGAAGTATAATGTCATTGAGAGGTAGAGCTAGTCAGCTCAGGCACATTTAGCAGGTCTAGTTGTATGGTGCTGGATATCTCTTGCTGTCGTTAGGTTCTTCTGGAGTCCTCAGGAGCACAGAGCCCTGTGCTAAGGCTGCTTTGCATGAATGGAAACAGAGCAAGTAATTAAGCCTGCAATACTTAATTCCGCTGTGGAGAAAAGCTGCAGGAGGCCCAGTGGAAGAAAAGCTTTTTCTAATAGCATCAAACATCAAATCTCAAGAATTCCATTCTCACCTTCCCAATCAACAGTCAAGGATCAGCCACAGTTTTCAAAAACAACTGCAAATCAGAAAATATGGGCAATAAGCTGCCAGTGTGAATCTGGAGCTGCCAAAGTAATTTCCTAGTCTCTTCAAAGGGAACAGAATGTTAATCAATGTACTCATTTTTCTCCTTCTGCTATAATTAGCCATGCATGGCTTGAGCTTGACCACCTGAGTTAACTCAATTGTTGAAAAAAGCAGTATACTTAGAAGGATTACTGACAAAAGAAAGTGGCCTTGGAAGGACAACAAGAAGTCAACCATCTAACCTAGATTTGTGAGAGAGTATTAAAGCAAGCAGCCTGATGATAGGAAGTGCATACTAAACAGTAGGCATGGATGAAAACTCTCTTAGGTTTCTTAAGGTTTTTAACTAGTTTCCTATCTCTCTGGGACAGTAACATTTTTTAGTAAAAACAGTAGTTCCAAAGCTGTTTTCAAAGAGATTGCATACATCAGGCTTATTTCATTAGCTGGAATTTTTTCTTCAGCTGAACAAACTGAATTCCTACTCTTTAATAAGACTCCTGTCCTTTTTCCTGTAGAGGCAGAGGAGTGGCCTGTGGAGCAACTGTAAAATCAAGACTGAAGCCTCTGATTCTGCATTCTAAGTAACGTATGTAAGAAAACATCATGGCAATGAATATGGAAAGGGAAGATGTGACAAAAGCAGACACCAACCAAATTCTTCAGAGAAGCTGGAAGAATTTCTTACTGGAAAAAATATTTCAGATGTGACCAACTGGCCAAATATGTTGAAGGGGGAGAAGAACATATAAACTCACTTTTCATAAACGTTTGTTTCAATAAATAAGATCCAGAAACTAATGTAGAAGGTTTATACCAGGAGACAAATATGTGATGTGATGGTGGTGGTACTAAGTACCTTCTAGGTCTTCCTTTGTTGATGTTAAGTAGAATCAGGGAGCAGAATGAGCAGAGTTTCTCTGTGAGTGAAAACAAGCTGAGGCCAAGGGTGACCACAGCACAGATCATGCCCTCAGTGACCAGGTCACAGTCCCACTGTGTATGAATAGGGTGTGCAGCATCCATCAACAGTCCCAGACAAGGCAAGGTGATAGGGAAGTCTGGAGTCTGTCTAGAGAATCCAGTCAGGAGCAGCACAAGACAGAACTGAAGACAAGAATACAACATAGATCTGAGACCCGTCCAAGGGATAGTATGCAGGTTACTTAGAACATGGTTTGGACATCCAACTGGGAAACAGTGCCAGAGACAGGCCTGGACACAGAAATATCTACAACATAACTGGGGCAAGGACTAAAGGCTCTGACAAGGAAAGATACATCAGGTCTCTCCCAACCAGAGAAGCAAATCAGATGTGAATAAGGTGGAAACAGAGAAGTTTATTGTCCTCCAAACTGAAGGGGTAAGTGCAGAGTTATCACAGGTACCTCAAGTCAGTTCTTTTGTTTGCATTCTCATATATTCCTCTTTTCACCTTCTCAGTTTCTTCCTCTTTCCCACCCTCAAGCCAGCCCAAATAAACAACCCACACTGGTTAATTGTTGTTCTATTGTCCCTCCTTTGCTGTTTTCTTGCTTATCATATCAGTGCTTTAGTAATTTCTACTTCAGTCGGTAACACCCTCTTTTGTTATTTAAGTAGGTTTCTCATTTCTACCATTTTTCATATTGTTATGTTATTAGTGTAGTCACAGGTCAGTGCCAGCTGCATATACATTACTCCCCCTTTGTTATCTCTAGCTCTTTGTAGTTTTTCCATGGTTTTATTTTGCTCACAGATGACCTTCTGCATAATTCAGCAATTTATATCAGCTAATAAATAAAGTGGGAGAATTTAACTTTCAACAGCAATAGCTCAAAATCTGATTTCTTGAGTTGTGAGAACTAGTTTTATTTACAAGATGAGGATATACAAACATATCAGTTCTTGGTAGTGGCCTTCTTCCCTTTCCCACTTGTCATTGCCTGGTACAGATAACTGAAGACAAATGAAGACACATACTAAATGGTGCTCATTTTGTATCTGTTTTTTTCTAGGTTTTGTTCTCTGAACCTGACCTACTCAATCTTCTGCCACTCCAGGACTCAGTCAAAGCCCAGTGCCACCAGCATTGGGTAACATAAAGAGCAAAAACTGAGATGTTTTCTTATCAAGATCTGTCTGTGTCCCAACTCCTGTTCTAGTTTGGAGTTAAACAATTTTAACGAGGTTTACTCATTAAAAACTGAAAAAAGACAGTAAGGTCTTTCCAAGTTCAACTGCTAGTGAAAAATATATAAATCTGCTAACATTTAGAGGGCATACATCTTATGTCTTTGAGTGAAAAGATTGTTAGCTGCCTGCTCACTTTCATGATACCATGTGCTGTTTGTATGTTTAATGTTTCCAGTACACAAGAAAATCTCACTTGTCATTTTGACCATCATGGGTCATTTCACTCGCATTACAAAGTAAGTCAATACTGCCGACCTCTGTACAGTTCTGTGGAGCAAGTTTTAAACCATCCAGCCTGGAAACTGGTGACAACAGAGTTGCCTCCATGCTTCCCAGCTGCAGAATTAAAATTAGGGTTTTTTTCCTGTTTCAAAGAGGAAGGGCTGTAGTTGGCCGAGTGCTTCACACCTCTACCAGGCATGGAATCAGCAAGAGAAGTGGCAGATACAGAGCAAGAAGTGGGCTTGCTGCTCTTCTGCTACTTGTCAGAAAGACCCCTACTCTCTACTACACTAGTTCTGGCCCCATGCATCCTCCGATGAAGTACCAGCCTGGCTTCTCACAGGTTAACTGCCCTGGGAGACTGATGATAGGAAGCAATCTAGACAGAATAGCCCAGAGATCAGTTCAGATAATCACCTCTGCAATTGCTCTTCTTATCAGTATGGTTTGGCAGCCTGCTATGAGTTTCAGGCTGCTGCCAGTAGAGTGCCGGCACTGCCAGGGACTCCAGTTTGAAATTAGGTCAGATATAGACAGTGAACCAAAAGTCAGATCCATGTCTCCAATGTCAACATGTACACAGTAATGCTGCTATACAAAGCTTTTACAACTTATGGCTCAAGTCACTCTTTGAAGTCCCAACACAGAGCTTTCACCTCTATTAGGAGTGTTATGGGCTCACAGAGACAGAACGTGAAGGCAAAAATCTCAAAAGATATTTCCAGAAGAAAAAGGAATCACCTATGTGCTTTCAGAATAGATGTATCTTTGAAAGGGAATGTTTGGTATCTCTTCTGTTAGTCTTTTGTTTTTTAGTTTTGACAGGGCCCCAGTTTTGAGCCTTTGTCATATATTTATAGGCATATTTTGGACATAACATCCTATTTTCTATTGGGTAGTGGTAGCGAAGCAGTTGCTAGTAAGATATAACTCCATAAACCACTAATGGAGGAGGAGAGCTAGTGACTTCAGGCTAACTCTGAATGGCCTGGAACATTCCCACCAGGCACACGTTCCTCTTGGCTTGCTGTAGTTTGCTCCAGCTCTCTCCAAGAAGGGCAACAATGTCAGAAGTTCTTACAAGCTTCATTTTTGTCCACTTTTAGAGCTAGCAAGTCTTGTGCAGCTTCTTGTTTGCCTAACAAACTGCCCAGGTAGGACTTCCCAGTAGGTGACAAAGTATGTGAGGCCAGTTCTCTTTCCTGATCTGTCAGAGCTCAGCAGGAAATAGAACTGGGGCTTTACTAGCCAGGCACCATCTCCCTGCCTCAAAACAATGTGAGCAGGGCCACGCTGGGGATGGCAGCTGGGTCAACCAGGAGTCCAGATCAAATGAGTCTATGGTGATGAGCCAGAGCCAAGGGAAGATGAGTCAGCAAGTAAGGATTAGTTCCAGTGTCAATAATGAGGGCCAGACTCAGTTTGTGGTCTCCACATCTTCCTATGCCATCTGCCACTATGGAAGAGAGTTTGGCTGTCATCTTTATAAATTCTCTCCAAGTACTTTTGTTTTCTTTTTAATTCCTCTTTTAAAATAATTATACTACTTCAATGAGCATCCACTTTACAGGATGCCAAAACTGCTATGTGATCCTTTTTATAACAGGTTCTGAAAAATAGTTCTCTATGCAAGTACTATCTGAGTATTGTGTGGCTGTCTGCACATAAGTAGCAGACCTAGTAAGGTCAAAGAACATCAGCCATAGATAGAAGAGCAGACTAAGGAGATCCAGTGACATAAATTTTTCTTTAGGTTCAAATCCCATCTTCTCATTGTGAAAACATTCATATTTTATATTCCAAAGCTCTTAATCCACTGGTATCAGTTTAAGCCTCATAGCTGGTACTGTCAGTTGCTTCTGTGGCTGAAAATCCCCAAAATGTTCTTTAGTAATAACCAGCAAGAGATGCTTTTTTTTTTTACCATTTCCTGTAAATGGTGTCGGCTGCAATCTCTAATAGCCCTGAATATATCTGAAAACTCCTTTTTCCTATGTATTTCTGTAAATACTGTGAAGTTCAGCTTAATCACACTGCTCAGCTTCTGTGATCACGTGGAAGCTCTCTGGAAAGCTCTAGAGCTAGTGCAATGTATTCCTGTTAAGACATCTGGCTAAGAGAGCTTTTTTTTCCGTAAGAGATAAACCAGAGTCTGAGTTTAGAGCTCTTGAAGGCACCATTAGAGGTTTTTTTGGCAACTGCATGCAGGTATTGAACATGCAGGTCAATGTGTTTCTTAGGCTGTCCATGAGGCTGGTTTTAATCTTATTTGATCTTATCTGATTTTGCTTTAGGATGACTTTTGTTAGATATCAGTTGCTGCCAAAATGGGCACAGAACCTACTTTAGAGTAAGTAGGTATATAGATATAACATTTAGTGAAATAGGACTTCACTAAATGCTTCTATTCTCTGAGGCACACAATACTTTGAGGGGCTTAGGCCAAAATCCAAAGCTATAACTCTCCACACTAACTTCAGGTGTACAGTAATATAAGTTTCATCACAAGAGATGCTAATCAGAGTACGCTGCTTGTTCCTCCCCGCTCCAGGATACCCTATCCATTTTATTAAAATAGATGTTAAAATAATTCCTTACAGTCCTCTACAAAATATTGGGGAAACTGGAACACTGCAACTACCTCTACTTTCTACTCACTCAAGAAGAATCTGTTTCAAGCAGAGTTTTTATCCTACTACTGTTCTGGCTTGTCAGACTAAGCCACACCATTAACTTTAGCAAAGCAATCACTACATCTGTGCTTTTTTGAGCTTGTTTTTTTATATCCATCCTTCATTTCATTTCAAGTTCACATGCTGTATTTTAAACATGAAATTCTAATTCTATCAGCTATGTGAAAAGAGCTAATCTTGTCAAAGAACAAACTACCGACAGCCTTACAAATAATTGTCTACAGCCTAGTGCAGGATTTCTGCATTATTCTTGATGAGGTAAAAAAAAAGATGAAAAGCTACCTCCATTGAGAGTAAAAATCACTAGCTGGACTTTAAAAAGTAAAATGATGTGGCACAACCAAATCTAAGAAAGCAGAATTTACACCATTGTGCTATTACTCCATTCAAGAGCTATTCTGAGTTGCGTAGAATCACAAAAAAATACTGAAGAGTCCCTCAAAAAGAGGACACTCACAGAGGAATAATCCACAAGTAACATATTGGTAAAGCTACTTCACGTGTTACCACATCTGGTCCAGCAATTTTGGCTTATCTAATGATGAAAGTTCCTGATTTTGATTTAAATTGCCATAATTTCTTCACCTCATGTCTAAAGCACCATGCAATGCCTTGTTTAAGCTGGATCAAGTAGCCAAATATACCAGTTCCTTAGAGAATGGTGGTAAGTCACTTATTATTACAGCAACTTAGTAGTTGCCATATCAACCCCACGTATGGACTGAAGCATATATGACTCATGAAACAGATAGATACAAGCACTGATAAGACAGGGCAAACAGCCTGAGATCTGCAAGATTAGCGTGCTGTTCATGAAATGCATCAGCTATGACCAGGCTAGGTTTGCAGGGACTGGGTGGCTGCATGGATGCAATGCCATGAAGCAGATGACAAATTTCTGCTTCTGTAGCCTGAAATAATATTCGTAGGTGTGCAGTAACATCAGTCAGGCAAAAATAAAAACAACAAACACATCTCAATTAGACATGTCACACAAGACTACACCCTTTTGCTTCCGAAATTTCCATCACACCCTTCTTAAAGTGACACCTCTGAAATAAATCTGCCAGGAAAGGATTAGACAGCTCCTGAATGTGAAAGTGATTGACAAAAGTTCAAGCTATTGTAATGTTTAAAACTGGCACTAAACCTCCTAACCTCTCTTAAACAGTGTTCAGAGATACTCCATTATTGCCAAAATAAGATCTCTTCAAGTAAGGTATTGAAAAAAGCAGGCATAATCGTTAATGAAAGAACATGGCAACACCAAATTACAGTTCACAGCTAAGCTCACTCTTACTCTGTTAAAGTCAAGGGATATTGCTCTTCCAATCTTCTAATCTCTGCCTTCCTATTCCTGCCATGGAGTTGTTCCCTTCAGACATCACATGTGAGATGAAGCTTACACAACTTCTGTGCACATATGAAGTTATGGCTTTAGTGATGGCGATGAGAGCAACAACTGCATCACTGGCACATTGACTCTTCTCTCTCATTAATGTATTTTATCAGTGCAACATCTATTCTTCAAAGTTATTCTTTAGAGAGGAAAGAACTCTACACATTTTACATCTTTTCACCCGTGTGCATGTTAATGATGATATTGTAATTAAAAAAACAGAAAAGGACTATGTCATCAGGAAAAATCATTGGTGGAATGACCATAAAAGAGTGAAACAAAGAGCAAGCCAAACTGTAGGTCGTGTTGAGCTATGAATCTTGAAATTAAAGGGAAGTAGAAAGGCAATAAGTTGTTGGTGATTTTTACTTTCAAAAAAGTTGTGTAATGAAAGCTTAAAGCAAAGCTGGTTATGCAAGCATGCATGGGTCAATAGGGTAAGTGGTACTCAAAGTTAAGAGAACTTTTATTTGTCATTGTGCCCGAAATGTAGGATAAAATGTTATCAGTTGGTTGAATCATCTGAAAAAACATGTGTCTATGTAAGATGTTAAGAAGATCAATGAAGTGGAGAAATTATTCACTCCATTTTCCCTAAATAGCCTGATTTTGGAATGTCTTCCCCAGCCCACTTGCTTTCAGGCTGAGAATGCTTATGGGGGTGAACATCCTACTGCAGAACCCCACTGCTTATGGAGAGAGCAAGTCAATGCCTACTGCCTAGTGCCACTATGCATGCAAACACATGAAAGCAACAAGTCCCACAGGTTTGTTGTCTAAGAAGAAAGTCTTACAGGATCTCTTTGTCACTCTAACTGTCCAGCATCTAGTATCAAATACATCTGTGTTGTAGGTCTGCATCTAAGAAACCCTGTTTTTGTTGGATGGTGATGGGATGTTCCACATATCAGAGGTAAATTTTTCCTGTTCAGAGTGGCTCAAAGTTCAGGATATATATTAGATGTAGACGACCAACAGAATCATAGAATTGTTTCACTTGGAAAATAACTTCAGTATCATCAAGTCCAACCGCTAAACCAGCACTGCCAAACCCGTTGCTAACCCATGTCCCTCAGCACATCACCTATGTGTCTTTTAAATACTTCCAGGGCTTGGCACTCCACCACCTCCCTGGGCAGCCTGTTGCAGTGTCTTACAATCCTCTCAGTGAAAAAGTTCTTTCTAACCTCCAATCTAAACCTCCCCCGGTACAACTTGATGCCATTTCCTCTTGTCATATCATTTATTACTTGGGAGAAGAGGTGGAATAGCAGGTAATTTGTGTTGTACTCAGTGCTAGTCCTATAAGCAACCTCACAGAAGGAGCTTTATAAAATTTGCCTGACTTTGGGAAGTTATGCGACCAGTACTAAGGAAATTAGCATGTGTCTTCAGAAGATATGCTGAAGGACAATCTCCTTGTTAAGGAGCAACAGAGTAAGCTGCTTTTTTTTGAGCATATGGGCTCTCCTATTGTAGTGTGTATATCTCTGGGTTTCCTGAGGCAGCAACTGTCTGACTCCTTGTAGGTGCTGACCCATAGCTGGTACCATGAGTGACACTGTCAGCTGCCTGCATAGCTTACAGTGACTGCAGTGGAGTGAAGGTGTGGGTTGGTCCCAGGCTGGGGAAAGATGAAGCATGATAATGGATTTCCACTTTGAATGGTGTAAGGTCTAGTGTCCTATTGGTTAATCTAAAGCCAACCATTGATGCTCACTCACTCTTTGCCATATCCATGCCTCCTCACTGAATTAATAATAGAAAAAAAATGTTATCTCTGTTGAAGTTCCCAGAAACCTTCTCCTGTTTACCCAAAAGAGAAAGGGAATTGACATGAAAAAATGTGTATAGATCCTTCTGATTTAATTTGTATCAAGTGTCCTCCAAGGACACATAACATTTTCAGTGATGTTTAAATGGACATAGAAACTTAAATATTTGATCTTGCTGAGATGTTTTCTTTGCCAAAATTTAAGAACTTGTTGTTCAGTCAAGTGAAAGGTAACCTGATCCCTGGAGGGAAATGTCCTGCAGGTATTTCAGAGGATGCAAAGGGTGGACACAGCTTTTTTAGCTAATCCCATCACTGTAATTTAATATAATTTTATGGAAATCGGTGAGCAAGAAATACAAGACTTCAGTAAATTTTATTTACATAGGGAATCAGAGATCATTTTGTTTAATTATGAACTTTATATAGGAACTCAGCACAAATTATTTTATTGATGCCTTACTGTCATCAATTTATCCAGCTGATCCAGCTAGAAACAGGCAGGAGAAGAGGAGACAATGATGAAATATAACGTGCTTTATCCCCACAGCAGTTTCTTCATAATGGTAAAATACATTGCCCTGCACAACAAGTAGCTTTCTCAGATTATCTGCATAATTTTGCTTTGTTTCTTGTAGCAAAGCATCTACATGAAGATAGAATAATTTGGCTAGCTTGGCTGCTGTCTTGACACAGAGGCAATCTACTTAGTTTAATTCTCAAAGCTACAAAGAAGTGTCAGTCACAAAACACAGAGACAGCATTAAGATATCACTATCTCTAAAGTTCAGGGAGTTCAGCTCTGTTGTTTCTGTTCAAGCTTTTCTTTTTGAAATAGTGAAGTGATGAGCTCTGAATAAAAGGAAAGTAGCTTAAATGTCTATAAGTACACTCTTAGAAAGAAAAGAGAAACCTTAAAAAGGCAAGGCAGTCATTAGTTCTTGGAAATGTAGAGCTGCAAAGTAGTTGGTGCAGAAAATTGGAAACAAACACCAGAAGAACCTATTCCTGATTCTTTGGGTAGCATTAGGAAAGTTGCTTAGCCCTGATTATTGTTAAAATACAGATAATATTTGTCAGGATTACTACATTCAAAAGAAAGCTTTATATCGACCAAATATAAAGCAGGTATCCCTTGGGCAATTTTCATAATTTAGAAGAATTGATCACTGAGATGCATGGACATTGTGCAAACTATAGAACAGGTGTGCATGTGTTTATGTGTATTTACGTGTGTTTGAGGAAATCAGACTCCACCACAAAAGCCTCTCTAGCCCAGTCACAATGCTGGTGAAATCAAATTTGCCTCAGACTCCTTCAGAAGGGTGGAGTGTGTGGATTCAGATCTGTCTCTTTCATTTATGTCTTTCTCCATTTGCTTTTATCATATGAGTCACAAAGGCACCTGAAAATTTGCAGATGGAAAACACTGAGAAATTGCATGTATTTGTTTTATGACCAACTGGACCAATTTACCATTCCAGCCAGGACAAGACAATTTAAAAAAAACAAACAAACCTGGCTTTTTTTCTGAAACAGATTCATGGTAAGGAAAAATTGTCTGTGCATTTCCTCATTCAATTAAGAAATAAGAACTGTTGCAAGATTCACCAGGAAACATTAAGTCATTTGTAGAAGGCTCAGATTATTACATCATGTGTCTGGACAGAGATTTATTGCTGCCAAAATTCCGTGCTGCAGAAATGCAGCACTAATAAATCATCATTTCACCTCATCAAGAGCTTTAATAGAAGAGGGAACAGGCTGGAGGTTTTTTTCTGTCTGCAATGATACTCCAAAAGAAGCTCTGAGATAGGAGTGCCATTGCCATTAGGAGTAACAGTATTTACTTGTCTCTCAAATGGGAGGTCGGGAGCATATCTACATTACAAAACAAGAGCACTTGAAAATACTGCTTTATTTCATCCCTTGTGAGTGTTGCCATCCCTCTGAAGGAGGCTGCTACCATACAACAGCTCATGAGAGTACAGGTAAGTGTTCCTCATAACACATCACTGGAAGTGACTGAGATCACCACCCTAGCTTTGCACTGGAGCAGATAAGGAACAAGGCCAGAGCTTTTTGTGTGGCCAGGAACCTCAAGCTTGTGCCGAAAAGCCAAACAGATTGGGAAGGTCTTTTATGCTCTAAGTTGGATAATATCTGTGAAGAATTTACAAGTGAATGAACTGTACAAATGCTGAATACTATTGTTTAATTGGATTGAGCTCTTTTCACAATTGAACTGCATTTTATAACATGGCCTGAATTTACTCGAGAGATTTTAAATTTTTTTCCCATTCTTCAACTTGTGTAAATATTTTGTGTTTAAAGCAATTACTGTGTAATTCTGAAAAACAGCAGGACAGAGATTTTGAGGAAAGTAAGATGGGAAATGGAAAGTCTGTGGCAATAGTAACTTGTCTATGGTCTCATATGTACTTTGCATTTCTCACTTTTACACTGTCTCTTGACATTTTTTTATCCGTTTGAGTATTGTCTTACTGATTCGGGATTTTGCTCCACAAATTTATTGATTTATTGAATTTTAAAGAAGACTGGATACCCAATAGTGTTGGTTGGTTTTCCTTACATGATATTTCTGCTTTTCGTTTATACTTACTAAAAAGCATCCTGCTTTCATCTTACATTTAACTTTATTTAGTTTGTTTTCCTAGAACTCTTAATTCTACACTCTCTCTTCACTATAGTTTACATTTTTCAAGTTCTTTATCTTCTGAATGTTTAGCAACCAGTTAAATTTCCCTTAGCTTCATCCCAAGAAGGCTTAAATTCTCCTTCAAAAAGAAGCAGAATTTGTTCCAAAAGAAACCTCCAGTAAGGAAATGAAAGCAAGACGATATTTCTAAAGTCAGATCAAGCTGTTTCACATCTGCTTTTACATCAGAAGAGAAACTTAAAAGAAAATGCCCTACATCTTTCCCATTTGCAGATTGTCTTTAAGTAGGAGCTCAAAGTTGGAACAAGTAGAGTGGTCTTGTATTTATTTATCTTGCCTCAGTTGCCACCTATCACCCATGAAAGCTTTAAAAATACCAGAGTGAAATGCTTCAAATGCAGTAATTTTACAGTAAGAAGGTGGCTTTAACTGAACCACAGGAATTGCATCATGAAGCATCAGTATAAATGCAGAAGTCACAGTAATAAGTTGTTAGTCCTAGTATATATCCGAGCTGAGGGCTGGAAGCTGCATGACTAAGGATTTGCAACAACAACAGAAATCTTGTAGTGACTGCAGTATTTAAACTGAAGAAGGAATTTACACTGTTTGTTCATACTTAGTTTGTCTTTCTATGAGTATTTCAGGGGTTAGAAAGAACGAAGCCATGAACGTGGAATTGATCAGTTTTCCCCATCTGCCTTACAAACTCTGTGGGACAGCAATCTACAGATGGCTTTATGCACTGCATTACGTAACTCTTTGACGTGGAATCTATCATGCCATCTAGTTTAACTGGCTCCAAATTAGATACTGTGGTGCCCTGTACAGTTGCCCTGCTGTAGTATATATATTTGATAAAGAGATTCAGAGAAAGCAGCAAGTTGAGCAAGAAACTCCCCAGATCAGCCAGAGGGAAATGCAGAGGAGTATGCCTAAGGTTAATCTTGAAAGTCAGTACGGAGATAGAAGTAGATGACTCTCTTTGTGCTTCTTTTTCTGCATAAAGCTAATTTTTGAGTCTGCTGCCTAATCCAAGTGAGCCACTGCCATATTAAGGAAAAGCAAAAAGCCTAGAAATAAAGAGAAACTGCATTGCAGTTCAGCTATATGTTAAGGTAGTTAAGGCAGGTATTTACTTTGGAAACTCAAGTTTACTAATTTGCAGTGGGGCTTCAAAAATAAGTCTCCTAATACCAGGCTTGAGTGTCTTTTATCATGAGCCTCTCTTGGGATCACTCCCATTTGTAGTTGTCATGAAAAAGTTGTGGAGTGAGGAACTGTCAAGTAAAGGAAGAGAAGCAGAAAAAAAGGCAGGTGCATTGAGGACTGCAAGCCAGAGTCTGTTTACACCTGTGACAGATTTTTGGTGACCAAATATTTATCAAAGGCAGGTAAAGCACATCTTTCATCATCATCTCGTGGGCCATTCAGGGTTCAATTTAATTGTTTTTTTCTGGAATCAGAACTGAACAAGACAGAGCTAGTTTTGTCTTGCAGATGCCTTGGGGCTAAAGTGCAGATTGATCACTCCTATATTTCTTTACTGTAACAGGTAAATACAGGTGTCTCAGGAATTTATCAGTGCATAAGCAAGTAGCCTTGGACCCTGCAAGTTAAGGGGGAAAACTCTCTTAGAAAGCTTTGCTCTCATTGAGTAACTCTATTCCAGGTTCATTTATAGTTCAAAAGGCATTTCATGGGAAATGTTTCATGGATGGACAGTAGTTTCAGTTTTTATTCCAGCAAGCCAGAAAATGCCACATAGACCAATGCAAACCTATTGCACGTGATCCTTCTCAGGGGCTTCAGACTGAGGTATACCCAGAATAAAACCAGATGTGTTTGAAACCCGCACTGTTTAGACTTGGAGGCTAAAGAGCATTTCCATCAAACACAAAATTCAAGCAGACAGAGGAAATCCTTCATGAAGTGTGAAGACCTCAGTAGGTAATGAAATTGTATTTGTCTCATCAGCTCATCAGCTACCCAAAACACAGTGCATCACCTATTTCAAAGCTATTTTTGGAAAAATATCTGTATCAGGGAAAACAAAGGACCATATGAATCTTACGGACCGTTATGATTGTTATAAAAAAATGTACAGCTTCTGGTAGATCGCTGTTTTGTGGTTAGTAATAAAATGTGTAATGAGAGGGTTCATATTCACTAAGCTACAGCAACACTGGCAAAGCCAATACCTTTTCTGCAAGGTTACAAATTTCCAGTAGAGGTTACTATTTGCTTTATTCTGGTTTATGGAGTGCTGTGATTTACCAGCACAGGTTCTCCATGCATTTTATTCTTTTTGGCAGGATTTTTTGGGTGACTGAATATTCCACACAGCGTCAAGCATTCTGATCATCTAAAAAAAAAAAAAAGTTAGCTGAATCAGCTCAAAACCTGGCCTTAAGCATTACAAGAAGCACAGATTGTTGATGGACTTTTGTCAGTTAGATCCAGTTTTGAGAACTTGAGCTCTTGACAAAGGTGTCTGTGTGTCAGAGACCAGAAGAAGCTGCCCAGTCTAAGATGGAAGCTCACGGTGAGCAGAGCACAATCAAAAGATGCCAATATCTCTCCAACTGTTCTATATGTTTAGATTTTCTTTACATGCTTCTCTGAACCTTCCTGGCCTACTGCTGGTACAATGTGTTTTGCTGCTATCAGTTGCAGCAGCATGGCATTCTGCTCCAGTCCATCAGTCAGTTTGATTTATATGTCTCATTTCTAATACATGTGGTCCACAAAAAGAGCTGAACACAGATAAAAAATCTTCAGCTTCAAGAGGAGGGGAGGACTTTATAACAAAAAGGTTGAAGCTCAGAACAATACTGTGCTGTTTCTTGAAGGTGTCTTGAATTCTTCCAGCAGCAATGAAACCAATAGGGTCCTGGACAATAAAATATACCTAATACACAAATGCAGAGCCATCAGATGATAAAGAAGTGAAAAAAGTCACCTAAAACATAAAAAACCAACAAGTGATTGGAATACTTACTGAGAGCTAAAGAGAGCAGTTGCTAACACACATTCAGTGGGAAGTGGAACAACCTCTGCTTTGCCAAGGGGTCAGATGATCTCAAGTGCAGATGTCTCTGTTACCAAAGGCAAGTTATTGAGGAACTGGGAGTTTGAGAAAGCTGGCAGCTGAACTGCCTGCCATGACAGCTGTGCAAGTGTGAGCCAGGCACACTAACAAGAGTGCAGACTGCCTTCCAGTGTAAATCAGCTTGGCAGGCATGTTTCCCCCAGGAACCAGCCTGGATTTCATCAGAAATTCATTGACACTGACACATTCCTGTAGAGCACTTTGGCCCACCAGTCAGGATCTCCTCCCTATGTATCATCTGAAAATGAGACTAACTTTTACAGTAGTATGGATGATGGCAAAAGGGGCACTTTGTGGGCCATTTCGATCTCACAACTGCAGCAGTACATACGAGAGAAGCAGACAAGAGAAGGCTTGCTATGATGGAAAGGTCAGCTGTTCAGCTTTGTGAATGCTGATATAAACCTGTTTTGTTTACACACTTGATAACTAGCCTTTGCCTAGTTGTCTCACTAGACTAATTATTAGTTTTACCCAGTCTGTAAATAAGACAATCTGTGGTTGCAGTAGAGCAGAAGCCCCATGGTGAAATTGTTAAATAAATGTGAAATACAAATCCCTACTCTGTCCTGCAAGCAAAAGCTTGCATTGTAATACTGCAAAGGGTAGTCTGGCTAAGTAATAAACTTCCCATGAAATGCACAGATTCCAGAAATAATAGATAGTGAATTTGAAATGCATAAATAATTTCAGGCTTTGTTACATCCAGCTGGTTGGCATTACTGGAAGTATAATCTGTTTCACAGCATAGGAAGAAAAGACAAAATTTTTAAGTAAGTGACACGTAATCACCCAACAAATGTCTGATGAGATGTTGGATGTGAAACAGCTACAAGATACTGCAAACCAGTAGGTTTCATGGTGTAGGGATGATAGGGAGAAACATTGACTTTGCAGTGAGAATAAGGATGGTAACCCTGGAGTAAAGGTGCTACAGTGTAGCTATGCTAGCTTATACTTTGTGATGACACACTGCTTTTGTTGACTGCTTAATTCTTTGGAGCACTCAGTACTTGCAAGCTTCTGTGGCCCTTTCAAGTGGATGCCAGTAGTTGTGAGCCAAGAATCTGGCTCTCTTACTTCAAATAGGTCTGTAAACGCTAGAGTATTTTCTAGCATCACTGTAGAGTCTCTCCAGAGATGCACTGTTACTGTCTCCACCTAATGCATGTGTACTTCTTGCCAGCATGCATGAGTACAGAGCCATGAAAGGGACTTACTGTCCTGGCTTTGACCACTCTTAAAGGGGGCAGGTTTCATGAGACACCTTGCTCTCTCCCACTAGCCTGAAAGGCAGCCTACAGAAGTAGGCCAAATACCTCTGTTTCAGGACAGCAAAGATAGATGAGAGAAATTTCATCCTAGTGTGACAACAACAAAGGCTGTAATTCAAAGGTGTGCAAAACATTTTTACTACTTTTAATTGTAGTAAATTCAAAGGGCCCCTGAGAAAGCACGTGAGGAGGATCATATTTTCATTCTGGGCTTTTTCTGTTCTGCTTATCCTTACTGGATATATTTCACTGCATGGAGTGCAGGTATATCTGATTGCTACCAGCTATCTTGCCCTATAATGCACAACATCCTTAATTAGCAAAACCACAAGAATGAGACAACACATTAAATTGCTAATGAGAATGAATATTTCACTGACATTTCTCTTTTCATCAGTGAGTAAACTAAGCTGAATATGTGTCAGCATACTCACAACAGCATCACTCAGCATGACCGTGCACATGATTAAGCAAAACCTTTTCAAGGAAACAATTAATTGGTTTGGGTTTGTTTTTTAATTTGTATTGTATTATGCATAATGAGCATATAATTGTCCTTTTTTTAATAGACATCTCTGGGATAAAATATACACCATGTGCATCATCAGTTAAGTAATCCATATCTGCTTTTATCCTAGAGTGCAGACAAAAGAAAGACACAACTGAAAGATGACCATCATGAATAATTACATTTCAGTGTCTCCTCATATGGAGTCAGATCATTTTGATGGAGGATAGCTTTTGTGAGATTGTTCTCCCTGAGCACCTCTTAGAAGCTGTGATACTCAGCATGTCTTGCCTAGCTGTGTTTATTTTTGGACCTATCTTGTACTGTTGTTCTGGCTAATTTGTTAATGGGTAATTGATTTAATGAGAAAGGAAAGTTTCCTGTTCATAGTCAACTGCCTGCCTGGATATGTAGTATGCCAAGATACTGGCTCCCAGGATCATATTTCTGATCTTCCACCTACTCCCAGCACATATCTGATGTCCTGATTTACCATGTGTTCCAGCCAATAATTAGACCTAAGCAAGTCAATACTGAGCAGATGTCCCAGGGTGCAGTTTATTAGGTGCAGATTGTCTCCTCAACTGTACCATGTTCATGGACATGCATGCTCCTCAGATACACAGTTAGAAACAATCACTGTATCTAAAGAGCAAGTAAACATAAGTAAACATTTCTTATGAAAGCTGGTTTATTGGCTTTTTGTTTATTTTCCCTCATTACCTTGGAATCAGGAGTCATGAGTTTAATGTAGTATTTATGTGACAATTTTTGTGTGGTCCATGACAAAACATTAACTGAATGTCCTGTTGTCTGTAAAGAAAAAATTCTTCACTGTAGTTTTTTCCCTTTTGGTCCTCTGTACTCATTTGTAAATTGTTTCAATTCAGGAGCATAGGACACATCTTAAAAATCCCCCCTGCTTAAGAACAGGAAGCATTTTGGTACTCATAAAAAAGAGTGAATGCTGAGCAAAGGTAATTTGAAAATTATTGCTGTGATTATCAAACTGCAGTACCAGTAAATAATGTGGTATCATAAATATAGTAAATAATTTGCATCTAATTTCCATATTTTATTACAGCATCTTTCTGGAATTGGAAGTGCTTCATCCTATCTGTTTCTGTAGCTCAGCCCTGGAGGAAGCCCAAGGTTTACTGTTTAACTTGTGAAAGCAAAACTCAAAGAGGACAAACACATTAGCTTCCTACCACTGGGGGTAGAGAGGGAGAGGCTCCCCTTTTAACAGCCTCAGTGCCTCCTTTAACCCTAGAACCAAATCCCTTCAACATTAGCCCAGTTTTTAGCCCTGGTAACCTTCCTAAGAGAAGATACTTTGTCTAAAAGTCAAGAGCTCTGTGCTTTTCCCAGCTCAGCTCTGGCAGGGTGGCTCAGATAAGCATGGCTAGCAGGACCTTGTCATCCCAAGTGCATCCTGCCAGGTGACTCACCTGTGTGGTTAGGTCAATGGAACCATGAACTATTTCCCTACTTACCTAAACTGCAAGAGCATGTGGGATGTGTGTGCGTCATTTGTTTTTCTTACAGAGATATGTAGTGTGCTAACATGGCCCCCTGCTTGCATTATCTGAAGACCTTTATTGTGTAGATTAATGGTTCTCTACCTCATTTGCCATATGGCTGACAGCTTGGCAAAGCCCAGGGCCTCCAGCTGTCACACATGATGGCATAGCTGACAGCAGCATGTGTCTCACTCTTCTTTTGCCTCCTATCAGGCTGTTTGAAGGCTGACTGAATCTGTATCACTATATGCCATCAGTTTACCACTTGGATTGCCCAAGTGGTAAAATGCTGTCCCAGCTGCTTGTGGCTGACATCTTCCAGTTACGGATGTAAAACAGTCTCTGAGGACTCACTGCTGAGCTCTGTGTCTGCCTGTGGGTGGTTTCACGGGGATGAGCAGATAAGATTGCTTTTCTCCCACTGTGCCCATTGTGATTATTCCTCAAAGGCTGGGGCTGCTTGCCTGAGTTTATAAGAATGTGAATGTATGATGGCTGTGCAGGTCACCAGTGCTTGCTCCTTCAGCATCAGCCCAGACAGTGAGGGATTAACCTGGAACAGTGAGATCATGTTAGGTTGCATGTGCAGCTGTGGTGTTTAGCATTTTCCCCAAATCATGACAGTCACCCTCTACTTTAATATCTGAGATTGTTTCTGTCCCAGGTGCATCAGGATTTGCCTCTCCTTATCACTGTCAATGTATCCAATGTTTATCTTTCCTGAAGCTAATGAGAATGCCATTGTAAGGCAGCTGTAGAAGAGCTAGATTCATCTCCCCATTTCTTTCTTCTGGCTTCTGCTTGTGCAGTACTTTTTCAGAGTGATCTATTCAAAGGGTAATCAGCTGTTGTCAGAATGGACTGACATCTCCCACATTTGGCCAAACCAAGTTTGCTAGTAGCAGCTGGTATATTACACACACCTTCAAAACCATCATTACAGGTGAAATCTTAAGCATGCTTTAGCTTGTGCATGATACTTTTGAGAGCACACTAATAGATACTTCTGATAATCAGAACAGTTTTATAGATTGAGTAACCTGCTTCTCTGAATACAAGAGGATTGTGTTTTCTTTAGGTGATTCCTCTAAAAGGCTTCAGTAATGTTTTTGGTGAGTTGCTGGGTGTATAAGTAGAACATAAGCATCTGTTGACTGCCAGGCAGTCAATATGGCTGACCTACATAGTGATGGTTTGTTTGAGTGGAGATGTAGTAAATATTAATTGGCTGCCAGAAACCATGGATCTAAGTTATTAGCCTTGATTTAGCCTCCTGCAAGTTCAAAGCAGTGGGATCACATTCACATCATGGCTACTCAAATGATATGCTTTAGAGTTAGATTTAGCACCTAACATACTTACAGGATACACTTTTTAGCACTTGTAAATTGGTAATACGAACATATTACCATACAGTTCCAGAAGACCCTACTGTAGAAGTGGAGTGCAACAGCCATAGCCTTGGAATGATGTTACCACAGCCACACTAAGTATAGCACAATATGGATCCTGGATATGGTGGGTGAGTGGTTTTCTGGCTTCTGGCCACAGTGTGTCTACACCTTTTTGTTCAACTGACCAGCTTCTCCAGTGAACCAACAGTTGGTATTGCAGATGCAGTAGTGTATATCAATGGCAACATCCTTATTTTGCTTATGTCCCTCACATTGAACACAGTGAGTTCCTATGGCTTTCTTGGCATGCTCCAGTTTTATGAGTTCAGTTTAGGTACAAACCTTGGCTGGGATGAATTAGTCTTTTCAAAGTGATCTAGATGGGCCTGAATCCTTCTGACTGTATGTGCTTGTTTTTTCATCCTCTTTCTCAAATACTCTTTTTAAGATCCCAGGCTATGCTACTAGGTTTGTCTTTTCCAATGCTTTGTTTATGTTTTCCTCATGCTTTTCCTCCTCTAATTTGAAAATTCATTCAAAAGTTTGCTTTCTGTGTGTGTTATTATTTAATTTTCTTTACGTGGGTTTTGTGCATGCTATGCAGGCTGGCTGCAATTACCAGCCTTGCTTCTTCCATCAGCAGCACGAAAGTAATCTTGTCACATTGGGTGACAAGATCTGTTTCCAGATCCCGTTTAGGATCTGTCACTAGATTCTGTAATACTTTGTGGCAACAGAAAGGTTTCATGCAGCCTGGACAAGGATTTTATGCCTGAAAGCTGAAGTCTGTTAGCTCTTTGTTCCAACTGTAAAGACAACCTCTTTTCAGCATCAGATGAAGGCTTATGCTCTTGATTTCCAACTTCTATGCTGAACTCGTTCTGACTACAAAAGAACAAAAGAAAAGGCTTTCTGTTCTCAGATGGGTAAGAATAAGGTGAAGTACCAGTCATAGCACTTAAAGTGATTTCGCCCTTGAAGACAGCATTACTTCACAAACAAGAGAATGTCTGTGCACTTCAATGTCAGGCCTCATGAGACAAGAGTTGCTTTGCTGAAATTGCTAATGTAGCTTTCCACAGTTTTCTCTCATTTGATCTTTTACTGGTCCTAGTAAAGAGTGGCCAATCATTGTTGCACAGATTGCCTTAACATAATGGACAGCTTTTATTTAACACAAGGGAGGCATCTGTCACAGTAAGAGGACCAGCCAGGTATAACTGCTTAAATGCCAGCACTCTTCTGCAAAGAAGCATGTTTGCAGAGCCCGGTCATCCACTTGGCATATTCTTGTTTAACAGATAATCTCTGTGGTTCACCTCCACCTTGTTTGCCTTCTCTCTCCCTGGTGCAAGTTCATAAGGGCAGCAACTGCCTTCCTGTTTGTACATCAGTGCCTTCATCTCAGTCACTGTCTCTTGATATTGCATAGCTAACTCCACTGCAGAAGCATCATTTCCTTCAGGCTACTGCTAGAGAATAGAAACACAGTTGACATCTGATTCTGCAGTTAATCCATAGGCACTGTTCTAATTACCTATACACAGTAGGCTGCACAGCATAAGTGCAGAAAAACAGCTTGTATCAATCCAGAGAGCAGCTAGTGAGAATAACTGGCCATTAACACATCAAATCAGATAATAAATGCTGGAAAGCACATTCGATGGCTCAGAGTCTCTTGTAATATGTAAGGGTTGGGTTTTTTATTATTTCCCTGTTAAATAGCAGCCACTTCTGCACAGCTTAGCTTCATAGGAAGTGGCTTTTATTAGGATTACAGGTCAAAATGTATGGTGAATTATAGTAGCTGGGGTTAAAATTCTAGACTTACCCATTACAACTGTCTTCTGTCAAAGCCTTGTTTCACTCTTCTGGTCAAGGACTTTAGGGACAGCTGGGATAAGTCTGGGGAGGGTAAAGCTCTTCAAGTCCAATCACTTTTACCAGCAGCCTCAGATGTGGCTCCTGGGTGAAAAGGGCAGAAAATACACCAGCAAAGTGTGCCAGAATAGGATTTCTGTGTATAAAGATTGTTTTGCATTAGTCCTTACTACAGCCAGCATAGAAACAAAAGAAATAGAAGAGGGTTGGACTAGATCATCTCTAAAGGTCACTTCTAACCCCTACCATTCTATGATTTTATGATTTGGAAATGTGTTACCTGGAGTTAAAATATTGGGACTAGCACTTTGACAAAACTCAGAGAAGTTTTCTGAACTTCTGTTAATTGTTTTGTTTGATGGTCTTAAATCTACTCCAAGTCAATGAACAATAGCTACATGACACGTCTGCACAGTAGAAATCGACAGTCACTGAAAAGAATTTCCCTTTAGTGTGAGAAAAAGCAGAAAATTAGCATCTTGGAGAGTGCAAATGCAGAAAATAAAGGCTAGTGAATCCTTTTTAAGCTGGGCAGAGTAGTGAGAAGGGAACCTGCCAAGGCAATGCCATCATCAACTGGGATTTCCCATTCCTCTTCCACTTGAAGCTACCACAGGATCTTTAATGACCAATTCCTGTCACCAGAGGCCTTACTGAAGTGGACGCAGAACTGCAGGAAATTCTTCAGAGGTATTTATTTATTCTAGCAAATAGATACTTGGAAGGGAAGAGAGCTGGTTGCTGCTTCATCCAGCTGCTTTGTGAAGCACAGAACTTTTTCTCTTGTGTCATCTAAACACAGTTGATTCCGTCTGCACCATGTTTTCTTTAGGTAAAACATTGAGACCCTGGCCATTCTCCTGTCTCAGGGCTTTTTTGGGATGAAGCTTCTTACTACCTCCCTCCCAGTACAGCATTGTAGAGTAAGACTATGCTCTTTTTGCTATCTCTCTTGTGCACGTTCACTTTCAGACAGAAGACCACAATTCCCACCTAGAAGCAGACCAGCATACTGGACCAATTTCCATACAAAACCATCATCTAAATAAATATTCTTCTTTATGGTGTATTCATGTAGCTATATTCCTTTAATAATTCATTTAAACACCAGGGTGCTTATGATGGGATCACTATGATGCACTATCAAGTAAGAGTCTCTGCCAAATCGCCATCTCACTAAGAAAGCGTAGGTTTGCTGTGGATCCACTCAGAAGCACACACTTGCAGCTTGATTTCCTCACCTGTTTCATAACATTATTAACTTGGCTTAGTCAAGAAGTTGACAGCAGCTAATTCATTGAGTATTACCAGATAGGCTGGCAGAAGCTTAAAATCTGGATGTTCATTTATTTTCATTACATAGAGTGCATATTTTTATCCTTCTTGAGCTTGATGCAAAGGTGGTTGAATTGTCTGGAAGACTTAGTGTTACCTTCAGTGTGTTTGGATCTAGGCCCATAGGAATCTTTGTTCCTTCTCACTTGAAAGAGTCCCATGAAATCTGTGACCTTCGATTACTCCACATCAGGTCTTCAAGGAGCAGAGAACATGAATGAACAAGGACAGTTTTTTTTCTGCAGGTCTGTCTTCTAACTTATGTTTTCTAATTGCTTTGGCCCATTTCCAGCCAGACGAAATTCCACCTAAATGTCTGTGCCTGTAGTGGGTTTAACATCTCTGGAGAGCAATTCAGAAAGTCTGAGAGAAGTACAGCAGTGAGAGTGGTGGCAGGAAACAGGAGACAAAGATGACACTTGGTGGTATTTAAGACAACTGAATATGCTCATTTACTTCTGTTTGGTTTTTTTATAATGATCATATCAGCTGGTGCTCTTAAACATTTCTGTCCTTTCTTTTTTTAAGAGATGGTCTGTGTAGGAGGAGAAAAGAATCCTCTTATTTCTAAGGAACGTAAGACACAAATTTAACCTGTATCAAATGAATACTGTAGCGTGCTTCCAGAAGGAAGATCGTGTGCTTATTGTCCATGAACTTTGAGGGTTCACACACTATCTTGCAAGGAAGTGTCATTTCTTGTAAGTGACTACAATAACAACAATTCAGAGACAATCATCCATTTGAGCTCTACTTTTAAGTGATAATCAATATTTGTACAGTAATTACAATCTCAAATAAAACTAGTGCCGACGTACAAAGTTCTAGTTCCCAGTCGGGAGGGAAGTGGGTGGTGGTGGTATATCTAAGTAACCCTTTTTTGGCTGGGTTTCTGCATCTTCCTTTGTGTGGTGCTAAGCTTTGTTGGTGTGCTCGCAAATACTGTGGACTTCTCAGAAGGCTGATGGTACAGATGGGTTGTTTTTCCTGGTCTCCCATCAGCTCTCCTCGGGAAGAAAATTATAAAAAGAAGGGTTGTAAACCACATTGTTCATAGGGCCAGTGCAAATCCTCCATTAAAAATGTTTCCTTTTAGACCATAAGAAAAGTTACTATAGTCCTAATGAGTCCTAACAAGATTAACATTTTAGGAAATCCCTTTCCTGGTGATCAGACAGCAATAGACACTGTGAGTTCTCAAGGGAGTTAGAAACAAGGCACCTAGTTATGTCAAGCTGTGATAGCTGTCCTCTCTGGGGACTACAGCCTTCCAGAACACTGCTGGGAACAGGGAAAGAAAGACAGAAAAAAATGAAGTGGTTTGTCCAGTGGGAACAAAACCTGCCTTTTTCTAAGCCCTGCTCACATTATACCTCTTCTCTTGGGGTATAATGCCAGAAGCATACTATCAGGTTAAAACTGTGATTGCAGGGCACTAACTGTCAGAGGGAGGTATTAAATAAAATGCACAAACACCCTTTCCCTTTCACAGAGGAAGCTATCAAAGCACACCTGCCCATAGACATGGGCACAGGCACAGTTGCACAGAGAAAAGCTTTTGGTTTCTGTCAAGGCTTTTGGGGGATTTTATCTTGCTCACAGAGTAGACCCAGCCATCCTCCGCTTTGTGAAAGGCACCGACTTTGCTGTCGTCTTTCAAATTAAGCCTTCTTGCCCTCTAGGAAAGTGTATCGTGGGGACTGGCAGCTCTATTCTCTCCTGTTTCTTTCCTCCTTGATTCCAGTCCCTGTGCTCTCTACAAACTCAGAAGTCCTGGTAGGCATTGCAAACTGAGACTCATTTATTTCAGTCTTTGCTACTTGCATGACCCTTTTCACTATGGCATTTAAATGTCTTGAATGTATTTATCCATCTTCCTAATACCACACTAAAATAGGAAAGTACTGTTGTCTGGAATTTACAGGTAGGTAACTTAGGCATAGAAGGCTTAAGTCCTAGATTCTGGCCAGAATCAAAGATGCATGTCCAGTAGGTCAAGGGAGGTGATTTTTTTCCCTCTGCTCCACTCTCATTAAGACCTCACCTACAGTACTGAATTCAGCTCTGGAGTCCTCAGCACAGGAAAGACATGGACCTGTTGCAGTGAACCCAGAGGAAGGCCACAAAAATGGTAAGAGGGATGGAATTTGTCTTACGAAGACAGGCTGAGAGAGCTGGGGTTGTTCAGCTTGGGGATGAGAAGGCTCTGGGGAGACCTTACTGCAGTCTTTTAGTACTCATAAGAAAGATGAGGACAAACTTTTTAGCAGTACCTGTTTTGACAGGAAAAGAGGTAATGATTTTAAACTAAAAGTGGGTAGATTCAGACCAAATATAAGGAAGACATTTTTAACAATGAGGGTGGTGAAACACTGGAACAGGTTGCGTAGAGAGATAGTAGATGCCCCGTCCTTGGAAACATTCAAGGTCAGGTTGGACAAGGCTCTGGCAACTTGATCTAGTTGAAGACAACCCTGCCCACCGCAGTGAGGCATGACTAGATGAGCTTTCCAACCAAAACCATTCTATGATTCTGATCAGCAATGGCATTTAATGATTGTGAGGCTAGTCCTAAGTAACCTTGTAAGGGCACACAGCAAGCATGTGCAAGAAATGGGAACTTAGATAACACCTTCCATGAATTAAACCAACCTTTACACTAGTGTTTTCTCTCCATCCCTAACTCCAACAGGATAATCAGCTGATACCATCCTGCTCCGTTGTCCTTGGGTTTACTGTTATCTCTAACCTTTGCTTATGGCAGTATTTGCAAAGTATTGGTCAAGAATAAATGCTATTACTACCCCTAATTATTTATAAATTGCCGTGTTTCATCAAAAACACCACACTGAATGTGACTGCCATACTTTGCCAAATGCATCAGTTCACCATATAGTATTCTGGACTTATGGAAACTAGTGCCCAACTGCACAGGTAAATTAACCCTGGGAAACAAACAAACAAACAAACCTTTGGGAATATAGTGGAGATCACTTCTCCCATTTTCTTTTTTGAGAGAGTAGATCTGAAGTTTCCAAGCTTTTGAGGCTGTTATGTTTCAATTTTTCAAACCTGTAGCTAAAATAACTGGCAGAAGTTTGTATCCTGTTCAAAGAGCAGGTCTTTCCTGATTTTATGATTACAAACACACCATGAACTTTAGACAGAAAGAATATTACAACATATAATTATACGGAAGTGAAAAAAACCAAAAGCTTTGCTGTATCACAGATAATTTGCTGTTACTCTTATGTTTCCCAGCCTTGTAAAGAGTCTTTGTGAGTTGTTTTCTTGTCTACTGCTCCTGGAGTTCTTTGAGTTCCTACAGTATCTCCTTGAGTTGCTCATCCATCAGGTAAAGCTTTCTAGATAAAGTTTATTCCATATACCTAACTTTTCAAGCATCTGTTTGTTGCTGTGCAAGCAAACCCATGAACAAAAGTGGCAACTACAACACATCTCAGATGCAGCCACATAAGAGCCTTATTTTATTCTGTTTTCCAAATGGATCACACACAGAATCACAGAGTAGCTTAGGGGTAGAATGATACTTTCAATGTTTTTTCCATTTAAATATTTGTCTACACAATAGCCTTTGGCAGTGTTAGAAATTCCAAAAATTGAAGTGCACCCACACAAATCCTTGCCTTAAAAATAACTCTCTCTCTCTTGAATGAGATAAGAAATTATATGCATTCACTGATCAGACTGTGGCTGGCTTGCAGGCAGAGAAATGCAGTTACTTATCTACTCTTCAGACACATTTCAGAGCATATCTGTAAATTCTCTTTCAGTCCTCACAATCCAGTGTATCATAGGTTTTTTACTTACTTTCTTCTGGAGAGTCCAGCTGTAGTGATTTGAAGTGAGGACACCAGTCAGTTCAAGGGCCTATAACTATTCAGAGCAATGGATATTTGTATAAGGGGGACCTGAATCCCTGTTCAGATTCCAGAGTGATGCATGTGTGCTGAAAGTTTCTGTGAAGCAGCATCACCATCAGCCCAGCCTCACTACAATTCTGATTTGTCTCCCTGTCATTGTATTTCAAATTTAAAAAAATAAAGCAGGGAGACATGAGCTAATCTTCACCTCATAAATGGGTCTGTATGTGATATCTCTATTTTATTAAGCTATTTTTGTAAGAAAATACGTGCTGTATTACAACTAACTTCAGTAATTGTCCATTAGCCACACTATACCCCATAACATTTCTGTAGAGCATTGTAAATCAATAGACCAGTGAGAACACTCATTTCGCTTTGACCTTCACCAGTATTTCCACTATAGACCTCTGAGGAGCTCTTCTGGTTTGGAGATAAGATTATGCAGGTGAACATTCTCTGAAAGGGATAAAAAAAGGAGAACATTGTCTTAGTTATTAAAACATGAGATTAGCTTAGTTTCATCCTGTGCTCTCTGCTGACTCACTTCAACCTGGAACAAAGCCTCTTTATGTTTTCTTGACTGTGAGAAGAGGGTAATAATATTTCTGCTTCCTGTAAAATTATGTGAACAGAGCTCAACCTTTCTAATGCACTCATATGGGGTACAGATATGGTGGGGACACAAAGATCTTTTTCCATGTAGGACAACCATGAAGAGTTGTAAGTAAAATATCTGTAGCATTGCAAACTTTCATTCAGGGAGTGGTATCCCACCCAGAACACTACCTTTTTTACCTCCCCCCTATAACTGCATTTTTTTTCTTGAAAGATTCAACCAAAACAACTCAGCAATTCCAAGATTGGAGCTAGGAGAGACAAAAAAAAAAATAGAATTTTGTTCTCTTAGAGAAAGATTCCAGCATTGCTGTCTGATTTGGGCCAGTGTCTATTCATTTGGTGTAAAATCCGTTTTAGAATAGATTACACTGGGTCACAAACCCTTGAGAAAAACAGTAGGTAAATGCTCAGTGGTGCTTAACACTGGAAATCTCACTCTTAGGGTGCTTGAGCCTCTGACAAGGTTACTAACCTGAAAGTAGCAACTGAAGTTATGAGACAACAGTAGCAATGCTTCAGGTGTGAAAGAGGACCTGTATTCTGATATGAGGAATTAGGAAACTCTGTGGACATGTGCTCTATCCATGTTTTCATACAGGAAGATGTTCTATTCTTTTGAATCTGTCAGTGCAACTTTGATTCCAGAGAAGATTCTGGAACAAGCTGTTAAAAAAAAAATCCTTTGTTAAGTACCTAAATTATTACAAACTGATAAAAGAAATAGCCAAGGATTGCTGAGAATGAGTCATGTCAAGACTATTTAATTTCTGTCGTTGGCTGATTAAGTGGCCTCGTGAGGAACAAACAGAGGACACAATTAATGAAATAGTCTTATTGAGTTTCACTCAATCCCAGTGAAATTTCTGACACTTCTCCATAACATTCCCTAAGGAAACTAATAAAATACAGTGCTGATGTGGTCATCAGAAGAAAGGTATGCAGCGTTTGAAAGCTTGCTCTCAAAGAGTACTCATCAGCTGTTTGCTGACAAGTTTCAACTGCAGTTTAGTGGTGCTCTTTTCTGGACTTGGCTCTCTTCAATTCTTCTCTTGATGGTTTGGAGGACCCCTAAGAGACTATGATCATAATATTAATGAATGGGAGTAGCATAGGCCAAGGTTGCAAACTCTGTGGACACAAGCATCAGAATTCAACACATGCTTCAAAATTAGAGAGGATCTGAAATCAAAACAGCTGAAACTCATCAAAGACAAATACAGAAGTCTTCCTTCTTATGGAGAAGAAATTCAGCAGACAGGCACAAAACTGCAGTTTATTGGCTGGGTAGCACCTAGCTGAGAGATTTTTCTGACTGGATCCTACAGTATGATTTAAGATAACACTTTTGTCTCCTAACATCTAAATGTGAAGACAGTGAATTGCCAGAATAGATTGTCTATGGTGATCAAGGAATCTCCCTTGTTGGAAGTTTTTAAAGAACAAGTGAGGCAAACATCTTTTGAAGATTTCTAAGTATCATTCACTAAATAGTCTCTCTTTATCCCCTTGCTATTCTGGTATTCTATGATCCACACTACAGAGCTCAAACTAGGTATATGTCAATAATAAGATACTGCTAAGGAAGAGATGCACTTTATTCTGACAGTAGAACTATCTTTATGTAGGCAGTAGTAGCAATTGTTCAACTTTCTGAAGTAGTGGTGAAATCCCAGCTGGAGTTCTTTGTCTCAGCTGGAAGCAGTAAGTAGACACAGTCAGGGGAAAAGCATAGAAAAGCTACACATATGATAAAAGGTGTAGAAAATGTTAGTCATAAAAAGGAAGATGAAGGCACTACATTGAAAAGAGAAGACTGAGAAACATCATTGTGTCTTGGAAGAGATTGACACAGGAAGGGCAACGACTACAAGTTACTTTGCATGTCTATTTAGGTAAGGGCAAGAAAGAATCAGTTTCACCTTCACCTAAAGGAGGGATATTAGGTAAGTCTTTCTACCTGAAAGTGTGGCAGAGTGTTGGACATACCACCCACGGATATTGATTTCTCAAATTGAAGAAGATAAGAGTGTCAGGGAGAGTGTCCAGATACTTTTAGACTGCTTCATTGCAGGATGTTGGACAAGGTGATCTCCTGAGATGATTCCTAGTCTGCCTGTGAATTTATCTTTGGCAAGCACTTATTTTGGCATGTAGATAAAGTATAGGGAAATGGAGGCAAACGAATGTATCTGGGAAAATCACTGATAATGAGTGCAAGCCCTTTCTGAAGAAAACAACTATGTTGTAACATACCACTGTCAGGATGATTTATAAACATCATTACTTCTATGTTATTTTTGCAACTTATACCCTTCCAGTCTCCTATTAAGGCCTGAATTTGATTACAAGGGCCAGGCCACCATGTAACTTGTAGTGTTTGTGTCCTGCTCTTTTTTATGCTTTAATAAGTCATATTTTGGAGGACATTCTTTGTGAAGCTCTGCATGGGCCAAAATATGCTGTGCTTTTGGAAACAGAACATGAATCACACAAGTGTTGCTTTTTATCGGTCAATGCAATAGTCTATTGGAAGTTCATCTCATTGACATAGTTAAATATATTTCTGGAAATTCTCATCCTGTAGATTTCATTCCAGTTTGCAAAAATCAAGTGGTAAGAACTAGGACTGTTGCCAGAACAAGCCTGAGCATCAAAATTCTTCTCATCCTCCATCAGCATCTGCTTAATTGAGGCTGTAGAATGAAGTGTCTGCTGCTTTCCCTCCGTTCAGTGGTGAAAAGAAACTGTCTTTGCAATTGATAAGCTGGAAAAAACTGAAATATTTGACTGTCAGGTAGAAGATGATCCAGTGAATGTGAATCCAATAATGACACTGTTTCATGTGTTTCTACATCAAACTCCAAGTGCAGTAGATACATGCTGCCAAAGAAATTGCCTGCTATCCTAGTTAGCTCTGTTACTGTTTAGTTTCTAAGAGGCAAGCCTGTCAGTGACTTTTCATTTTACTGTGATATCTGCAAAGATCACTTTTTTGAGGAAAACTGATTTAATGCTGTATAGCCAGACCTATTGTCAGGCAGGAATAGTGAGCCTCACCTTCTCTTTCCTTAGCAGAGAGTTTGTTCAGAAAATAGCTCTTACTGCTATGCAGTTGCACTGGTGTTAAAAGAGACATAAAAGTTCTGGAATGCAAATTATAGGTGCTGTTAAGTGTGGAGCCAGATGACAGAAAGATGAGAAATGTATTAACAAACACTTTCACCAGACTATCCACCTTTGTTAAGATAAAGAGGAGATATTAGAGCTAGAAAGTCTTCCACTAATTGGCCTTACAACTACACATTTCAAAGTAGGCATCCAGCAGCTATTGTTTCTCTACATGTACTGGATTAGTTTTTCACCTCTAAAGATACTGAAATTATATTCTGTGCTTGTACTAAGAGTAGCCATGTGAGAGAAGGCAAATGGTTTTGCTTCCAGTCCTGTCAGATAATTTTCCATGCCTTGTGCTTTCCACCTTTAGCATGAGGACTGCTGACCCAGCCAAGTCCCACTGAACAGGGCTGCATGGAGCAGAGACGGGACATGCCCAAAGTGCTAGGATAGGGTGAAGGCAGTAGCAGTGGTGAGTGACTCAGGGAAGGCTTAAAGAATTGGAACATGGGTATAAGCTTGTTTACCCTTATTGTGCTCTCTAATATTTCTGGGTAAGGCTGTCCTGAGCCCTCCTAACCCAGCAAGCAGAATATCTGACTCAGCCTAAACAGCTCCAGCACAGCAAGCCCTGAGACATGTCCTTCTGCCTTCTGCTCACCCTGGGTGCACAACATGTATTTCCTCCCCCTCCAGGCTGGTGGGCAGGAGAGCAATGCTCTGGTTGGGCGCGAGAAAAACATCGGGAAACTTCAGCCCTTTGAGTAAAAAAATGTAGGCTCCTGATCCCATCCTGGGTTTGCCCTGCATGAAAAGCCTGGGCATTTAAGGGAAGCATTTGCAACGTTATTTGATGCATAGTTTTATCTGAGAGACTGGGATCACAATACTAGATTTGCCCATCAAAGAAGTCATGTTGATTTGCCAACAAGAAGTCGTGTCTTTAGCAGAAAAACACTTCAAGGGCTACGCTGAATCTGTAATAAACCCTTTCCCTTGATACTGTAAAATCCCTGTCAAGAAAGGCAGATTTCTAAATGTCTCCAACTACACTAGCATATGCAGTTAGATCAATGGAATAAGAAAAAAATGCTATATGAAGGGAAATTAAAAGTATGGCATTTACCAGAAATATTTAAAATACATATAAACATGGAAAGCCATGTTGTTATTCTTTATCATTCACTACAAATCTCAGATTTCCATCCAGTGCTGATGCACATTTTATCTGTGGAAATCTGCCCTGCTAATGGCATGGTCTGATCCCCATTTGCAGTGTCTTTACTCTAGACACTTCTAACAAATAGCTTTACCAGAGGCTGGGATTTTCGCTCCTTAACTTTTTTCTTAAGCTTCTTCTGTAGTTTTGAATCTTGGAGTCTTCCTACTTTTATACTCAAATCTTATTAGACACAGAAGGATAACTGAAGGATGAACTCATCCTTCCTTTTGACAGAGGAAGGCATAAAGCAAAACAACAGGCTGGTATGTAAAGTCCAAAAAAATCCCAGTATACCTTTGTGTATGATTATGCATTAGAACAGACTGAGTGCTTTATTGAGTGAGCAAGAGAGTGAATTTCAAAAACTCAATTATTTTAAATGGAAACTCCCTTGCATAATGTGGCACTCTATTTTCTTCTGCAGTACCTGACAAAATTGTTCCTTCTGAAAGATAAATAAGGAATTATGTCAGTTTTCCACAGACTCTTTAAAATTACTAACTCACCATTCAAAAGGGTCTTTTTACTTCTGGCACAAAAATGATGAGGACTCAAAGTACTTGTAGAGAAGTCACATAATTGTAAAGTATGCATTATTTTCTGATAGCAGTATTTAAGGAAAGATAGTAATTACTCCTTGTGTATGTATGTCACTGACATTGTGAATGTTTACCTGTTGCTAGAGAAAAGTAGTATAATATTAACCTCATGTTTCAGTGAAGAAGTAAACAATCCTACAGAGGATGGATGACAAGGACACAGATACAGCTTTAACTCTATTCAAAGGGTCATTTCATGTTTCTAACTACACCTTTGAAGCAACCTAAGTAGGTATTTAATATTAGGCCTGCTGGTTTTGGGGGTGAGCAAACTCTGAGAGGTGTACTGAAGTATTTTGCCACTCAAAATGCCAAGTGCCTGGAGGGCCCTGATAACTGCTCAGGTCACTGGGGGATGAAAATGCCACATCTCAACATCGGTGTCCCTGGGGTTACGGTCTGACCAGAACTATAAAAATACCTTTCCACTTACTTACCTCCTCTGTCCAGTAGGAATAACTGCTGCACAAGGGCCTCATCTACCTTTGAGCAGTTCCCTGAAGACAAAGTAGGAAGAAAAAAAAGAGATGATACCATGTGGACCAGCTACTGCAGTGTTTAAATGTACAATAGGCAGCTGTGGCCTGCAGCCCTTCCTTACAGGAACCCAAGACATCTCTCTGCAGCCTGAGATCCCTTCTGTAATGCCATGTCCACATTGCAGAATGCAGGTGCAGAAGGACTGATTTGTTCTGTAGGTCTGTTGTCAGGCACTTGTACACACCAGCAATTACCAATAGTACCTCCTTGCAGAAAATTTTTACTGTAGCACTACCCCTTATTAGACTACTCATTTATTAAATCAGGTAGTATAATGGGAGTAGGGACATTTGCAAGAAAGAGACTGGCTTGTCAAAAAGCATGAGAATTTGCTTACTGAAATGAAGTTTCATTGTGCAAAGTAGAATTATAGAAGTTTGTGTTGGAAGGGACCTTTAAAGACAGAGATGAGCAGGGACAACTTCAGATGCCCTGTCTAACCTGACCTTGTATGTTTCCAGGGATGAGGCATCTACCACCTCTCTGGGAAACCTGTTCCAGTGTTTCACTACCCTCATTATGAAAAAGATCTTCCTCATATCTATCCGGAGTCTACCTTCTTTTAGTTTAAAAGTACTGAAAGTATCGCAATAGAGTCTCCAGGGAGCTGCCTTTTCTCCAAACTGTACATCCTCACCTCAGCCTTTCCTTGCAGGAGAGATGTTCCATTCCTCTGATCATCTTCATATCCCTCCTCTGGACTTGCACCAACAGGTCCATGACCTTCTTATGCTGGGCATCTCAGAAGTGCATGCAATACTGCAGGTGGGGTCTCACCAGAGCAGTGTAGAGGGAAAGAATCCCCTCCCTTGACCTGCTGGACATGTTCTTTTGGATGCAGCCCAGAATATGGTTGGCTTTCTGGGCTGCAACTGCACATTGCTGGTCATGTCCAGTTTTCCGATCCACCAGTACCCTTTAAGTCCTTCTCCACAGGGCTTCTCTCAATCCAGTCATCATCCAGCCTGTATTGATATGGGGGTTGCCCCTACCCAGGTGCATTACTTTGCACTTGGGGGTAGTAGTTCTAATTGTAGGTCTTGGATGTGACATGAGTTTCAAGATGGGAAATTCCCTAAGCTTTGCTTCTCATTTTAAGTACATAGCAGGTAACTCCTCTGGCACCCAGTCCTTAGCTGCTCTTGCAGACTCTGGCAAGTTCTCTGTTCTTGATGTATTAAAAAAAATATATATCAGTAGTTTGGATACTTTTAGTGATTTGTTCTTCGAAGTCCTTTTTTTGCCACTCATTGCATTTTTACATTTAATCTGCCAGAGTTTATGATCCTACCTGTTTTCTCCCTTTGGACATGCCTTCAGCTTTCTGAACTTCTTTATAATGCCTTTTCTTGCTCTGCTGCCTAACAAAGTGGTCTACCTTTTGTCCTTAACTTCAAGCCTTTCTGGAAAGATGGTATATAAAAAGCACAGTGATACTGATATGGCATCCTTCAGAAAAATCCATCCAGCTTGGAGGAACTTAATTCTTGTAGTTGCCCCTTTTAATTCCTTTGAAAATGCTTCCTCATTTTTATACAGTTCCCCTTTCAGAAGCTGAGCATATCTGTAATGGACATTTGGCCTCTATAAATGCTGTGCACGGCTCAGGTCCAAGACAAGGGCTGCATCTTGTCTTATCATCAGATCATTATAATTGGAAAAGACCTTTAAGATATTAGTGTCCAACCACTAACCCACTGCCAAGCCCATCACTAAACTAAATCATATCCCTCAGCACCTCATCTATGCATCTTTTAAATATCTTCAGGCATGGTGACTCCACCATCTCCTTGGGCAGCCTGTGCCAGTGTCTAACAGCTCTCTCAGGGGAAAAAGTTCTTCCTAATGTCCAAACTAAACCTCCCCTGGTGCAACTTGAGCCCATTTCCTCTTGTCCCATCCTTCATTACTAGAGAAAAGAAACTGACCTCCAGCTTACTACAACCTTCTTTCATGTATCCTCTCAGCCTCCTCTTCTCTAGGAGGAACATTCCCAGCTGCCTCAGCTGATTCTCACAGTGTTTGTGTTCCAGACCCTTCACCAGCTTCCTTGCTCGTCTCTGGACATGCTTCAGCACCTCAGTGTCCTTCTTATAGTGAGAGGCCCAGAACTGGACACAGTATTTGAGATGGACTCTCACCAGCGCCAAGTACAGGGGCCAAGAATTTCTTTGGTCTTGCTGGTCTCACTATTTCAAACACAAGCCAGGATGCCATTGGCCTTCTTGGCCACCTGGGCACACTGCTGGCATGCTGGCATCATGCTGTTGATTAACACCTCCAGGTCCTTTTCCGATGGACATTCCTCCCTGTTGCCTGAGGTTGTTGTGGACCTAGTGCAGGCCCTGGCATTTGGCCTTGTTGAACCTCATTCAGTCGGCCTTGGCCCATTGATCCAGCCTGTTCAGGTCCCTCTGAAGAGCCTTCCTGTCCTTAGGTAGATTTGCTTCTTATGAGCTCCTCCATTAAATAGAAGTATCTAAAAATTTCACCACAGTATTACATTCTTGTATAATCTTAGCCCAAGATGCACAGGGATAACTGAAAGTCTTTCCAAATTTCCAGCCTTTACAGGCTCTATGATGTCCCTCAGCCCAGCAAAGCAGCACAATAGCACTGTTGGGTTGGCTGGTAGCACATCCATCTCCCTTGGCCCAGAATTTCCTCCCACACAAGTACTTTGCCACTTTGCACAGTGGCTGGTTTGTTATTGCAGTTCCAAGTGCCAAGAGGAAAAGCAGCACTCTCAGCAGTCCATGCTGCCTGTGTCAGGTGAGGGAGCAGAGGCAGCCAGTGTGTTGTCATTGCAGAATCAACACTCCTGCAGGCTGAAACTCCAGTCTGCACAATAAACTCATGCAGCAGATCTTCCAGGAGGAAAAGACAACTGGAGTGGTCCTCCTGCATAAGCAGATTTTTCTGTATTACTTGTTAAAAAGGGGAACTCAGGCTAACAACCAGAGCTGAGGCTTTTATTCTGATAAAGGGATTTAGCTAGCCTACTATATTTAGTAAATGGTATTGAGCCAATGCCTCAGAAATTGTAGGCAAGATGACTAAGAAGTCTGTTTGTCCTGGCACGTGTGAGGTCACTGTTTGTGCACTGCAAACAAGGAAATGAAAGAGAAATAGGAGCTCGTCTTGTAATCACACTGTAAGGTTTTGGACTGGAAAAGCTTCCTTGAGGGGGCAAATTGGTTAAATGGTTGTTATTTTCTGGAAAATTAGGAAACAACCCTTCTCACCCGTACAACTGCAATTCAGAGGGCAGCAGGAATAATGCAGATGAAGGAAAGTGTGTTATCAGCTAGAGAAGACAAAATTAAATAAATGACCTTCATTGTATCCTTACAGTTTCCCAGAAGCATGGGAGCAGATTGCGGAGTGATGGGAAGGGTGCAGTTCCTATCAGAAAGAGAGGCTGTGCATTTATCTGCATTTATAAACATGTGGCCAACGGCACATCCAAACTCACTTTTGTTTCTGCCTCCTTTGCCTAATTATAGAAAGAAGTATTAAGATGTAGTTTTACCAGCAGACTCATATTGTTATCAGAAAACCATCATGTCCAATCTCAATCTTCTTCCTAAAATTTCAGATCCTGGAGGATCAAGACACCAAAAGCTCAAAACCAAGCTCTCAGAGCACCCATCTGTATGCAACAGTTTGTCTGGAAATGTGTCAGGAGATCTGTATTGAACAAGTCTGCTCTGATGCAGCAAAGGGACTTTACCCAAAATTCCTGACTAATCCAGAAGAGTTTGTGTATAACAATGACTTTAAATGCATTTGTATAAATGTGGGAAAGAGAGTAAAACGTAACAGTGAGAACCAGGATAGTGCTAACTTTGTCAAGCTTGTTTTGAGGGCAGCTAGTCAGATGGTAAAATGACACACAAAAATGTAAGCTGAAAGTACAGTTATCATTTGATTAAGTATCTGCTTCAGTAGCAAAACAGTCCCTTTCACTGGGGGACTTTTTCAAATCTGTGTGAGAGAACATTAGCATCAGTATTCTTACCTCTCCTCTGTGAAGCTGCCACCGCAGGAGGAGCTGTCAAGTGCCCTCTCTAAATGAGTGAATGCACAGAGATTTGTTTGCTCGGTAAATCTAAAATCTGAATCTCAATTCCATAGTTTCAAATGGGATGAAAAACATTCAACTGAAGCTAAATATTTCTCTTGACTTCTAAGTGTTCTTTAAAGCCTCAGAAGTTTCCCCATGAAACTAGGAAGGATCCCCTATGGCACTGCTCTGATGTGATTTTTTGGCTCCAACTTTGGACAAATGAATTTAGAAAACAAAGAGTAAGTCAAAAGAGAAGCAACGTGAACTGCAGCAAGACAGCATTTGTTATGGCAAGGCTATTGCTGACGTTTAACTGAATTTTAGGCACGATCTTCTTCCTCACTTGTAGAAATAAACTGGTTAGATGACAAGACCAGGCAGCTTCAGCAGACAGTAACTGGCAAAAGGAGCAAGTACAACCATACAAAGTACATACTCCTGGTGAGCACTCTCCCACAGTCCTACAAGACCAGTACAAAGTTTAATTTACCTTTTTTAGTGATTTTTTTCCCTGACTTCAATGGAGTCTTTCATTGGGCATCAGTAAATATGCTTCTTCAATAGTAGTTATATTGTTAACTAGTTCTCTCCAAGGCTAGAATATGTAAAGCACCAGCTGAACCAGCTTGGGAGGACTAAGGTCACAGGGAAGGGTTGGGTGGAAATGATCAGTTTACAGATGCTTGTTCAGGAAACATCAATAACTCTTGTGACAGCTGGATACTGACTTCAGAAACAAAGAATATAAGAAGAGAAAGTGTTTATAAATCTGGATGGCGTTTTACTCACATGCCTGATCTTAAGGATTCCAAGAAGCAAAAGCATGAGGTCAAGTAGCAGCTCGACCCCACTTTGTCTCTTGGACAGTGACAAATGGCAAGCTGGAAGGAAAACGGCTTCAGACACATGCAGGCTTTTCCACAGTTAATCTGAAATTTTACATTTAACTGGTTCTGAAGCATGTGGAATGAAGATGGAGTAGACAATAATAATATATGTTTCATTGACTTTCTCATAACACAGCAATAACAAATACTTGATAAAAGTGTTGCAGACATTGATAAAAATACAAACTATCCTGTTCCATTGTTGTATTTTGTCACTAAATATAACTCAATATTGAGGCCATAATCTTTGCCTAATGATGACTTCAAGCTTAAACCCAATTTGAACTTGTGGTTATATACACACACACGCACACACATGTAAAGACACTCTTCTTTCTGACAGACAAAATCTAACAGAGGTTAAAAATCTGTTGTTCCCACAGGCTTCCTTGTTCAAAAATAATAAGAATAAAATATCAGACATTTTGGCTTTACTGAGACACTTCTGGAAAGTGTCAGAAATAGCATTTACTGAGTTTGTCCCTGAAGGAGCTAGGGGATCACATCTTCAGCACAGGCATCTTTACTCCCAAATATTTTCCCAAGCATTTGTTTTCTATTTGTTCTCAGTTATTGCTTCTTTTTTTCCAATGTAAACCATAGTGTACAGCCTGAATTAAGCAGTACTTTCTCTTCTCATATTGTTAACTTGTTAATTTGTGGCAGAGATAGAATTATTGGTATTTGTGAATTTTTGGATCCTCAGAGTGCCCCATCTATCTCCAGTCCTTTTAATTCTCTCTGCTACCTATTCCTTTGTCTGGCCCAGCCTCTTTCTCTGGTATATTTAAAATAATTTCAAGATATAAATCAGTGAACAGTATTATGGGAAAAAAAAAGTCTTTAGGGCTTTGACTACTAAGTTTAATGCTTTGTCACCAAGATGGTCAGGGAACTGGAACATCTTCCTTATCAGGAAAAGGCTGCAGGACCTGGGACTTTTTAGTCTAGAGAAGAGGAGACTGAGGGGAGATCTTATTAACATTTACAAGTATATAAATGGTGGGTGTCAGGAGGTTGGGACGTCCCTTTTTTCTACAGTATCTAGCAACAGGACAAGAGGTAATAAGATGAAGCTGGAACACAAAAAGTTCCACTTAAACATAAGGAAAAACTCTTTTACTTTGAGGGTGAGTGAGCCCTGGCACAGGCTGCCCAGGGAGGGTGTGGAGTCTCCTTCCTTGGAGGTCTTCAAGACCCGCCTGGACATGTTCCTATGCCACCTGATCTGGGTGGACCTGCTTCTGCAGGAGGTTGGACTGGATAATCTCTAAAGGTCCCTTCCAACCCTACCATTCTGTGATTCTGTGACTATGATAATACTGAAGAAGTCTTTATTTCAAAGGTTTGAAATGTAACAAAAACTAAGTCAAAGGAAAAATGTTTTTAGAAGAGAAAAAACTATTGAAGTTTGTCAACGGCATGGCTCTACTTCCTCCTATAGTTAAAAAAAAAAAGCAGCTTGCAATGACTTTTCCAAGATTTAAATATGATTTTGTACTGCCATGATTAATTATTACAAAGAGAAAAAAATGAAAAGAAAAGGATTTGTTCAGGAGGTAAACAGCAAACATCAGTTTAAGTCCATTATAAAAGGTCCTGGCAAGAAATGCTTGGGGAGGGCTGATGGTACTTCTGCCTTTGACTTCCCCAAGGCTGAGAGTTGACCCTGATGGAAAGGGCAGAAATGTGAAAACCAACTTCTTTGTTGTGCTTGCAACTGCTTCTCAGCCCTAATCTCATAGTTCTTCCTTTAGGCAGGATGAAGCAAAAGTTAGAGCCAGTTTTGGCAGTACTTATGGTAGAGATTTTGAGACCTTGACAGCATTCCATAACAGTGAGTGCTATTTCAAAGAGTCAAGAACTGCCCAAGTGAGCAAATGAATAGATGATAGAAAAGGGAGACTCTATTTAGGATACTTCATGAAGAGATTTTCCTCCTTTGGCAGAAATCAAGCCTGATAATAGCAGCATTTTCAGATTTGCTCAGAGATGTCAGTGAAATTCACCAGACAACTTCTTGACATCTCTGCTGGAACTTGGAGTTGAATGGCAGGCACAGCCATTCTTTACTTTCTTTCCAGAAGGCTTAATTAACTCCAGCTGGATTTGCAGGAATCCTGAGGACTTTCTCCAGGGGAGCAACCTCTTGGAGCAGATAAATTCTTACTAACACCTGCAGTTTCTGACATCTGTATCATTATCTCACCTTTGTGAAGCCAGAAAGAAAACAAATCTTTTGTGTTGTATATGTTCCTTCCATACACTGCACTTTTAAGTAACTCTTGTACTGAAAACTTATGTTTCCTTTCTACCCTGCATATTGCAGTTGCTGGGGTTTACCTCTGGCTTCAGCAAGTGCAGATACAGGTCTTACCTTAAAGTCACATTATTTCTATGAAATAGCTTTTATGCTGCTGTTTGTTCCCTCTGAGCCCACAAATGATTGCAATAGCTTTCTTATGGCTTTGTGGGTGGATAAAGGCAGCATCCGTCTTTGTGTCTGAGCCCTCATACTCAGTCATCATCTCCTTTGACCTTTGACACAGTTCAGTGTTTTTGTCCAGAAGTCCCTCAATAGCCACTCACTTTCAGAAACTTAAAATATTCTGAACAGCAAGCACCGCTGAATCAAGAATCAAGAAAAGAAATGGAAATCTTTAAAAGGTGGACAAAGAAAAGCGTCTTGAAGTAAAACTTGCTAGGCTGATTAGCTAGCTTAGATTCAGGAGTGAAAACTGTATCCTGCAGGTCAGCAGAAAATCCCATTTTTTCTGTAGAAAAGCATCTGTTTTGTCCTTGCAGTTCAGCATATGATCCAGTGATACTAAGAGTGGACGTTTTCTGTAATTGTTGTACCTGCATTTTTTCCACAGTGCCTGGTTTACCTTTGAGAACATAACCACAAGTGTTACTGCAGGCTTAAGAGTTCTAGAGCCTGCAAGGTCAGCCAAATGGGAGTTTTCTGTGTAAGGAAACCATCTAGGACGGTTATCTTTCCCAGCTCTAGTCTTCAACCAAGGCTTAGAGTTATTTGAAGTCTTACCACAAGCACATGCAAGTATGAGGCAGTATTATCTCCAAACAGCTTTTATCTTGATCATCAGCCAGATTTCCAGACTGCTCTCTGGAGACACAGCAGGACTAACAGTAAGCACCAGCTTACTTCATATCAGCTCTACAGCATATTTCAGAAAGGGCTGTAAGGCTCCTAAATCAAGAGGAAGTTGTGAGTAAACATATAAAGATGCAGTCAGTCTGGCTTGAAGGGCAAAGTTCACTCTAGCTGGGCTTAAGGGTCTTCTCTGTATAGACACAACAGAGATATGTTCAGATAAGTACTTGGAGAGGTTCCTAGCAAAGCCTGAAGACCATGGACAAATGGGACCATTCAGTGCAACAATATAATCTGACGGTGTTTCTAAGTCTGATAATACATTTTTTGTAAATACAAACTTTTGTGTCCATTGAGCTCCAGAGTAATTCTTTATTTTATAAAGTAGCTGAACAATTTCCCAGACAAAGCAATATGGTAGAACAAGATCTGATAAGAAGCCTCAAAGTAAATAGAAGTTTATGGTCCTTCTTTCATGAAACCATATAATTTATACAGTAACATCAGTTTTTAATGGCATGACTGCTCATTCTGTCTGACTGTTCATTCTCCAGATACAAAAATACTTCATGAAACAGAATTTCAGTGTTTTTTTCCCACCCAATTCAAGGCATGAAGCGTCAGAAGCCTTACAATGCTGCTCTCCCAGAGCCCATGCTCCCTCCAGAGCAAGCATGTTTGTGCCGTTCTGCATGCAGAACATATCCTTTAAGGATCCAAGTTCCCTGACAGAGGAAGTGAGTAACTTGGTTTGACTTCAGCAGCAGTTACTCATATCCTGTGAGGAGACACGTGGGAAGGAGGGAAAAAACACAAGAGGAGGATTCAAGAAAAGATACGAGGGGGGTAGGAGGGAGATGAAATGGCAATCAGTGAAGCCTCAGTGATAATTGGTCTCCCCTTAGTCTGTCCTTTGCTGGCACAACCCAGAGAAATCTGTTGTATTTGTGAGAACACAATGAAGTGGTTCAGTCAATGCTGAGGGAAAGCTGGGTGCATTAAAGGCAGGCTTAGATCCAGTTTTCCCTGCTGTTTGGGGATGCCAGGGCCTGGCATTTTGTTTCAAGCTTGTGTTACTGCTAAGTGTTTTACTTCACAGCATGCAAGGGCCAATAAACAGAGATGGCTACAGCAGTGCCAGCTGACACTAGCGTTCTCTGAAGAAGCCTACAGCTTAGATTCAATTGATTTGGCCCATTGCTTGGATCATTAATTTCTCCAGTAAGATTGAGAGCAGACAGGGAGCATGACGAGAAGGCTGATCCATTGCTTCCCAGAAGAGGCAGTTCAGAACATGCGTAACGTAGAGCAAATGATATTGCACTAACACATCAGGTTGTGCCCATACATAAATGCTGAATCAAGGCCATAAAGAAGGTTACATCTAATGCACTGTATTTAAAATGCTTCCTGAAAGGTTTTGGAAACCTCTAACATCAACTGAGTTTGTGTTCCTAAGAAATTAGTTAAAAATAGGTTGAGACAGGCTTATCTTTTATATCATGAAAACAACAAAGGCATTTTTAAAGGTTCAGCAAACTGCTTGCCTGCCATTTAAGGAGACCAGCAATGACACCTGGAAAAACACTATGCCTAAAGTCAGAGGGGGAAAAGCATATTTTAGAGCAGTTTTAAATCACTGTCATCCCATAATCCACTGTGTACGCAGCATCTATCCTGGCTGAGAGGGAATTCACAGAAACTGGGACCTTCACAAGCACAAATAAATATATTTAAGAGAGGAAAAAGTGAGGAAGGGTGGGGGGAGAGGGATGAAGATCAAAATTATTTTCTTACTCTCTTCTTTCTCCAAATCCCTCTAGCAAAGAGCCCCCTTCCCCAAGCCTTGACAACAGACATAATAAAGCCTATGGCTAGCATTTTTCTGATCTCCTCTGCAAGCTCTTGATTACAGCTTATCCCTCTTCAGGGAGCAGGAAAACGCTTCTTTCATAGCATGAAGGGGTTTTGAGCAGCAGAGTCAGCTGTGAGGCCGATGAGTTTTGTAAGGACAGCTGTGCAAAGTCCTTGAGTCCAGAGAGCCTTTGAGGGAGCACAGGATGAGAAGTGAGACTGCCACTGGAGAGTGGCAGACACAGACAGCACCTGTCAGATACCCACAGTCTTGTAGAAATATATTGAAGCCAAGTGAAAATGGGATGCAAAGAAAAGCTTTGCAGAGTGGATGTAGGAAAGGCCAGGTTGAAGCAGGGCATTCATTGGTCTCTGCTGAGAGATCAAGCTAGTGAATCCAGCTGCCATAGCTTAAACTCAATTTAAAAGTAGAAGGGATGATGGGTCAAGGAGACAAGATGTGGAAAGAGTATATTAACAAGAAATTGTGTGATGTCTGCAGTATTTTGTTTGTCATCTGTCACTGACTTCCTCTTCTCCCTTTTTCTCTCTTTTGTCTTCTGACACTCAGAATAATTCTGGTCTTGTTACATACCACAGTTCAGAATAATTATTTTCTTTTTCAAAGTGGTTGGAGATCGTTAAGAAATAGTAAAGTGTTTATTATATTAAAGGGTTAATATTTTTAATGAGTCTGTAAATACCCTTAACTCATCAAGGTAAAGACCAGGAAGTGTGGAACAAGCATATAAATCGCTGATGAGAAGCAGAAGGTACCAGATTGTCCTCCATATAGACACCCTAGTTCTTAGATGGCATACAATCAGCCTTAGATAAGTTTCTAAAGGATGATATAGTGACCACAGTACTCAGTAACAAAACATTGCATACAATGTTCACCTTTTGTTTTCCATTAACTGTCATTTCTTTGTTTATTTTAATTAGCTGCCAAATCTATCTAGCTGTCTCTAGTTGCTTCCTGATTAAACGCTATTACATGAGTATTTAGGTCAAGCAAACTTACCATTAAGAGAGATGAGAAGAATTGTACCTATCTGAATGTCTGTACCTGTGGAGGGAAACTCAGAATTCCCTGAAGTCTTTTAAATGTGATTATTCATCTCCCTGCTCAGTACCTGAAGCTATTTTTAACATTGATGTGCTAAAGTACGTGTCTACAAGCCTATATGATACGTTAACATAGCAGACTTGGGAATGACATCAGTCCAAAAAACTCCTCTCCCACTGCCTCTCCAAAAAGACATTAATGAAAATGTTGTGATTAGTGAGAAATGTCTGGTCAGCTTAATCATTAACACAGACTGGACTACTCAACCTTCATAATCAAGGCAAACTTGTGGGCAGTTCTTGTGGGATGACATTTTCCTTGGGTGACATCATTCTACAGTAATTTCTTGAAAATACTATGATGAAACCTGCAACAAGACAACTATTCTGGCCCTTCCAAACACCTCTGAGTCAGCCTAGACTGCTTTTTCTTCCTCCAAATAGAGACAGTTACAGAGTTAGCTTTCTGAAAGCTGTAGCAATGACAGGGGCACTAACTCAAAGAGTAATTAAAGCATGTTACTGACATGTTCTGATTCTCTCAAGCTTTCAATCACCCAGGCTTTTCCCACTTCACCTCCTTCCCCAACTCTCCTTTCAAAAGATTTATTTATTGGATCTCTCAACCACCTCACTGACTGGATAAGGAGCAGGGAGGAATTCAGCTTGAGACAAGAAACTCTTTAAATATACAAGTTTCATACTTCAGTCTAACATCCAAAGCACAGCGGAGCTTTGGTCATCTTTGTGCATCTTTCCCCTGGGGCAAAGGGACACACCTGCCCCATCCAACTCCCACTGCACTATGGTATGCCCTAATCCTTCCCTGCTCCTTTCATCCTGTTGTGCTGCACAAACAGCTGGTGCCTGGTAGAGACTCAGGCTCTCTCTGCATTGAGGAACTCAACTGATTTGTTGCTTGACTGACTTGTGCCACCCTTCACCATTGCGTGTGCATTTGAAATGAAGTGGTAACATGGTTCATTGGGCAGATTTACTTAAAGCCACTGTAACAAAGGACATGAGGGAAATGCCTTCTTGTGCTCTAAGGCACAATGATGAGTTTGAATGGAGAAAGAGTAACACCTGTTCCTTCAGATGGGGTATTGGTGCCAGAAGAATGCTTACACTCTTCCTTCTTTGGGGATAATGACAGGAGTTTAGTTTGAGGCCTGTCTTTCTAGCAGTTATTTCAAAAACTAAATCGACTTACAAATTACCAAAAGGAATTAATACCAAAGCATACCTTTTTCATCAGGTAAACAGCATACATCTGTTAAATACAGTCAAACTAATCTAACCTCAAGTTCTGTATGGAAACTGTGGTATTTATTTCACCATTGCCTGCCTAGTTCCTTAATATTTGATTATATTTCTTTTAACTTACCAGAGGAACAAGAGGTTGAGTTGACAGGAGAGTCTCTTGTATGAAAACCTCATTTTCAGAAAAAAAAAAAGCATGTGAAAGTACAACAAAGCAAATAGAAGAGGTGATCACAGCCATACATGGCTGCTTTATCTGACCCAGAATAATTCTCTGTCCCTTTATCCCCATTCAGAATGAATGTGTCTCCTGTTGAAAAATGCTACGCACATATTTTACTTGTCAGGATACACAATTCAACTAAAAGGGTTATTCAAGAGTTTGACTACCAACATGGGACCACTACATCCACATTTTCTTGCTGCAATACTCTTTTGCTCTCCAATCCACACAGTAGACTTTTCTTGTACATCCTAAGTGCCTGTCTAGCCCTGAAGTTTACTATATGTTATATTCAATCCATCTTGACTGAGAGGATTTGAGATTGTGACTTAGGTTACTTACCTTCTAGTACAGAGTCCTGAATTTAGTGTTAAGAGTGGTGCTCTGGAGTGGTGAATCTTTGCATACCTTTTCTTGATAGAGCACTTTTACTCTGTGTATTCATCTGTGCAAAGACTGGAGGCTGTATCTTTCCTCCTCCCCTTGAATGTATCGACTCATACTAGAGTATGAACAACATCAACACATTCTCCATCTGTCCTTTGGGATTAATGACAATTTCAGTGATTCCAGATGAGGTGGAACATCGTTGAGATAAAAGCTTGGCACAGCACCTCAAGCTTGTTTTACAGAGTATTGTGTAGAGTATTCCCTGAAAACTGTAAGCAAAAGTGACCAAAACCAGTTTAAACACAGTTTCTACTCTGTAGTAGAATAGAATCACAGAATTTATAGTAGCTTCAAAATGTTGTTCTTTGAGATTGAAAGGCTGAGCTGAAGATGTGCTCTCAAAGGACTGACCTGAAGATTTTCAAAGAAAGGAATCCAGTTCCTGGAGACAGTTTGGGGGGGTCACAACAAGGGAGGGTGTCCTTGCAACCAGTTTTGACATGCTTCTCTCCTCAGTATAGATTTATGGAGAGCTAAAAACACCAGAACAATGCATTTCTGGCAAGTGCAACAGCTGGCTCTATTGTGTCTGGTATGGGAGTTCCTGAGTACGTCAGGATTATGAATCATAAGTAAAAGACAGAAATAAAAGTTCTGCAATGCAGTGTCTCCTTGCAAGCACCACAGTGCAGTTCTGCACTCCCATTTCTGGGAAAGGACATTCCCTTGACCTCAGTAGGGTATTGTAATAAATTTCTGTAACACACTGTTAACACCAAAGAGGTCAGGTTTTGTGCGTAGGTTAGATCAGAAGTACCATAAAAGGCAGTAAATACAGGATGAAAACAAAAGGGGCTGCCAGAGTGAGCAAGACCAATTGCACACCACCATACAATGTTCAGTTCAGAAGCATCTAGTCACACAACCCCAAACACCAAAACCACCAAACAGCATCTCACACCAGAAACCTATAGCAGCAAAGATAAAGAGACACAAATTAGTACTATAGTACCACAGGAAGCAAGCAAAGGTGATCAAGGGCACTGTCAAGGTACCAAATTCCTTGCAGTAGTAAGAAACTTCCAGATTAAGTGCATGGATAATCTTAAAAAATAATCCAGTTCCATGCTGTAAAGAGGTAAGAAATACTTTTAACAATCCCTGCCACTAACAGTATCACAGAATGGTAGGGGTTAGAAGGGACCTCTAAAGATCATGTAACCCAAACTCTGCTAAAGCAGGTTCACTTCACACAGAAACACGTCCAGGCAGCTTTTGAAAACCTCCAGAGAAGGAGACTCCACACCCTCCCTGGGCAGCCTGTGCCAGGGCTCCCTCACTCTCACAGGAAAGATGTTTTTCCTTATGTTTAAGTGGAACTTCTTGTGTTCCAGCTTCTGTCTCTTACCCCTCACCCTGTCACTGGACACTACAGAAAAAAAGTGTTGCTCTATCCCCTTGACGTACACCTTTCAAATACTTGTAAGCATTAATGAGATCCCCCTGCAGTCTCCTCTTGTCTAAATAGCCCCAGATCCTGCAGCTTTTCCTCATAAGGAAGATGCTCCAGTCCCCTGATCATCTTGGTGGCCTTCCGCTGGGCTCTCTCCAGAAGTTCCCTGTCACTCTTGAGCTGGGCAGCCCAGAGCTGGACACAGGACTCCAGATGAGGCCTCACCAGGGCAGAGTACAGGGGGAACAGAGCCTCCCTTGACCTGCTGGCCACACTCTTCTTGATGCATCCCAGGATGCCATTGGCCTTCTTGGCCACGAGGGCACATTGCTGGCTCATGGTTAGTTTGTTATCAACCAGGACTCCCAGGTCTCTCTCAGCAGAGATGCTCTCCAGCAGGTCGCCCTCCGGCTTGTACTGGTGCAGGGGGTTGTTCCTCCCCACATGCAGGACTCTGCACTTGCCCCTGTTGAACCTCATGAGGTTCCCCTCTGCCCAGTAGGGATGATGTCTCCCCACATTTAAGCTTCGGGATCAGTATAACCCTGAACCTGTGGTTCTGACATACAAGTGCAGCACCAGTGAGAGTTATCAAAGCAAGCTGCAGCATTCATGTACCACACCCAGCTCTAGATGCACTTGGGTTGAGAAAAACATTGCTCTTTGAAAAGCCATAAATCATAACGTGACTTACTCTGAAGACAGGTAAGTCTGGAAAACATACAGTTAACTGCCAAAGTTCAGTTGCTACATCTTGGTGTCAGTTGTTATCCACAGAAACAAACCACAAGTTCCCTTTACAAGACAGACTACAACCTGTTTACACTCTGTCACTTGAGAAGTTGTTATGTAGCTTTGTTCTGGCACCAATCAAGCATAAAGAGTTGTGCAGAGTAAAAGCATAATCTTTCTTACCATGCCAAATATTATCACTTGATCACCCTTAATGATCACATTCATTTCTGATGCTGCTCCATCGGATTCTTTCATGATGTGATTTCCCTGGAATAAAGTGTTTTTCTAACACTTTAGCCATTGCAGTTTATGGTCTATGACAAAGCCCATCAAAGTCAGCACTTCAGGGGAGGTCAATTTCCATCATTACACAACAGACAATTAAATACAACCTAGTTTTAACTAACACAGCTAATGAGCACTGACATCTACAAATGCCGATGCCCTAGCCCATCTCTTGAATCATAAATAAAAGCTCACTATATAACTTTTGTGAAAATTGATCCCTTACTTCCCCCACTACACCTAAATTTAGAACCCTGCCTCCCACCACCCCTCACTACCTGCATTCCTTCTCCTATCAGAGAGGCTGGAAGGGATTAATTGCTTTTAATTGGTCAATTAAAGATCAGGTGGAAGGAACCACACAGGTGAATGTGGCTGTATACTCATTCACCTGCAGCTGTTGCAAAATAGCTGCAGAGGAAACAAGACAGAGAAGCAGTCAAACAATTGTTCTCAGCTGAGAAATACTAATGCAATGAATAGAATTACACTTCGCTGCTGGGGCATACTAAAACAAGTCAGAGGTGCTCATTATGCCTCATTAGAGAACCTCACTCCCTGTAAAGCACTCCAAGGCCCCTCGCCACAGCTTGCTGGAGTCACAGGAAAGATTCCCCTTGTCCTTGGTCAGTGTAAGCAAGGGTAGGACCCACTCTTCACTCCTTGTATGTGTCTGACACACTGAAAGTCTCAGGACTTCTGTAGCACTTAGTAATTCATCTCTCCTTTGACAGCAGTGACTGCTAAAGAAGGCAGTGCAGTTTGGGCTCTGCTGGAACATGTCACCTGCAGGCACCTTTTCACAGCTGGCTCACATGGTACAGATTAAAACTGTAATTTTAACCAGGTGCATAATTTTACATTCAAACTCAGTGACTTTTGGGGAAGGAGGACCATCCTTTAGGAGATTCCTTGAAGAATGCAATTTAAGCACAACTCAGCTTCTACATTCATGAGGCTAAAGATATGGTCACGCTACAGCCTCAGTGCCATGATGCTGTAGTGAGAGCCATGTAATGGGAGCCCCAGGAGACAGGATGAGATGCCTCACCATGACATCCAGTGCCAGGTGGACATTATATTCTCACTGGAGTTGTTTGAAATGTTTTTTAATTCTTCACTGCCGTGTTCCCCTTGCAACATTTTACACTATGCCTTTCTTCATAAATGACACAGTAGATACACAGAGAAGCACACGCCTCACTCTACAGTGCCTTGGATGGTTGGGATGCTTCCTTGACTTCACACACGTGTGCCTAGTCCCACTGAAATAAAGGATCTGCTTCCCCCTGTAAAATGCCATTTGACAACAGCTGGGTGGTTCTGCTGGCTTTCCTACCATAGAAGTTGGACAAATTATTGCATCCTCATTGCATCGATGCACAAGAGAAAACTTTGAGACAGCAGCTTATTGCAATTTTTAAAACATCGCCAAGTGAAAACCTCCTTTGCAAAAGCTCTCCTTTCAAATCTAGGTTCATTAAACACAGAGAGTGCTCACTGGTACAGGTGGGGAGGTTTATCTAACTGCAGAACCTGAAAACTGCTCAGTTTTCAAAATAACTACTTGCTTATATTGAGTGTTTGCTGACGTGAGCATTCAAAATACAACAGCAAGCTGACTGTTAATGGAACCCATCCTTTTTCTGATACCTCTGGAAAGGAAGCAGAGAGCAGGAATTGTTTGTTTGTTTGTTTGAGAAGGGTGCACTTTGTTATGTTTTGTGCAATTGTATCCTGAGATTTTTCCAGCTTAACATCCAGTTTCTTCTGCACTGAAATAAAATTTGGCTTCCCGTGTTTTTCCCAACTGAAGGCACCAAACAAGCAGACTGTTACTTCTTCCTATTTATCATTCCTCAGGCACCTGCAGAAGCCCCACTTCCATAATTTTAGTAGGGTCTCAGTGAAAGAGATGCCTTCTTTTGAGCTCTTAACTTCAAAGTGGTTGTTTTTCTTATGAATAGGGTTTCTGTCCCTCGGATCATGACTTGGGAAAAAAAAAATCACCATTTTTCACTAGCAGTTATGGAAAGCTAATGTGTCAACTGCTTTTCCACACAGCTATAGAATGAAGTACTTTGCCTCCTGAAAGAGGGCTTCTATTTCAACCTTCTGTTGTTTAGTGGGCAGGGCGGAGAAAGGAAGTTTTGCAGTCAAATTGCACAGTCCCTACTCAGCTACACATTTCTGCTTCACAAAATTAATTCATTTAGGCCTTCAGTGAAGCACATAAGGCTAAAAAAGCTAAATCCAGAAGCATGGTAACCTTTAGAGTAAGTAAACATTGTTAAAATAGTCAGGGGATGGTCTGTTTGTACTGCTGTGCTACTCTACCCGAGTGATAGCTATAAACAGAAATTCAGAAGAAATATTGTGATGGTCTCAGCAGTTATAAAATAGCCCTTTTGTGCTCAGAGCAGGAGTTGAATGTGCTTGACTATTTGGCTAATGCTGCTTCAGTACAGCAGGAACATAAAATTCCTAGGCTGCTTGTTTAGCTACCATGAACAAGCAAAGTTTCCTACAAAGCTTTCAAAGCAACAAAAATAAACACAAAACCTGCATTTAAGTGCACACAAACAGTATGTAATAATTGTGAAGCTACACCTCAACAAATCATGTTAGACCAACTACATTAAAACAGGAAAAAAATCTTCCTAAGAATCATTTCCACTGTGGATGCTGCTCACTGCAAGCACTTAAAACAGAGTAGCTGACATATATAAAACATAAAAAGCCCCCTCATTTACAAAACTTTGTTTTCACTGCCCTTTGTTGCCAGAACATAGTCCTGTGGGTTTGAGGTAAACAGATTCTTTCAGTCAATTCTCAAATTTGTTCTTAAGTTAGTAAAAGTCATCTAAACTTTCTTCTATAGATCTGAAAGAAAAAGCTAAAATAAAAATTTTGGTCTAATCCCGGGTTTGGTGCCTGAAAACAGGGCTTCATTATTTCTTATGTAAGACTACGTAACAAGCTATATAAAACACAAATACAATTTCTTTCTTTAAAGGAGTCTGCCTTTGTCTAAGAGTGAGTCAGCGTCACCTGACAGATCAGTTTTCTGTAAGTGTAGGACATGGATTTTGTATACCACGCTCTTCAAGGGCACCTGTTGGAAACTTGGGTCACTGCAGCATGGAATTTCACACCATGCGTAAGGTCAATGCAATGGCCTCCCAGTACGGAGACCTACATCACAACCGTACATCAGTAAGAATGAGGCTGATACCAGACACTTCAAGTTTTCTGTTCTCCACATCTGCCTTGCTAGAAAGGGGACAACAGCATTCCTCGGTACTCTCTTGGTTCTTTTTGAAACACTTAATGTGTCGCGCACCCACAGGATCGCTCGGATTGGAAGGGACTTAGGGAGGTGTCTGGTTGAACCTCCTGCTCAAAGATGAGTCAGGTGTGAGGTCAGATGAGGTTGCTCAGAGCTTTAACCAGCCAAGGTTTAAAAAAACCTTCCAGGATTTCCAGCTTCTCTGGGGACCACATTCCAAAACTTACTTGTCCTGATGTTGCAAAAGCTTTCTCTTGTGACCAATCTGAGTCTCTGTTTATGTCCACCATCTATGAATCTTCTGTCACACAGCACTGTGAAGAGCCTGGCCCTCTCTTCTCCATAACCACTCACAGGAAGGGGCAGGCTGCTGTTAGTTGCCCCCAAAACCAACTCTTCTCCCAGCCTAGCTCCTTCTCCTCATGGGGGAGGTGCTCCAGCCATGCCTTTGTGGTGGCCTTTTGCTGAACCTGTAGTTTATCAACATCTTTCTGATATCAGGGGCCCAAAACTGGACAAAGTGTTCCAGATACAGTCAAACACATGCTGAGCAGGGAGATGTAATTATTTTCCTCGATCTACTGGCAGCACTCCCTCCAATACAGTCCAGGATGCTTTCGGCCTTTTTTTACTGCCAGGGTGAGCTGCTGGCTCATGTTCAACTTGCTACCTGCCAAGACCCCTAGGTCCATTTGAGCCCAGCAACGTCTGGCCTGTATTGCTGCAAACCCTCCAAATCTTTTTATATCAACACTGCAGAGATGGCCAGGACACTCTTCCTGTGCCACATCAAGCAGAAGCTCACAGATCTCCAAAGACCATCTGCCCTAGTAAGACAGGATTAACTTCATAAAGATATCAAGATAAAATATTGTTAAAAATAAGTGAAGGAATTCCTCCATCCTCTTGTATCTGAAAAGGAGAACAGCTGCTGCGAGTTGTTTCTTTCCTCCAAGCATGGTTGTTTATAGTAAAGAACACTAGGCTTTGATCAGCCGCTTATATTTACTAAATTGATTCCAACATCTTTGCCAGTGGGCTATATGGATTCCCAGCATGAGATGCTCCAGCATTTGAAGTGACTGAGATTGTTTTTCAATGGAATTTTCCATTATGCTCTGTGCTATCTTTCTTCAAAGCACAATTTGTTCACTAAGAAGAACTCCTTGTCCAGTATAATATGCAGAACCATTTTATGTCTTGCACAATACTCGTTTTCCTCCCATGATGCTTTACCTCCACTTATTCTCTTGTTTCAACCAATGTTTCCTTTTACAGCTCTCCCACATAACTAAATATGTTTGTTAGCAGCTGTCATGTAGGGTTTTCTCCTCCAATCTCCCTCTCTTCAGTATTAAAGGTTTGGAGGCAGTCAGGACTTCCCAGGGAATCTACAGTGTCTATTGCCAAAGGCATTTGCCCCTCCTTAGGTTGTATGGGATTTTTTTGTACCAAAAGTTAGGGTGCCAACAGGTAATCTTGTGTGCCCTCTAATTCTTGCACGAGCATCTCCCATAAAAGAGCACAACCATTATACACTTTGTGTTTAAAACAGAGGCTGAACAAATCAGCATATCTAGAATAGAGGGGAAAAGAACCCACATCTCCAAGCCTGAATCTAATGGTGTGTCTGTTAGGCAACTGTAGCAAATGTTTGTTTTTTTTTTTTTTTCCCTTTCTTTGTGTCAGAGCCCAAGAAAACATAAGACAACCTCACCAACTGAGCTGCAGCCTGTAAAGAGCAGGTAAAGATGTTCAACAGCTAGTCCTGCAACACAACATACAAGAACTAGTGGGGTCATACAGTGCTACTCACTCACTGAAACATTACATTAGTTCTCAAGGGAAAAAGCAATTTTGGTGCTCATGCTTTATTACTTGTTTTTAATTGTATCACAAACTGCACCTCTATGAAATTGGCAACATTCACTAAACTAGACACAGGTAAAGTACTGAAAAACCAAACATACTTACTAGGTAACTTATCCTTCTGGGTAACGTTTACTTCAAACTCTGATTAACTGTTTGATATCAATATGCACTTTAACATCAAGTGGGCTAGCATATTCAAATAAACAGCAACTAAAAAAAAAGCTTCTACAGTCAGGCAGTATTGGGCTGCAGACATACAGCAACCTTCAAGCAGAAAAAGCTAGGAAGATATGAAATTCAAATAATTGGTTTATAACTGAAGATGTACACCATCTCCCACAGCAAAAATTTCCAAGTTAACAAGTTTGAGGTGATGCATATGTTCATCCATACAAAATCTACTACAAAGACCCAACTCCTTTTCAGCAATGTACACATTTCAAATTAAGACATCTCAGTTAAGAAAAAAAATCCATAAACAAAGCCTAAACATTTCACTCCATGTTTTCTAAGTCCACTAGTTTAAAAGCAAACAAACAACAAAGTCCATTCTGCTCCTCCATCAGTTTGAGATACATTGGATACAGTTTTTCTAGGAAGAAACACAAAACCAAAACCAGGGCCCATGACTGACTTAAAAAAAAAATCTGCTCCCCCAGGCCTCCCAAGGACATGGGCATAATTACACGGCTTAGTAAACCACCACAGCCGAGTTACTCTTCATAAAGATCGCATTACAGAACTGGGGCTGTGTTGTAACTTGTTCACCTCCCCAGCTGTTTTTCTTTCTGTAGATCTGGATAGTACAAAAGCTCTGTAATAGCAGGTTACATTTATGACTACAGAGACACAAACTTGACCAAACAATGAGTATATAATAATATTAAGCATCTTCTTTATGAAGAAAGGCTGCAGGAACTGGGGCTGTTTAGTCTAGAGGAGACTGAGAGGGGATCTCATTTGTATTTACAAATATCTAAATGGTGGGTGTCAGGAGGCTGGGGCATGCCATTTCTGTATTGCATCAAATCACAGGACAAAGGGTAATGGAAAGAAGCTAGAACACAAAAAGTTCCACTTAAACATAAGGAAAAACTATTATGGCTGTCCAGGGAGGGTGTGGAGTCTCCTTCTCTGGAGGTTTTCAAGACCCGCCTGGAAATGTTCATGTGTGACCTGATCTAGGTGGACCTGCTTGAGCAGGGGCATTGGACTACATGGTGTTTAGAGGTCCCTTCTAACCCTACCATTCTGTGGGATTCTGTGTGAAGTATTTCCTTAAACAGCAGTCTGATTAAACTCTTCAAGTTTAGTATTTGACACAGATAGGAACACCTTTTTAATCCTCAAAACAGGCTGTATCAAGATGCATCCTGCACCACGACAGAGTCTTCCTTTCACTGGTGCAGTCTAGTGAACAGTTGCATCCAATTCCTTATGAATCAGTGTGCTAAAGATATATCTGAATCGCTCTTATCTTTCTATAGGCAATAGTAATACATGTAACTTCCAAGTTCATGACAGAATATCCGATATATAGAACTAGGTAGTTTTGATAAAGAAATTTGCAGACACTGGAGCAATGAACAGCATTCTACAATAACGTATGGCTCCTAACTAAAAAATACAGAAAATTACTAAGTTCAAATCCATGCTCATGTATTGAATCCCACATTATCTGGTGGTTAGGGGTTGGGGTTTTTTTTTCAAATATAAAAAGAGATGCTGGTATTTCTGTGGTCCTAAGAAAAGAAAGAAAAATCTACTCAGCGATTCAGCGTGTGAAGATTAAACCAAAAACATCCTCTAGCGCACACTGGGGGTGACAGGCCTCTTGCTGCTTACTATCACAGCACTAATGAGGCAGCCACTGCTTACACTGAAAACCAACATAAGAAGTTATTTTCAGTTTCCTCATTGCTAATTTCTTCCCAGTCATGCAATGCTTCCTCATTACTATCTGCTTTAGGGGTGTTCACGAGAATGCAGAATATTAGCAGACGCGGAGAAATGGCATGAGTAAGTCAGCAGCAATAATGGTGTCAAAGACCCATTTGAGAATTGCAAACAATAATAGATACTAACACAGGATACCTGCAGATGGCTTTGAGTGAGATATCAATTGCAACAACAGTTACTCTGGAAATGTTAGAGTTTACTTACCCCTTTATTTGCACCGTAAAGGGTGGTAAACCAGCCAAGTGGTAATACAAATGCGTAATTACTATTTCTCTTAATTAGAACAGATGGTCACCACTGTATACACATGATTGTATAGCACTGTCCCCGTGGAATTAAAGTGTGGCAAATTAAAGTGTGTGTTTGAGCCTTAGAAAACATACATAGAAGTTTGAAATTAGGAGTGAGCAAACTACACAAACAATATATTTTCCTTTCTCTGAATTCCCTTTAGGGATTAAGGCTTGTGAAACAAAGATACAAAGATAACAAAACAGGCTGAAGTCAGACATATTTATGAAAAGAAAGCTCCGAAATTAATATTTTAAGTCAAGGAAGAATAAATTAAGACAGGTCTATCAGAATCACTGATTCTGCAGCAGAGTTTCTTATCCGAAACCTGCAGCCTGCGCTTTGGCAAGAGCCGCTGTTACCACCGCCCAGCGCACCCGAGAGTGCCTCGAGAGCCAGGCTGCCCCTGCCAGCTCCACCTTCTCCCCACCAGCGGCTGCGGCCGGCTGCTACGCCTCCGGCGGGGGCTGGCTGTGTGCTCCGCTCCGCGTCTTCAGCTGCGACTGCGCGATATCTGCTAGCGCACTCTGGATCTTCTCCAGCAGCATATCCCCGCGGAAAACCACCTCTTCCAGGCGGGCAGCTGCTTCGTGATTTTCTTCTTCTAATCGATACAGACTAGCAGCCTTTAAAAGAAAAGGGAGTAAAATAAGGATCTTCGAATGGAACACAAAATTGACTTGCATGCCAATGGAACAGTTGGTGCTCCCTAGAAAAGAGAAACATTCTCTCTTTAGCCTCCGAATTGCACAGAAGCAACTTCGAAGCAATTCGTGACAGGTTACAGCCTAATTCTGTACCTATTCACATGGAATAGAACAACACCCCTCCCAAAGAGGAATGTTAGCTTTGTTCATATTACAAACAAACTATCTAGTGACAGGACAAGGGGTAATGAGATGAAGCTGGAACACGAAAAGTTCCATTTAAACATAAGGAACAGCTATTTGACTGTGAGGGTGAGGGAGCCCTGGCACAGGCTGCCCAGGGAGATTGTGAAGTCTCCTTCCCTGGAGATTTTCAAAACCCGCCTAGACATGTTTCTGTGTGACCTGATCTAGGTCGAGCTGCTTAAGCAGGTGGGTTGGACTAAATGATCTCTAAAGGTCCCTTCTAACCCGTACCATTATATGACTCTATAAGATCTTAGCTCAAAACCATTTCTCTTGATGAGATGTATTTATCTCTCTCCCTCCCTACTCCCTTACTAAAAGGTGTTCAGCTAGATGTAAGCATAACTTATTTAAACCTTTCCATTAAATAGTGTATGAAACTGTATTATTTAACCTTTTTCTTCAGTGTTTTATTTCAGAGCCAAACTGCTTTTCATTTAGATTTAGTGAAATCAGATTTTTCAGTTAGTTTAGTGAAATAAAACATTTTCATTTCAAAATATTTTAATACTTTAGAATATTTAACAAATTAAAAGCTCATTCTAACTGGATAACAGAAAAGACAAAAAAATAAGTTTCACAGAATCTTAAGGGTTGGAAGGGACCTTGAAATATCATCCAGTCCAACCCCCCTGACAGAACAGCACCACCTAGAGTAGGTCACACAGGAGGCACTCGTCCAGGTGGGTTTTGAATGTCTCCACAGCTCCACAACCTCCCTGGGCAGCCCCTTCCAGTTTCAAATTGTTATTTTTTTTAAACCAGTTACACAAGTTCTTTAGAAGTAATGCTTAAACCAACTAGCAAATTCTATCCACATCATCATCTTCTGTTTTGCACCAGTGATGTCTTTAGGGAAGGTTAACACATGCATGAAGGATGTGATACGTTTGGAAGAAAGGTCAGAGAAGAAAAATAGCAAAAGGTAAAAGTTTGAAATTTAGAATCCAGACCAATTACTTCTGTCTTGGTTGTTAAGTAGTTGACAGCAGGTTAGCCGAGATTTCAGCAGAATACATATTGCTAGCTTCACCACAAGGGAATTCAAATGGGAGAGGTAAATTGCCATGGGCGTAGCAGCCCCTTTTATCATTTAAGACAAACCTCACATTTGAAACGTATGCCAAGACAACCTTAGTATATTTAAAAAAAAACAAACCGAATCAGCATCACTACATGTCTATTAGCAAAACTTGTACTGTGTATTTTAGAGTGTTTCAAGCATCTTCAAAACAGTTTTTGGAAAGAATGTCAGAATATTTGTCTTTAATACTGCACCAAATTAAACAACAGAAAAGAAAAATCAAAACTAGGATCAGTAAGTGATAGAATCCAAGCAAACTTGTCTCAAAACCACCTCAAAGATCAGAAATTTTTGCAAAATGAGATTCTTTATTGACTGTGCAAAAGAACAGTTTGAGTCTCACCTCTAAAGGAAAGTAACGTCCCTACGAGGTGCTCAGCTCCCCTTCCTGGAGCACCTTGCTCTCCCTGCATTGGCTGTCACTATAATCAGGCCGTGCTCAACCATGAAAGAAGCCTGTAACTTGTCTGCAGATGAAAAGCTCTCTTCAGCTGTCAAATATGCAGTTCACGTTAGCCGGCCCAATTAGTATGTTCTGCAATTATTGTGACTAGCAGCAGCTCTCAAATTAACCTCTCTTTCAAACCAAGTGTGATGGCACTGCCAAGTCATTTGTATTTGGCCCAGCAGGCACCTCTAGCACTAGTCTTTTGTAAAATGCCTTAGGATAGTGACGGATTATAAACCCAGGTGTAAAACCTTCAGATGGTCTTAAAGCAGTTACAACTCTTTTTGCAACCTTATTGCATCCTAAAAGAAAATATTTGATGTCAATTCAGTATTAAGAGTCAAAAAGGCAAAAAAACACCACCAGGTTTTGTTTAATAAGCAGATCTGTAGCCACAATGGCAAAAAAAACCCAAAACAAAACAAACCCACCAAATCCCAATAAAGCAGCAATCTTTGAATTGAGGATCCAAGCCATCTTTTGGAAGCGAGAAATAGATGAGTATTGTGAAAGGATTCCCGAGCTGTGTGCAGCAGTTCAGCTCCTGTGAGGCAGGGAATGGAGGTGGTGATACTATCTGCATGTGCTAATAGCTGCCTGGCCAGTAGCTGCTTTCTGTTCCGAAGCTCCTCCCACACTATCCCTGGTCTAAAGAGAAAAGGGGCAAGAAACAAAAGCACCAAGTGTGGCTGCTCCAAGGGAGAATACTCTATTACCAACAAGAGAAATTACTGTTTTGTGACAGAGGTGGAGAACTTAGAGGAAACCCCGCGAACCCTTTAACAACCAGAAACATCGTGGAATAGCAAAAGGCTTCAGGAAAGCATTGGCTCTGCAGCTACAAAATGAAACGTGCTTCTAATGAGCGAGAGAATGTGAAACATTATCCAAGGGGGAAAGAAAACCCCAGACAATAAAAAACTCCCAAGACTCATCAGTAGTGTTGCATCTGCTGCATTAATATTCAGATAGCTGCTGAAAGAAAAGGGGTAGCAGTTTCTAGTATTGTGGCGTTATGATCAATGCACATTTTTTTTACCCATCCCAACAGAAAACTAAGTTTAAAATATTCTCACTGTGTATAATCTTATTTAGAACTAGATGCAAGTACTCACAGCCTACCCTCATGAAAAATTCAAGCTTATATTAAAATTATTTCTCCATATGACATGAGAGTAAAAAATGTGTTCTAAAGAAAGAAAAAAGTTTGGCTTCATTTAGGTTTCAATATCTTACCTGTAAAGCTGCTGTTGATTCTTCACTAGGCAGGGAATCTATTAGAACATCAATATCTTTCGCAGTTCGTGCAATCAATGCTGCAAACAGCTGGGCGTACTCTTTACAAAAGGAAAAACAGCCTACTCAGTACATTGTTACAAAAAAAACCACAATTCTTCATACACAGCACAGTCAAGTTTAAAACTGGAAGTATGTGAGTGTTAAAAGTTTTACAACATGAAACAGTATCACAACCAATGGGAACTCTAACGAGTTAGAAGATGAAGGGACTTTGACTCCAATGCGAAATGAGGTGGCTGGGGTTTGTACAAGTGAGAAAATAGTTTTAAGCCCACCACGTTTAGCCAGCTAACAAATTACTAATACCACTACTAGGCACTAAATCAAGCATTGAGAAGTAGCTAGTAACTCATTTAACTTTTCAGTCCTTGTCTTGAAAAGTACCACTAGACAAAACAAAAAAAAAATCAAGAACGCTAGAAACGATGTGAAGATACTGAGTCAAATGGATGGGTTATTGAAATCACATTGAGCAACAGATCATTAGTGAAACAGTTGGAGGGGTTTTTTAAATTTATTTTTAAACACAAATAATTCCTATTCATCCCTAGAAGAAGTTGAATTGCTCCTGAGAAACTGAAAAGAATTAGAATTTTATAACAGACCTTAATTTAATTGCTGTATCATTGAAAGAACTGCATGGACTTCTAGTAAGAAGTACCACTGGCCAAAATCAAAACTTTTCCACATGGAATTGCATCAGTTCAATCTGAAATAAGTTCATTACTAATCCCTCACATATTGAAACAGCCCCTTTCAATTTACAATTTAAGATCTTACGTGTTTATCATAGAATCATTTTGGTTGGAAAAGGCCTTTAAGATTAGCGAGCCAAACGACTAACCCAACACTGTCAAGCCCACCACTAACCCATGTCCCTCAGCACCTCATCTACAAGTCTTTTTAATAGCACCAGGGACGGTGACTCCACCATCTCCCTGGGCAGCCTGCGCCAGTGTTTAACAACCCTCTCAGTTAAAGAGTTCTTCCAACAAGGAGTCTGCCTATCCAAGCCATGTGCAGCTAGCTTGATGCATTGATTGCTTCACGAATGATTTGTGGCAGCAAAAGAGAAAAACTTTCTAATGGCAAAACACTATAGAAAAGGCTGACATTCTCAAATGTACACTTGACTTTAAAAAACAAAACACCAATGTATTAATTTCAAGCTTACTTGGGGGTCATAACAGTGTTTCCTTTTGAAGAGTTTTAAGGCCTTCTTTTTAAGACTTTAAATATATAACTGGTGGGTTTGTTTTGTCTCACCAGGATCACTAACTATGGCTGTGTAATTTTACTCAAGTCACTATATTCAGAACTTTGGGAAAAGATAAATCAAAAGAGAAGCCTACCATTTTAACAACAAAACCTCCAGCTCCTGGCACTGCACTGATGGTGGCACCTGGGACAGCAGCAGGTAAGCAAGGAAGTAAATAAGCCTTTCAACTGGCTCTTCCAACTAATTCCAGTATCAGAGAGTATACTACCATAGAGCAATTAAAAGCTAGTATTCATCTGCCCTAAAATGTGCATCACTACACTCCAGTCTTCCCTGATATCCTAATAGACAAATCTCATCTGATACAATATACATGTACAATTTTCTCACAAAAAAGGGCAAAAAACCCATCCAAACAAACAAGAGGAAAATAAATCCTATGTATAAAGTGTAGCTGACAACAATTTACGACTTTAATCACTCCACCAGTTACTGGTAGAATTGCTTGTTGAGCACTCAGTCGAGTAAGGAGTTTGTAAAATGCAATACAGCATATCAGAACACGTTCACATTTTGTCAGGCGAGGCAGAAAGGAGGACTTGCCTTCCGTGGGATTAGCAGGCTGATCTTTGTTTATTGCCGTCTGAATGTTGCTGAAAGAGGCCGGGGGGCCGCACTGCTGCAGCACTCCGATGGCGTTACAGAACTGGTCTGCGAGCTGCAGGCAGTAAAGAGACCCTTAGTTTATTTCGCCGCTCAAGCGACTTCGATTTTATTTTGCAGCCCGCCCCGGAGGCAGCGGCCCAGCGGCCCAGCGCATAGGGAGCACAGCCTCGCACCCCACGGCGACCCTCCTCTACTCGGGGGCGCTCGGCGCCGCGGGCCGAGGGATCGCGTCCCCTCGCACACGCAGCGGCCGAACGGCAGGGCCCGGCCACCGCGGCGGGGCCCGCGGCCACGGGAGGAGACGCAGCCCTGCGCCAGCCCGCCCTCTCTGCCGCTAAGAACGACGCCGGGCGTCGCGGAAGGGAAGAAAGAGGGGCAGGGCGCGCCTCACCGAGTTCACGGCGTCCTGCAGCTGCGTTAAGCGGTCCGCCATCACACCGCCGGCCACAGCGCCCCCCGCACCGCGCGCGCGGCCGCCGCGCAGCCAACCGCGCGCCAGGGAGGGGCGGCGCGCCAAGCCTCCTCCCGCCGGGTCAGGGCGGGCTTAGCGCGCCCTCTGCAGGCCGGGAGGAGGCGCGGCCCCGCCTCGGCTCCGGCGGTAGCGCCGGGGCGGTGGCGATGCCGGGCAGCTCCGCGGGCAGTACCGGGGGCGGCTCCGCGGGCAGTACCGGGGGCGGCTCCGCGGGCAGTACCCGGGGGCGGCTCCGCGGGCAGTACCGGGGGGCGGCTCCGCGCCGTTTCTGAGCCGCAGGAAACCATTTTCTGACATTTTTTTTGCTTCTTCGCCTTTGCGTGGCAGCCGCCGAGCGGCTCCGCTGGGGCCAAGGCGCGCCCGGGCCACGGCTCCGAACAACCCCGCGCCGCGGCGGAGAGGCCGCCGTGGCCCAGGCGGTGCCGTGGGCAGTGCCCACGGGTGCCGTGCCGCTGCGGGAACGGGCACGCCCTGGTCCTTTCTTTATCCGTGATCGCGTTGTAGCAGGCTAACGAGGCAAACAGCCTGGTTTCTGTGCTACCGTCCCTAGAAGGCCGGTGCGCTCTGGCGCGCGCGGCTTTTGCTGCACCGGAGCCGCTCCGAGGCCGGCTGAATGAAGGCAGCGTCACCGCGCCCGTGCTCCGAGCTCAGCTGGCACCGAGCCTGCGGGACTGGGAGCCGCGGAAAGCCTGGAGTGTAGTGCCCTCAGCCATCTGTCTTACGGCCATCAAGGGCCCGTGAGTTGGAGAGTAAACACCGATTTGTGCTCGTCGGTCCCTGCGCGGTATTGAGCGGTCATTCAGCACCTAAACCCCTTCCCTCTGAAAGCCAGGCACAGTGTGGGCCTTTCCCCAGTCAGGGACCTCTCCTGATGACCTCCAGCCTTCACAGCTGACAGCCAGCCCTGTGGTGGCCAGGCTGGACTTCAGGAAATGGCTGCAAGCACCAGGCAGGTGGGACAGAGAACCTGGAGAGGTCCTGCACTCCCTGCCTTCGTGTTTGATGAGACACAACCATGTGACCTGCTCTTGTGTTAGCCATAGTATGGCTTCATGGAGGCAGCCGGGCTGGAGACCTTTAGAACTTTCTTCTGGCTAACTTGTCAGAGGTGCGGTGCGTGCAGCCACACAGCAGCAATGTGTATGTGATGAGACAATTTTGACACTTGTTGTTACCCTCTGCCATGACACAAGCTAATCTGACAAGAGTGTTTTTCTGATGGCCTAGTTTTGCTGCACACAAACTAGGACATGTCCCACTGTTAAAAAGCCAAGTCACAAACGACTGTGTTGTGGATCAAAACCCACTGTGTGTTTTTAAGGGGTTTACGTGACAGCTGTTATTGAAGACAACAAGTTTGTTCTTGAATTTCCACGAGCAGGACGTATGCTGGACAGAGCCTGGAATAAGTGAGGTTTATGACATGAGACAAATCTCTCGCAGGCACTGTTTGTCCATGACTGAAAGCCACAGGTGAGCAGCGTGTAAATGCTGGGATATGAATGAAGAGCGACTGAGAGGAGAGGTCAGCTTTGACAGCAGCAAACACTAAGCAGACTTTTAGCATCTCACGGATTTTGACATTTGGAAACCTCATTGAGCAGAACAAAGCTACACCTCAGCAAACTAGATAACCTGATAGAGAAAAGCTGTCTCCCTAAACGTAGCAGGCAAAGGCAGGAATAAAGTACATCCATTTACTTGATAAAGAGATAGGCATGGATCGGCACCCATCTATCTCCGTGTTCTTCTTGCGCCGGACTGACAACCTTCCTTTGGCGTTTTTAACCAGAAAGTGTATCGAAGCGAGCTGGGAGGGGTGGGAATTAAACAGAGCAGGGGCGGTCGTACGAGGCTTGTAAGGATAAAAGCAGCCGTGAGGGGGGACAGCGGGGCTCGTTACCGCCGTCTCCCTCGCGCGGGTGGGTGAGGGGCGGCGGGCGGGGCGGCGCAAGGCAGCGCCCGCCTTCGTGGGCACTACCCCGCCTCGCAGAGCCCGCCCCGGCCTCAGTCCCTCCTCACGGCTGCGGCTCGCTTTCCGCTTCGCCTCTCCTTCCCTCCGCAGCTCCATGGCGTTCACCCGTTGCGGCGTGGTACTCCTGGGGCTCCTGGAGGTCCTGCGCCACGGCAGCGCCTCAGGTGAGCGCGGTGCGGGAAGGAAGGGGGCAGATGCTGTCGGCCGTGGCCGCCATTAGGCTGCTGAGGGACCGGGAGAAGCCTGGTTCGTGTCGGGGAGAAGGAGTTTTGGGCCAGGTCGGTGACTAGCGGACAAGGGGCTTGTTGCCAGGAGGTACCTGCAGAGCATTTTGGGGGTGTCTCGGGCGGCGGCGGGGCGACTTGCTGGTGTCTGGAGGGGTGAGCAAGAGTGAAGATCAAAGCAAAGGTGGAACTGTCTGCGGAGCTGGAGGAGATCTATAGATTCATGGTTATCGTAATATTTGATGTGACCAAGAGCTCATTCCCCTTCCCCCCCCCCCTTTTTTTTTTGTTATTCCATCTTTTTACTGCTTAGTGACATGAACACCGTCAACTTAACTCTTACGTGGTTGTGCTGCACTAATTCTAACTGTTGTAGGCATACGGTATAGGCTGATGAGGCTGATGTAGAGTTGTATTCCTTCTAAGGAAACAAAGTGGCATTCACTACCTGTGGGTTTATACAAGAAAAAGAACCAAATTAATAGCAGAAGGTTGCAGGGGTTTTCTTGACTACATTTGTTGTGGATTCCCAGCACCCTGCAAATCGTGTTGGCAGTCCCTTGTCCCTATAAAACTAAGGAAATTGGCTATACCCTTTAGAATTTGGAGCTTCGTTCCTAAAAATAACTTCTTGGCCATGCTGATGTAATCTGACTTTATTTGGCACAGGTTTGGGTAGTTGGTTGGTTGTTTTTTGGTTTTTTTTGTAATTCCTTTGTGTTTCTGCATGTGACTAAAATCGGCCTCCAGAGGTAAGTGTATTATAATGAGTACAGCTTGTGAAGACTTAGTCACCTTTTTTTTTCTGGTTAAACTCTCACCTACTCAAATAAATGAAAAAAAATATCAGTTTTAGAGATAAGCAAGCAGTTCTTTACGTTAGGTCTGATGAAAGCCTCATCATCTTAGTCTTTGTTTATTTTTTTTAATTTAGTCTCTAATGAAGCTTAATTTTCCAAAAAAGAAATCTGCTCTTGAGATTGCCCCGATTCAGTCTCAAGAGTGGAAAGCTTCTTTACCCGCCACCTCTGAGCTGTCCTGTCCAAGATCTCAGTGAAAAACCAAGTGTTTCAGGCTTGCAGGCCACAGAAGCTTCTACTTGGCACCTGATAGTGGAAAACAGCTCTGAGAAGGAAGGCTCAGTGTTCTCATATCTGAATTTTTAGATTAAAATATGCTGAAAAACAGTTTGTCTCCTGCACTTGATTGCAAGTGGGTCACGTGTTGAGTTTTCTGTCTTCAGAATGTGAAAAGGCAGAATGAATATGGGCCTAAGCTAACTACTTTGCCTTGAAGCAGTCTGTTGCTGTATTTATTTCCTTGCAGAACTGAGGGGGAAGGGAGAAAGTGTTTTCCCCATGAAAAGCTCATAAGCTATGTAATTTGTGTGCCAATGTGTAACTGATCATTAGGCCCTTTAAACAAGGACACTTGCTTAATAGTTCACTTATGTGTCTTGTGGTTATTCAGTCTTGGACATGCAGGTTTGCAGTGATAGGCTCTACTGTTTCCTAATATTAGAAGTTCCTACATCATTTGAAATTGCTGATAAGTAAAATACTGTTGGCCTGTACTAATCTCTGGGGTTCTAATGGACCGCATTTCTTCAAACTTTGTGCAGAAGTATTTTGGGACTAAGCACGTAAGGGTAGAATTCAGCAAGATAAAATGAGTAAGACTTTTGCTCTGCTTTTTCCCTCTGCTGTGAGGTGAGTGGAGGAGTCACGAGGGTAGGAGCTCACCTCTGTTTATATATCAAAGACGGCTAAAGATGCCATCTGGTTACCTTTCAGGGAGCTCCACCTTCATGAAGTAGAAGTGCAACTGGCCTTGTTTGCTACATCCAAACCAGGTTGCTTAGTGTTGGAAAACCTGAAGTGAATTTATAGTGTAATCAGAATTGAGCAATGCCCACCTCACAAAGGGAGCTTATCTGTGTGAGCTGAGTTTGTGCTAGCTGGCTAGTTTATGCAGAGAAAAAAAAATATCAGACTAGGAGGCTGACACAGAGGAATTCAACTGCCTGAATGTACTGGACAGCTGGTCCCTTGCATCTTGATGTGTTGTTGTCCAGATGTGCAAGTGATATCAACATATCATAAGATAATCAACAGTGCCAGCAATGTGACTGAGGCCTGGTCTTGCATGTTCTGGCTGATTATCAAAGTGAATTAGTAAAGCTGTAGGTAAGTGAGGTGAGGACTTCTTCCTTCACTTTTCAGAGTGTAGAAGCCCTCATGACTTCTAACTTAACAGAATAGTCTTCTGGAATGGGAGCAGTGCAGTTGGTGATAGTGGCACAGGATATGGCTTATCTACTTTAAGCATCAAACTGTGCTTTAAGCATGAGTCTTGGTACACATGCAATTGAAGTTTAGAAGCTTCCATACATCTGGCTTCTTTTTGAGGTGAGATGAATGTTGTTTTTATTTGGGGTTTTACTAGTGTGGGAAGACAGGGACCTAGTAGCAGGACTCTGCCATGCATTCATGTAGGCATGGCCTTTCAGATCTGATAGAATACGACTGCTGCCTTTATTCTGTTAGATTTTTCTGTCGTGTTTTCCCTACTCAAACTGGTTTTCAGCCTGAGCTTACATTGCATCTCCATTAAGTGTCTTCATGTGACTACTTCTTGGCATCTTCCCTGTTCTGGAAGGTGATTCTTACTTCTTAAAGCTTACATAAGTTATTTGCATATCCACTGTAAGTTTGTTGGCATGAAATAGAAATACATTTTCTCTGACTGTGGAGAATTTCTTTGAGACAAGCATAATACTTGAACATGGCTCTGCAGGTAAAGACTTTATGGGCAGCAACAATGTTTCTTCAGTTGTATGTCTTCATGGAAATTGGACTTCTAGGTGTCATCAAGAACCGTTTGTGGTCAACTGGTTATTGGCGATGGAGATTGACACTTGATTCTTGAAGACAGAAGTGTGGTTTCTCAAAGCATCAGATGAACTGGGTGCTCGGTACTGAATAAGCAGAATGGAAACCATTCAATCTGAGTGGTGCTTGTGTGGGAAACTGCTTGTCACAGAGAACAGATAATAGATGCTGAGCCTCTGTACAGTTGATTATCTTGTTGCATAGAGTTAGGAATAAGGACTTTTGATCTCGGAAGAGCTCAAAGAGGTTCAATTCCTTTGCTGTCTTTGCTGATTTCTCCATTCATGTGGGGGAAAAAATATCACACAGAGTGACAGACTGTTGTCCACCTCTTTGTCAGATATTTTATATGCTGGCAAATGTGTGTTCCTGTTCTAGTAGCGATACTAGTATAATGAGTAATACACACTCAATACTCCATCTTTGCTGTGTTCTTAATCAGTTTCAGCAACGCTGACTTCTTTTAAGCATATTTTCAGTTGATAATCTGTGTAATAGTGAGGGTTCTTTTTTGTATCTAGCATAAAACTACTCTGAAGTGCAGTGATCATCATATTTCTCCCTAGAAGGTGGGGAAGAGGGGATAGCCTAGCATCTTAAAGGGTGTTTCCAGACCTTTACTATTCAAAGTGAGTGAAGCAATAAAAAAAGTTGTGATGCTTGGCTTCTGTTCCCTAGCTCTGTTGTTGACTTACCAGGTCAACTACCTCACTTTAGTGGTGATGTTCTCTTTGCTACGTGTGCTGCTGAACCTGCAGTCCTGTTTGATGTGTTACCTTCAGTGAGATCAAGCTCACCAAAGGAGCAGCTTGCATGCTGTGGCCAGTGCTACCTGTTCATGGAGGTCTTGGTATTTGTCTTTTAAATCATTGTTGACAACACTGAACTATGTGTGGCTCAGCCTACAGTCTGTCTGAGAACTTGCAGTGGAGCTAAGCCTGATGAATTGTGAATGGGTCAATTTGTCTTGCTCTCCATGTTCCTCTTCTATCTTGGTGCACCACCAGCGACTCTTTCAAATGACAGAAAAAGAAAAGGTTGGAAAGGTGCTGTGGTGCTGTAGTTTGTGGCCACATAGCAGTTGCTTTTCCAGCAAACTTCGAAGAAGGTTCTGCTGCTCTGCAGCACATGTGAACTCTCCTTTTAGTCGTCTTTCAAGCCTGGCCAGAAGCTGATTCCAGAAGCCTGTGAACAACAAGCTGAAAAATAATCATCTGATGCATGTAGCCATTCTTGTTCTTCAAACTAAATACATGCTCTTCTGTCCAGACTTTGGTTTAAAATGTGTCATACACACTGTTTTATGAGCAATTATGCAAACAGTGAAGTAGTGTAAAACACTGTACCTTAACTTACCACGCTAATTAAACTTGAGAGAGTGCCTCTGACATTTAGAATCTCATGATCATGTTGAAGCAGTGGCTGCATGTCTTGCTGACAAAACTGTTCTTATTTATGTGGAGGCTTTGGGGTGCAAGTACAGAGTAGAGATGAGAAGCAAGACAGGGCAATGCAGTTTTTTTCCACTTGATGTACAGCACAGAGGGGCTGTATATGGTTTCAGCTTTCTCATTAAAAGAATGTCTAAGTGTGAATATCTTGTCATTCAGAAAACTGGTCATAAAGACCAAAGTAAAATATCTTTCCTACATACTCAGCTTTCACTCCAAACTTGAGTCCACAGTTGTATAGTCTGTGTCTTTTGAATGCTTTTCCTTAGCATTCATACTGCTAGTTGTATTTCTGGTAGAGCTTAACAGCTAAGGAGGAAAGAGGCCTTGTGAAAGGGAGGTTGCCTGAGTACTGCTCAAAGTCTGTCAGAAACTGAAGAATAGACAAAGCTGTTTTGTAGCACTAATTTTACATTAACTACTATTTGAAAACTTGGAGCAGAAACTTTTTTCCTACCTTAACTTGAACTGCAGATGATGGGAAAGAAAATAGACACTTTTTTTTTCTCCTACATGGTTTATGACCTCCATATTTCAGCTGGGTTTTTGCTGATGCCTCAGTATTGATATTAATGGCATTTTGGGTCTAAGCATGTAAGGGTTGAAGTTAGCAAGATAAAATGAGTTAGACTTTTCCTCTGCTTTCTTCCTCAGCTGTGAAGTGAGGAGTCATAAGGTTAGGAGCTCACCTCTGCTTATATGTCATCAAGAGGCAAAAAAGATGGCTAAAAGTGCCAGTTATTGGCAGGAGAGGGAGTGAAGAATAACAGGAAAGGAGTTAAAGTACTGGGTATGGTTTCAGATGAGAAGACTATATCCTTTCTACTTTTTGGATGGGAGACCACCAGAGTTGTCAGCAACAACGCATATGGGATGGTGCTGTTCATTACCCTGTACTTCTTTTGGAGTGCTAGACAATATCAACCCTTTACACTAGAAGGGGCAGTTCTGTTGAGGAAGTACTGTATAAGTGTTTAGGCTTGATAAGTTTTAGCTCTGCTGGACTACTGTGTGTGCATGCAGGGGAATTCAGGGCAAAACTAGGAAAGCATTTTGCACGCTCTGGAAGCATCTCTTCTGCCTGCTAACCACCAGCAAAAGAGAATCTTGTTGCTTCTGTTCAGCTGCTTCTCTTTCTTCCCTTGAAGTCCCCTGTCCCTCAAGAGCCCAGCACAGGGGAAAAACTAGGCTTTCTTGCTGGACTTGAATGATGAGCCACAGCTGACTCTCAAAGAATCTTATATCCTAGGTCATGTGCTTCTCTTTAAATTGAAATGACAGTGGATCATGGGATTATGATCATCATAAGAAGAAATGGTCTTGTTTGTGTCTTGGAAAAATGAGTCTGACTTTTTTTTTTTTTAATTAAAAAATCGGGTTGTAGCAGTCCTAATAAAGAACAATGTTGGGAACAAGACATGACGTAGCTGCAAGTGGGAAAGTATACACACTGGACTCTGCAGTGTTGAAGCTGACTCCAGCTCCCACAGACTGGAAACTCACTCGGAGTTGAAAAAGTGTAGTGCAAGTTGTCTGGCTAATATAAGCATACTCACCTGTATGTGCTAAAGAGCAAGTAGTCCTTGATATCCTCTCGTATTTGCTCTGCTGAGTGCTACTTGCTGTTGGTTGCAGTAGCTGCTTAGCTGCAGCTGGGGTTTGTCGCTAAAAGCTCAGCTGTATCAAACAGCTCCTGGCAGGGAGTCCTGCCCTACGTGCTTGGGTGAATGTCGGGCTGCACTGCAGGTTCTCTAGCTGTACCTGCTCTTGTAGGTATAGCTCTGTGTATAGTAGTCTCTGAAAACTTCATACATCTTGTAGAATGAGTAGCATAAAACAACAGCCAGCTCTGTTCCCAACTGACTAATACTGGACTACTGGAAGCTTCCAGGCTCCCCTTAGTAATTAATTCCTTCTGGACAAAACAATAAAAAAAGTCTTCCTTTTATTATAATGCAGGTCTTCTTGAGCTCTCCTTGGGAAAATTCAGAAATGTGCTGCTTAACCAGACCAATCCAGTGGAAGCTGTTATTAGGAACATTGCAAGCAACGTGACCGTTGTTGTTTTTCAAGTGCATGCCCAGCAAAATGATGTGGTGATATCCTTTGATAAGGTGTGGTAAGAGTGTCACTTCCATTTTCAAGTGTTACTTTTCTTTCAGCAAAGGTGTTGGCTCTAGTACATGTAGGAATATAGCAGTGAAGCTGTATAAATACTGTGAATGTCTTACCTTGTCTTGGACAATATTATTTTAGTTACAGAAGCCCTTTCTCGTGCCTACAAGTCATAGTTTTGTTTTGGTGGACTGAATGCTAAAGGAATTTCATAGCTTGCTAGAAAATGTTTCAAGGCTCTGTTCTTGGTAGCTGTGCTTTTGACATGTGACTGCTGACTACTGTTCATTGGCTTGTCAAATTAAAAACAGATTCAGGATAAGTATTTGGCCAGATAGCTTGTACATGATCACTTTGTGAAAATTACCTACCCCAGACAAAACTAGGACACTGCTATACAGTTTTGTCCCGTCAGTGAGATGTAATCTAAAATATCTTCTTTTAAAAATACTTTTAGCAGAACACAGACTAAGACGAAGGTAGAAGATGGAGATCTGACAGCTGCCATCCAAATTCCCTCTCCCCATCACTATTTTCCAAATGCAAATATATTGAATGACAAGCAGCACCCTAGGGAGCATAGGAGATGAATAATCTGTGACACCACTCACTTAGCTCAGGCATCTTTGTACCGGTCAAATATCTGGGATTACAGGGCTAAGCCGCTATTGTTACACCTATTCAGTGTTTGTCACCATTAGAATCTTCTGCTGTCGATTCTGACCCTCTTTGCATTCCTGGGCCTTACCAAGCCAAGGTCAGCAATGCATAAATATGGCTATACTGGTTTTAGGGCTGGTTTGCCTCCGGAAATATAAAGCTGAACCAGACCTTAAAGCCTGCCGGGTCCAAAGCACTTTCTTACAGTGTTACCTCAGATAACTTCTTGGACAAAAGCATTTGAGCAAAACTTGTCTTGCTTAAAAATGGATTCGACTGCAGGTCAATTGGTTATTCTAGTCAATCATGTGAGTGTGACAGTCCCATTGCTGCCTGATCCTTCCTCAAGACCCCTGTTTCTGAAAGGGGTGGTGATGGTGCTTGTTGGGTCAGTAGCTGACCTGTGCCCAAACACTCTTGTCTGGCGTGGCTGGTGTTAAGCCAGCTGTCATACAGTTCTCTCCATTCTGATGGAAATAGTGAGATGTCCTTTAGTAACATATCACATCTTTTTGTGAGAGATATTCCAGTCCTTTTACACCTTTACTAGTCACATCACTGCTGTGTAGCAGATGACTTCAACTAGCTAGATTTCTCTGTGACTATTCACTCTTTAGTAGTGTCAAACATATTTCTGGAGTAAGCCTGAACTAGGTGTTGTGTGGTGTCAGAGGCCACTTCCTTTTTTTTCCAGCTCTTTTTTTTCCGTCTTCCTTTATTACTAGCTAGCTAAGGGCTCAATGTCTCATCTGTGGCACCTGACACTGAAATGTGTGCCCTTCAGGTTTGTAGTAGGAATGTGACTCCTGTGCAAGATATCAAACTGTGGTGGAAACCTTCTCGAGAAGAGCTTGCTTGTTTATATAATTTGTTTCTGTCCAGAATCCGTCTGTGAACAGCTCAGGAACTGGAGTAGACAAAGGACTGGTTTCCATCCTTCGGCCTCAACAGACTGTATGTACATGGTACCTTCAGTCGCTGGATGCTAGCCAGGTGCTCAGCACAGCCATCTCTATCCCCTATATGGAGAAAGGTACATTCTTACTGCTTCTTAAATGATACCAGCTCTATTTAATACAAAGTTAACTGTGCAATGAAGTGTTGACCTTTCAGAGGTGATAGCCTTTGATGGCACAAATGTGTGAAAATGCCAGAAATTCTTCTAAAATGGACTGAAGAAGGTCAGCGTCGCTGCTGAATTGCAAGTTGTGTGTGGGTTGTGCTGTATGGTCTTGTCGTGACTTCAGTCTTAAAGTGCTGTGTACGAGGGCTTAGACTGCAGTGAAACCACTTGTGTTATCTGAAGGACTAGGACACGACAATTTTATGCACTCAGTAAGCAGACTATGCCTATACATTTTTCTTGCTGTAAAAACTACTCAAGCTATCTTTTCTGTGTTCTAGATCCTATTCCTGGTGGCTGCAATCTAGAGTTTGACTTGGAAGTGGATCCAAATATTTACTTAGACTATACACTGGTTGATATACACATCAAGTTTGCCCCTGCAAATTTGGGATATAGCAGGTGTGTGGAAAAACTTGAGTGCACTGAGTAACACCTCCCTTGTCCTGCATTTAGTCAAGATCAAAAAATAAGACTCTGCTGGGGAGGCTGACTGTGTAGCTGATGACAAATCCCGTTTGCCACAAGAGACAGAAATAAATGGGGAAATGAGGAGGAAGAAAGATAATAGAGGCACAATAGTTGAGTTGTATCTTGTGGGAGAGGTTACACAACTTCAGATATGCAAGCAGTCAGCACATACTGATTCTTCTCATTCCTCATGACATAATGTGCTTGAGGAGCAGTTATGTATTATAGAAAATTTTGGTTTTTGCTGGTTCTGAAGCATGATAATGACCGTGAGTTTTGTTTAATATTGAGATTTTAACTTATTTCCTGAGTGGTGCCTGGTGTCATGGGTGATAGGCAGAGAATGAGGAAGGCTGTGTTCAGAGCTGTAGCTAGAGCATGCTTGGAAAAACAAACAGTGACCTTGATCTTTCTTGTGACCTCTTGGAATTCTTAGGCTCGTTCCTGATGGTAACCCATAGAAAGCTCCTGTGAGTGTAAAGGCAGGTACCAGCACAGACACTACCTGTGTCAGGGTAGTTTGACATGATAGTGCTCTAGTCTCTACTCTTAAACATTTGCAATCTAGATTTGAATTAGTTGATATTTGGCTTCTACTCTTTAGAAGTTAACACTACTGTCAAGGTAACTTTTGAAAACCAATGGTAAGATCTGGGGGCTTGTGTGGGATCTCTTTAATTGTAGCTGATCTCTAATTGTAGAGGAGCAAACCCACCATCCTGCGATTCAGGGACTGGTCAGAGCTCCAGATGGCGTCTGCGTTATGATGTCTACCAGTACTTCTTACCAGAGAATGACCTTTCAGAGATGGTACTCATGAACCACATACGGAAGATGTCTGAGGTGCAAAGTATCAAAGCTAATGGCTTTAAAGTAAGTCTGAAGTGTTGGTGTACAAGGCAAGGCGTAGTGGCACTCTCTTTTTTCGTCCCCTGTGCTTATCATCCTGGAGTGGTGACATAAGTAAGCTGCTGATGTTTCAGGCTTCTTGCATGTATTTGGGATTTCTGGCTAGGGAGCATCCAGTGAGTGATGCAGGTGAATGGGCAGCTGGGCAGCCACTCTCATGGGATAGAGGTGGCTTGTCAGCACAACCTGAAATGTGGCAGAATTGAGGCTTCTTGCCATGGGCTCTGATATTTGATAGATTTTAGTGATTGATCTGTGACACGTTTTCTGGCTTAATGAAACAAACTCTCATGTCAATGTCTTACTGCATGCTGAACACTCTATCAGTGGTGTTGAGACCAGCTTGCCTATAGCAGTACTGCCCCGAGTGCCTGTAAAACCCGAAGCTGATCTAGTTCTAACAGATTGATAGAGTCTCCTACAATGCCTGATAGATGTTGGGGACTGGCCTCCTCACATCCTGAGAACTGGGAGGGAATGCAAGGGTGAGAGGAGAGTATAATGGAACTAGCTTAGAAACGGGTCACATTGGGAGTGTTCATAAAGAGATCTGATACATGCAAGAGCAAACACTTGCTGTGTGTTTGTCTACCCCCCTGAAAAGAGATTGGAAGGGACAGAGAGAGGACAATCTAGGTGGCCATGACCTGTCTGACCTGACTGCCAGGGAGTAGAATGGCAGCCTTGCCTGCTTCAGAGGCCAGACATGGGTTAGTACACTGACAGGGGAACTCAACCATGTCCTCAACTGGGGAGGAGCAAAACATGAGTGAGAGAATCATCTCCCCTGTCAGAAACACGGTAATGCTGGAGGAAGTGTAATATATCCTGTAAGCCTTCAATACTTCAGTTTGTAATACTGAGAGGGTTCAGAGTAAGAGAGCTCTTGCCTGCAGTTCTTGCTGGTGATCTTTGAGCGGCTTCTTCAGCTGTATGGACATATCAATATGCCAACAGTGACAGGCAGTTCCTTGCAATAAAACATTCTCTGTTGTTCCAGATGCTTACGCTGACAACTGACGACAAGACCAATGTCTATTTTTCCTCACTTCCTGGACAAGGTGTGATCTACAATGTCATAGTATGGGATCCTCTTTGGAATACTTCTGCTGCGTACATACCTGTGCATACATACGCCTGCAGCTTTGCTGACCTGGTGGCTAACTGCTCTTCCCTCAGTAAGTTGGGACTTGCCAAGTTGTTGCAAGATGGTTGTGCTCCTGTTTACACTAGATACGTTTTGTTACTTTATAACAGAGTGTAGTAATAAGAAATTCTAGAGTCATGAAAAGAGAATGACGCGGAGGAGTCAAGCTACTAGGAACTGGAGATTTAACTTGAGCTTTGATATAGGGCCTGCAAATATATAGATTTCAGCTCTTTTATGACACTCTAGCTTTTTCCATTTTAATTAAATGCATAGTCTTAAATCACCTGTAGAACTATAGATGCTGCATGTGGAACTGAGCTAATAAAACATGAACTAAATCAGGATCCATTCTGATTTTTCTAACTGTTCTGGTGCTAGCAGGAATCATAACTTAAAAATAATTTAAAAGGAGGTAGTCACCTAAAGTAAGCATGAAGATAATACCAGCAATAGTGCAATGACTATGAAATCATGCTACTTTGTACAAAGCTATATAACAACAAAATTTGAGCAGAAGATGAGCAAAGCTGCCACTGACATTATGACTGTGGAAGGGACAAGAATAATGGGTAGAATATGGTTCATACAGTATATGAGAAAACAGTCATGAGAACAAACCTTACTTTAACACAAGTAACTTGTCTAACTTGGTGTTGTCTTGTGACAACATGAGGCAAGTGATCTAGGCTTAACTCTTTTCTCTAGTGGTGGACTAGAAAAATGTGGCTTACTTGGTTTAAATAGGAGCAAGCATTCTGCCTATGAGACAGAGGTGAGACACACTGGGGTGCTGCTGGTCCTTTCTGTTGCATAGAGAGTATATTAAAGGGAGACTATGGTGAAGGCTGCAATAGTGAATACCGTAGCTGCTGTCTGGGTCATTAATCCTGTAGCACCAGTTTTTATAGAGGATTGAATGTCACTACTTTTTTAAAGCTGAGCAGAGAATTTTCAGGTAAAGCTATATCAGTATTACAAGCAGCAAGTTACAGCTACTTAACTATTACAGAAACTTCAGTCTTTGCAATAAGGAGGAAGTTCTTGATAATCAGACCGGAACCACTTGAGTATACTGTTGGAGATTCTATAAAGATAATGGTTACTTCAAGGCATTGCAAATCTGTTCAGGTTATGTGTCGGAAAGGATTGGCAAATACTTAAGTTATCAGTAGGCTTATTCTCATTGTTAAGAGCTACTAGCTGCAATGCTCTAGTAACTCGTTCTTTCTCCTTGTAGGCAAACTCTCTACGAAAATATTTTTCACTGCTTTTGCTGTTCTTGGTCTCTTCACTTGCTTTTTTGGTCACAGATTCTGGAAAACAGGTATTGAATGTTGTTATTGTCTTTCATAGAATCAGAGAATGGTAGGGTTGGAAGGGACCTTTTTAGAGGTCATCTAGTCCAACCCCCCCTGCAGAAGCAGGTTCACCTAGATTGGGTCACATAGGGTCTTGAAGACCTCCAAGGAAGGAGACTCCACAACCCCTCTGGGCAGCCTGTGTCAGGGCTCCATCACCCTCACAGTGAAATAGGTTTTTTTTCTTATATTTAAGTGGAACTTTTTATGTTCCAGCTTCATCCCATTATCCCTTGTCCTGTTGCTAGCTACAAAAAAAAAAAAATGTCCCAACTTCCTGATACCCCCCATTTAGATATTTGTAGAAATTAATAAGATCTCCCCTCAGTCTCCGCTTCTCCAGACTAAACTGCCCCAGTTCCCGCAGCCTTTCCTCATAAGGAAGATGCTCCAGTCCCCTGATCATCTTGGTGGCCCTTTGCTGGACTCTCTCCAGAAGTTCCCTGTCTCTCTTGAGCTGGGAAACCCAGAGCTGGACACAGGACTCAAGATGAGGCCTCACCAGGGCAGAGTAGAGAGGGGGAAGAACCTTGACTTGCTGGCCACACTCTTCTTGATGCATCCCAGGATGCCATTGGCCTTCTTGGCCACGAGGGTACATTGCTGGCTCATGGTTAGCTTATCGATCAGGACTCCCAGGTCTTTCTCATAAGTCTAGCTGGAATTTCATAAATGTACCTTGTAACAGTGGTGTTATAAGATGCACTTGATGCACATGCCAATTAGGTCCACTGCTTTGCTTTTACGGATTCAGAGCTTTTAAGCTCTGATATGCAAAGAACAGAAACAGAACTAGGGTGCATGCTGAGCAATAAAAATATAAAAATGTAATTTTTTTACTATTTGAAGTGCTTGAGAACTTTCCAGAACCAGATGTTGTCTGGCTTTCCTTTCGTGCTTCTCATTGAGTGAGCTGATGTGCTCTTGTAACGTGAAGCTGTCTGGAAATGTACTAAAATGGGCTTGATGTGATATGGCAGCTTACTATCTTTTTTTTTTTTTATCCTTCTTCCCTAGACTTGTTCTTCATGGGCTTCATATTTGCAGGATTCTTCTTCTTTGTATTCATTACAAGAGTAACTAGCCTTGGTTATGATGGTGAGTAGATGTGTCAGGATACACTGTGCTCTTTCTAAAGTATTGTTATGAATCCCTTAAGTGAAATCTCATTTGTGCTTGGCCAGCCTTAGGAAGGACAGGAGAATGATACATGAGTACTTGACCTGTACTCTGATTACAATAATAGTCACATATGCAACAGAGCAACTTGCTTCTGACCTCAAACAGTGATACAGAATTAAGAGCTGCAACTGTACAGGACAAATTTTAAATATCTGTCCAAGGAAGATCCAGGTCTTTTGAAACTCTGGAATTTTTCAACGTAATTCTTATTTCATAATGGGTGGACCCAGTTTTGGGTCAAATCCAGATTTTATCTGTAAAATGAAGTGGAAGGTCAGCACGATGCTTGTGAGACTGACAAGAATTAGTTCCTTTCACCTTTATCTCATAGTTACTGTTTGATACACATGCATTACCTGTTGCAACTGCGCTGGGAACGCAAGGTACTAATTTACATAGTAGCAAGACTTTAATCCTGTGCCTCTCTTTTGGTAGCACACCCTCAGTTGCAGACAGCAGTCTGAGTGAAATACATGAAGTAAATACTGATCCTTTTGTTAGGCTTTCTTCAGAAGGCTTTCATTAGATAACAAAATCAAACATGTAAGTGAAGCTGCTGAATTACATTATTGTAGCAGCTGAAGTTTTCAGAGTGGTGGAATTTCCCTTTTTCTTTTTCAGAGCGTCTTATTTTGACAGCAGTAGCTGGGATTACAGGAGGGCTTTTCCTGGTTGCAAGCTGGTGGAGATTTGGCTCTGTGTTACTCTGTATGTTTATTATTGGACTCGTGCTGGGATTTCTCTTTTCATCAACAATCTTCTTTACTCCACTAGGTATGCACTGAAATACTAACTACCCTGCAAAGTGCTGGCCACTGAGTGATGTGTTCTTGCTGTATTACAGGGACACTGCAAGGGTCTAAGATGAATCTTACTGTCTAGTTTATTGTAGTGGGATGTTTAATTTTCCCTTTCCAGTGTTGGGAGGAACAGACATATCCATGAAGCCTTCTTTCAGGTGTGCTGTGGTTAAATCTACTTGGGCAATCTGCACTGGTGGGAAAAGGAAACTGATTATTTTGCAGGGAACATGCTTAGGTAGAAAAAGCCTCATCTGCATGCCATTTCACCAGCACTGCTCGAGGCAAGCACTTCCTGTCTATCTTGTTCTGTATCCAGAACAAGTCACAGTTGAACATCTGCAGCCTAACGTGGAGGCTTCAGGCAAAAAGGCACTGTGGATTAAGAGAAGCTCTTGCTGTTACTTTCACCATACTACAGAGCCAGGCTCTGGGACAATTGCACTCTAAGAGTCAAACTTGTGTTTTCCAGTCACCTGTGCTTGACTCAAGTCACAACTCTGTGATAATCAATGCAGTCCCCAATTGCTCTCTGTTAAAGTGAGACAGTGAGTCTGTTGGGGGTCAGCTTGTCCCTATTGTTTGTTTGACAGGCCTTAGAAAGCAGGGGGTAGTAAAGAGTGTTTGAATGTCTTAATTACTCTTCTTAAGGCCAGACTAGCTTGTTTTGTGGTGTTGGGATGGCTGCACTTGCTTCATACTCTATATAGGTTTATAATTTAGTTTGACTCTAGGCAACAAAAGGGCTTCTTACTGGGTGTAAGTACTCTGGTAGCTTTCATTCTTACCAGGTAAGTAACATGTACCTCATAAAAAGAAAATATTTGTTTCATGGACAAAATCTGCTGTTGCGTGTTAGACTACAGGACCTATACTCTTTTCTGTTCTTATTTTGTGTGTGTCACAATGCAGCTTAAATGACCAGCATTTGAGCTCCAGCTAAGCTTTTATCAAATGTTTGATAAATATACCCTAGATATTTGAGACTGTACAGAATCTTTGGAGGAAAAAGTTCAGGCTCCGATCATTTGCAAGAAAAATATTTTACTAACTCAAATAATATGTGGCATATGGTGTCTGTGCAGGAGACTACAGGGTCTTCCGTGATGATGTGGTGTTCTGGGTGACCTTCTCTTCTGTAGCCTTGATGATGCCAGTGCTTTTTGTTGGCTGTCCAAGAATTGTAAGTGATCTGTACTGTCACTTCAGGAGGAGGGAGGAAGGGATGTTCAGATGTTTTAATGCAAAATGTAGTCCTGTGAGATATGTATAGAAAACTTAACACAGCTTCATAAAGCTTGCCACGGGACCAATTCTAGGGAGTTCCTGTTCCAGCTCTGCTTGTACTAAATGCTCCATATGCAAAGGAATGCCTTTTTGCATTATTACATGTAGCATCCACTAACATTTGCATTAAGTTGACTTTTGCTGTTTTAATGAGATGTCTGGATAACAGACGTGTACAGTCAATTTCCTAGAAGAACTGATAGAAAAATACTGCTTTTAGGAAGTAGGGGGAATAAAGAGTGTTTTATCAGCCTTACAAAGCTGTGTGTTTTCTCCCTCTTTAGCTGAACATCCTGGCCTCTGGTGTAGTAGGCTCTTATGCAGTGATCCTAGCTATTGCTTGTTATGTCTACACAAGTCTGGCTTATATCACCTTAGATTTACTCAGAAGGATCCTCAATGATTACTTCAACAGAGCTTACACCAATGTGCCTTTTCAAACAAATGGTGAGTATTGCTCTTAAGACTTTTAAAAAAAAAAACAAACACTGCCTCCTTGGTTCCATTGTAAATGGTGGGTGAGCTTAGGAAGGGATGAAAAAAGGACACGGTGAAAGAAAGTAAGTACAGTGTGATATTTAACACCCAGATGATAAATTTTAGTCTTCCAAAAGAAATAGTGAATAGATTCAAATTTCCAGCAGGTGTAATGTGACAAAGGCCTTTGTGAAAGGTGCTTCTCAGGCTTGGACTGCCACCTTGCTGATGAGTTTGCAAGAGCCAGGCAGTCAAAAGGTCTAAACTGGTGACTTAACACGCTCAATGGGATTACTCTAGGCATGTGAGGATACAGACACTACTTTATATTCCTGTCTGTTGCTAAACTGGTTCAGTGTTTGCACTTATGAAAGGGAGAAGCGTTCTGCTTTGATACAGGAATCTTTTTGTCTGCTCTCTTTCAGACTTCATCATCCTGTCAGTGTGGGCAATGCTGGCCCTCAGCGGGGTAACTGTGCAGCTTCGTCGAGAAAGAAGTGAAGTACCTTTCCCCCCACACCCCTATCTCACCTGGAAGCGGGAAAGGGAGCGCAGAAGCACCAATGTCTTAGATCCTAGCCATCATATCCCTCCTCTGAGAGAGAGGATCCATAACAAGCTCCTGCATATCAAAGACTTCTTTCAGAAAGAGCAACCGGCTGGGGAGAGAACTCCGTTGCTTCTGTAACCTGCTGAACAACTGATGGGAACAGAGAGAAAGTATCTTAAGAGTGGTGAGATCACCAGCAAACCAGCCAGTGGTGCAGGATTGCCACTGCCAATTTGTCCTGCTTAAGAGGATCACGTTTGCCCAACTTGGAAGAGAAGTTATCTGTCTGGTACACTACATTGTGTTTTGTGACTTTCCTTGACGGCCTGCTGTAACGTGTATGCCTAGCTGCAATATCTTGTACTAACGGTCAAGAACAGGTATTTATCTCATGGTGACCTAATTTGATGTTCAGTGTAAAACAGCCCTTAGAAAGCAGCCTGTACAACACTGGTTCTTCCCTCACAATGTGGAAACTACTGCTGAAATATTGCCTGACTGGCTCTTGAAGGTGAGCAGTCTGGCAAATTGTGAGGGATGAGCAACAAGGACCATACACAGGAGATCATGCAGCAGAACTGAAATACCACCTTCTAATAGTGATACAAAATGTATGGCTGCAGACACAGCTGTTTCCCAAGAGGGTATTACTGAACCTTGCAAGCTAAACTAAGTGACTTGAATGTAAACTGCACTGAATTAACTATTTTAAGTATGCACACTGGGGCTCAGGAAGTGGACCTGATCTGAGACAAGACTCTGTCTTGCTTTTGGATGGTTCTGTAGCAAGCTGGTCATCTGGTCTCTGTGCAGAGATGACTGCTAAGAGGACACAAGAGGTTTGCTTCTTTGTTTGCTTTCTGAACAGCTTGTGTCTTGTTTCTGCTCTGGTATTCTCATTCTCTTTTTTGTTTTGTTTTGTTGGTGCTGACATAAAAGAAAAAACTAAATAAGCTCTTTGTAGCCAATGGCAGTTTTTTTCCTGGTTGAAACACTGTTTCTATTTTTAATGAATCAGTTTTTTAATTTTGCTTTTAAGAGGTGAAAACAGCATCCAGCTAGCAAAATACTGACCAGGATCCTTGCTGACTGAATGTGTTCCTTACCAATTTGGATTGCATCTGCCCAAAGCCAGCTGTAGTATGAGAAGAGATAAGAGACCACTCTTATGTTCAGTGGAGGATTGCAGTCTCATGTGATGGCTTTATTTGCTTCCTTAAAACAAAACAACCAACCATTTTCAAAAGGCAAACCAGAGCGTTGTGGGTTTGGCTCACATAATAAACACACAAGCACTCTTGAGGCTGGCCTTGATTTCTACCTGCCCTTGCTCCCCTCGTGCCCAATCCTGGTCTCTACATTCACTGTTTACGTGGTTATCTGTCATGCATTAAATGATAGTTGAAGTCTTGCGTCCTCTAACTTGATACAGGTTATGGTGGTTCTTCCTTATTGTTCTCAATGCCTTTGTACCTTTAGTGTGGGCAGCACAGTGTGTTAGTCCTCGCCGTCTGAAGGGGCATGGCTGTTCTGCTACCTGCATGGAACTTCCTGTGAGAGAATACCTTAGGTAGGGGAAACTTAAGTTCTTGGCCACTACTTTAAAGTGTTGGTACTAAGTGCTTGAAAAACAACTTTAAGGAAACTGTCAAAAGAACTTTATCTGGAGACTCAGTTGAAAGTTAAACCATGCTGGCAAGAGAAAGGATTTACTTCAAAATTGTTCTACGTAGCAACCATTTTTCTTTAAGGAGTGAAAGCTTAATTGTGTAGTATCTGAGGTGACTGAGCTCATCTGATTGCTTGGAGGTGGAACATTGGCCTCAAACAGCAAAGCAAGGCTAAAATTACTCAGTTTGAGTCTTGCTTCACAGTGCTGTTGTGTGGCACATGGGGGTAAATGAGGAGCTCTTTCCCTGCTGGCCTCTGGCAGGCTGATGCTGACTGCCCTTATCATGCTGGTACTGAGCACATCTTTGCTGTATTGATGGCAAACAGCAAACACTCACTTACTCTACAAATGCTCTTAAACATGTTTACCATGGGGTTTTTTATAACTGCTGTGATTAACATTGTTGAAGAAACAAGTTTAACTTTCTATGTCTTTTGTAATAAAGATGTCTTTTGAAAGAATATTGGAACAAAAGTGGTCTCTTTGAATTCAGTAATGCTTTTAAAACTTTGCTTCTGCCTTTGGTATTTGATGGGTAATTTGTTTTGAAAAACCATCTTAACCTCTGAAGGGATGAGGTAAGGGGGAGCTTAGCTGACCTATTGTAAAGACTTACTATAGTTGCCGTAACACTCAGGCTGTGAGAGGGTGTTTATGAGGAAGTGTGAGGTTCAAAGAGGCTGGAGTCTTTTTATATGTATCTTTGTCAGATGAGGTGCTAGAAGACAAAGAAATGGTTGTCATCTGCTTGTTGACTAGAAACTAGTCTAAAAGATCATGTAAGAAGTCCATGTCAGAATTGGGCTTTGAACTCTTTCTGAGCTCCTGCCTTGAGCATTTAATGTATTTATTTTTTTAATGCTCCTAAGAGATGGCATGGAAATTTTCTTCCGTATTCTGTAAGCCATAGCAACCGTGATGATAATAATAATACACCAGCTGAGCCACTGGGGTGTTGACGGGGTAGCTTTTTAAGGTAGTTTTAAGTTTGTGTACCCCATGAAGCCATTGCACAAGGAAGACTGGATCCTACCCTGCCATGTCTCTGCTCTGACTGCATTTACTGCCTTGGTGCACTAGCTGTGCTCCCTTGTGGTTTTCTGGCTTAAAATAATGCTGTCTCGTGTTCCTGGGGAATCCAAGTCTAAGCTATGTTCTTTTAGGTGGCAATTCCCCTGTAGAATCAAGTGTTTTGATACTGCTGCTGCAGTGATCACATCACAGTATTTCTTAGCTGCTTGCAGAGTGCTTTCTGCGGTCTTCTTGTGTTCCAGTCCTGCCTCAAATAATCCCCATGAGAAACCCTCTTCCTCCTTCCCTGCCTCCATGGTCACTTCTCCTAGCAGTTCAACAAGTTGTGGCACAAGTGGACTTCGACACTGATCTTCTCAAAGAAACAGTTCTTTGCTCCTGTGTCTCCTTCCTCATCATAAGAAAAGCTCAGCAACACAACCCACAAACAAAACCAACCTGGCCTGACTGCTACTTCAGGGAGTGCTACATGTATAAGGTAGCTTGCCTATCTGCTGCCCCAAGCATTAGGAAAGTATGACTGAAAATCAAAACAAATCGTGCTTTCCACTGGTGTGCTTGTGAGGAGAAGACAACACAGTCTCACCTCCGCACAGCCTTTTGTATTGATTTGGGAGCAGGTTCTGGGAAATTATAGCAGCAGTCCATAAAATACTTGTTTCTTTGTCACCTCTGCAGTTGTGTCCTATGCAAGTGGCTTTCCTTCCTGGCAGCGACAATGTGGTGCAGATCTTCCACCCTAATAGTCCATGCCAGAAACTCTTTTATTCTTGAGTCTGCTCAACTGGTTCGTAGAAGTGTTGCCTACATCAGGTAGTAAAGCACGCAAAACGTTTTTGGGGGCCCAGCTGCTCAGTATTTTGTAAAACATGTGCCAGAGGCCTCTGAGATCAAGACTGGTTATGCTTAGCACCTCTGCCATTTGTGGCTGCAAGCGTGAGCAAAATGTAAACTTTGTGGAATGCCAGTCTGAAACAAAAACTCAGTCCTGTGAAAAACACTAACTGGCTGACATCTTTCTAGTGCTGCTGTCAGAGAGACTTTAACATGACCTGGCTTATTGGGTGACTTGCCTTCAAGCTGTTTTGTTTTCTTATGGCTGGGGCACTTGGATGTTGCTAACTCTGTATGAAACTGTCCTAAGCAACTGGATACTAAAAGCGGAGTTTAAAAATTTAAAAATTGCTTGAGGATAAAATTGCTTGAGGATCAAAATCCTGTTTTTACAGCACAGCCATCAGTAACTCTTCGAGGGGCTGTTTTTACTTTTAATTAGAGGCCAAAGACTGAACTTGGCTAAAAGGTAGGTTGGAGTGGCAAGAGTGCTGTTACTCCTAGCAGGGCCTTCTTTCCCATTTCCCTAACTAGCGCTAGTTACCCTTACCTAGCCTTTGCTTTTGTTTGCAATAGCGAAGGAAATAAATTAGACTTATTTGGTCGCCTCTGTTATCTGTCTCTTACTCCAACCTGGAACACAAGCAACCCAGGCCTTCCCAAAGCCTCCCTCTTCTAAGTTTTTACAGGTTCTTCTCACCCCACTGGGGCTCTTCAGAGCCTCTTTCTTTATCTGAAACTGCTTCTGAAAATCCAGAGGCCTCTCCTGAGAAATCACTGTTCTCCATCTTAAAATGTGCACTTTTCACTTAAGTCTCTGAGCTTTTTATCTCTGTTACTTTAGAAGCAGTAGCAGCTGCTGTAGGTTTGCCTGTGATCTTCTCTGTGGTACTTGTGATGGGTTTTGTGATAACTTTGCTTGGTTTATCCTGTGTATAGTCAGAATAATAAACACTGAGCTTACAGTAACTGTTCTACAGCAAATAAGTACTGTAAGCCGCTGTGTTCTCAGGGACTGAGATGCGTTACTACAACCCTTCCTATTTATTTGAATTTGGTCAATATTCAGCTGGTTTGGTTGTCTCCTCCCACATGTTTGATTAGTAGGTTTGCTTCAGTTTTCTTTAGAAACAGTAGCTCCAGTAACACTTCTGTCTGTTCAAGCAGATGCTTGTTGTTCATAATAGGTTTTTTTATTGATACCAAATCTTGTTTGCTAGCACTTAGTTACAGGCAGACAGCTGACTCCGAGTATGCAAAGCTTCATACATTTTTGCACACTGGGGGAAGACAACTTCAGAACAGAGCAGTAAATTAGCTCATTTTTGAGGTGAGAGGGAGTGGCAGGAAAAACTATGGTTGCATCCAATTTGTCTGCCTGCTTCACAACTGGGTTTTCACGAGACTGTCTTGTCAGAAAAAGCACCTGTTGCAATTTTTCCACATAATCCTTAGTGCCTTCCGGTGTAACAGCACATTATCTAATGTGCTCAAAAAGAGCAGCATTGTTTTGTTTTGTTTTAATCCTGAACACTCCAGGGGAGAGGAAAAAAAAAAAAAAAGCCATACGCAGGAAGCAAAACCAGCAGAGTGAGAGTGTGTAGGAGGCAGTTGCTGATTGCTTAAGCAGTAGCTTTGTAAGTTGAGTTGCATATGATGATTCACTTACTTAAGAAATGAAACGTGTTTGCTATGGTCCTGAGTGTAGCATGTGAAACCCAAAGACACAGATGTGTGTCAGCTGAGATTCTTCTGAGCTTGGGAAACAATGACCTCGGATGTCACTGCGTGGCTGCAGAGGCTCCCACCTGGTCCACTGCTGCTTCACAGTGTGGCTGGGGGAGGTGGTTGCAGGCAGCAAGAATACCAGTACCTTTTCTCAGAGTTACTGAAATTTAATCTCTCTTACTTTGCAGCACAACTCAGTATGTGGAAGTTGAATATGTGGAAGTTCAGTTGGTTTTTCATATTGGTCCACTCAACTGCCATCAGTAGGAAATTCAGCTGCATCACAAATGGAAAGTGGGATGGGCAAAAGCAGGAAATGACCTACACCCCTCCCACCTATGTGCATGTGATACCAAATGGCCCTGCGCTGCACATGGTGCTCCCAGCACACCTCAGGCGTCCTGAAGGGGAGGAGGGGAGAGGTCTGGCCCAGGGTCCTCTGTCGGCATTATACAGGATCTACTTCTCTACTCTTTACGCAATCCCAACAGGCATTTGTTCACTGGTGCTCGTTTGGGTATGTGTGCAAGGGAGTGTATAGTTATTTCTAGGCCAAAAAACTGAAAACTTCCTAAGCCAGGGTTAAATCTTATTTTGGGTAGCTACAAAGGCATCTTAGTTAATATAATTCTCCATGAAAACTGTGTCATTAATTCTGTACTTCAATGTAATCTTCTAATCCCATGTGTATGCTAAAAAGCCAAAGCGACTGAAATCTTTTAGTTGCACAGAACAGCCCAATTTAGTTTCAAGTTGCCCTTCAACTCCGTTGAGTAGCTGCTACATGTATTTATGACTTGGCTTGACACATTACTTGACTTTAAACACATAATTTACAATATTGAAAACACTACTGAGAAATCGGGGGGAAGTGGAGAAAACATGACGTTATCAGCTTATGAATGTAATCCCCTGACACCTTCATTTACACATCACAAAGAACCCCAAGCTTGAACCAAGTCAAAGTGACTTTTCTTAAAAAGTCACAGCTGTCACATCCTATCTGTACCAAAATATGTTTTGATCCAAAAACCAAAGCCCAGAGGACTGTTTTTTTGTTTGTTTTTACTGCTCCTCTCTACTAGTAAACAGTTCCAGTGGTTCTTTCGAAAGATGAGTAAGTGCCTGTGTGGAAGCCACCGTTAGTTTTTCAAGAGAAAATGAAGACTTTTCAGAGGATTTTTTTTTTCTTTTGCTACATAGCAACATGAATAAAAACATCAGAAATTGGCCTGCCTTGACTTACAGTATAAAAACAAACTGAGTAAATGGAAACATGTATCTCTTTTTTTCCCCTTACCTGTCACTAACAAGGCTCATTTCAGATTCAGTATCTTGAAAACATCCATATTTTCAGTCAACTTTATTGATAAAATAAGTTTACTGTACAGTACACAATTCTAGCCATAAATTCTTTTCAAGCCATCTGCATTACAAAAATAACAGGTATGCAATGAAAAATAGTCACTCCACACACTGTGAAGGTTCTTCAAAATCCTAAAGTGATCAGGTCTGGGGAATGACAGGTGAGACGTATCAAACGTGAAGACTAGGAGTAGATAAATTAAGTCACATTTTTTTTTTTTTAATTTACAAAAATAAACACTGATCAAGCATTATTTCATAATAGAGCAACCTCAAAGAACGCCCATGGACTAACAACCCTTCTCTGCTTATACGACTCTGGAGAATGTATTTGAAAGACAAACCAGAAAGTCATCCAGGACACTGCATTCAGCATTAAATGGACAGAAACGCCTCTGCTACCAGGAAATGGCTGAAGTATGCTTCTAAAAGTAACAATCAATTGAAGCCCAAATTTCTTCTAAGTTTGCAACAACAGAACACTCCATTAAAAAAAACAGATGTTGCTTCTGCTAAGTCACCAGCTTGCAAGCTACAGCAGAAATGTGAAAAATTATAGAAAAACTGGCAAGGTTTTACAGATAATAACAGACAAGTATATTTGATGACCCAAAATCTTTCCCCCATACATTTAGCAAGTTTGGAAACGTTTTTCTTTTTCTTCACATGAATGTCTTCAATATAATCTTAAGCCTAGAAAAAAAGTTTAAGATGCTCTGGAAAGAGAAACAGCAGTTTCTTCATTTATAAAAAATGCTGTGAGAACTTGGAGAAGTGGATTTATCTGTCCTTGCAACAGCATTTCCTACCATAAGTACTACTGAATTGAAGAGACGCATTGTCTCTGCTAAACACTCATTTCCCAGGACTTGACTCCTTTCTCTTAAAGAGAGATGTGGGACAGCAACTGACAGCAATAGAACAAAAATATTAAGCTCCCTATAAATTAGTTCTCTGGACAGTGAAAGTTCACCCTTAGACCTGTGACACACTTATCACAAAGCTGTACTGAGTCAAAGGAAGTTATATTTAAAACTGACACCTTTAAAAGTGCTTGATGCCCTTTCAGTTGCAACTGAGAATCAACTACTGAATCAAATTTGATTTCAGAAAAGGAGTTCAAGTAATTTTGTTAGGCGAGTTATTAAACAGCCAAAATATTCAACTGTGGGGTGGCCTTGGTAGATCTACAGTTCTCTGTGGTTAAAGGCTTTCGCTCAGCTGCTTTTGAGTATGTTTCCCTAAGTAAAGAATACCTTAATATGCTGGACAAAAAGTGATGATATACATCAATACTAGAAGCACTCTTACTGCCTCAACTCAGAAGCAATAGTCTGACAAATCAAAGCCAAATATTAATTCTTTCAGCACCTCTTCACTATAAGCCTGTCTGGAGCAGCATTTTTATTGTATCTGCATACGATAAAAGCTGCACTTTGATCTAGAAAAGCTAATTCCTTTTCATTTCTCCAAGTATCTCAGGATTAAAAGCATGCAGTCTGTCAGTACAGCATATGGAATTTTTTCCTAATGCAAACATAACATGTACCTGAAACTTAACAAAAAAACCTTCCTGATGACTAGTGTTTAAGGAAAAATAAGAGTATTGATTGCAGGCATGCAGGCCAACTTTGCAATAGAACCTCTTACTCCTTCCCCCAACTACCTCTCTGCTGCTGTTTGGGTGCTTGCAAATTGCCATTTCCCTGTTACGAAGTTTGGGCAGGCAACTGGAGAAGTAGACTGGACTAGTGTGGCTTCTTGCCTAGAGAGAACTGAGCCTGTTTTTCTCTCATAAAAGTAAAAGCTAAGGCAGAATTGGACAATGCCATCTGTGCTCCAGAAAGCAATGAAGTGAGAAGCACTGCTTACATTTAAACAATTGACCTTGTATTTGAACAGGATGCCTTGTGGCTTAATGACAGAAATCTTACAAGTTTTATGCTGCCCGTGTACCCTTTTCCATTAAACAGGTTGTTGAAAAAATGAGAATTTATGAAAAACACACTAAAAAGAAAGTGTAATGTGGATCATGCTTAAGCCATGTTCATAACCTACTGCTTTTTAGCCAGAAATTGGACTTTAAATCTTACCTTTATTACATAATAGGTGCATCGAAACTTTGTATGAGCAATTGTTTATATAAATTATGTGAAATCTTGTCCTTTATCTGTAAAATGGTTTAATAGAAAAATAATTCCCAATTCAGTAAGTGCATGAATCCATTTCCTACTGAAGTTAGATCTATGGTTATTAATCTGTCACTTTTAGTTTCTCTTACACAGTATAACAGCCACTAACCTGGCGCTGAAGATGCATGAGCTTGCTGGTGCCCTATTCAGTAACAAGTGCTTGACGAGTGACCCCTGATATTCCTTTTGTGAAGTGTGCAATTGAAGCTGGTTGACTTCCATAGTCCTTAGCTTTTCCTCAGGCTCAAATCACTGCTTGTCACTAATCCTGACAGAGATGTGCTCTCTGAGGCATCTTCTTTCTTGAGGTTCAGAAATGATTCTCTAGTTATTTGAAGAATTTCTCTCAAGCCTTTGTTTTCTTGCTATAAGCAGAGAAAGAAAAAGGCATTTAACAGAACTCCAGAAAGAAATCAAGATAACTATGTGAATAACCAACCCTCTTCTCTACCTCAAAGTTATGTTTAAGGATTCAAATACTGATTTGCAACCAAGTAGTGCTATGTTATTTTCTAAAGCTAAGAACATTAGGTTTCTGACCCTCTTTCTTTCTTGAATGGGCATTAAACATAAAAAAAGAACTCAAAACACGAAGATGGGTAAGAATAAAGTAATTAAGCTAAAAAAAAAAAAATCCCTTTCTTTCCATATACCCTGTCTCACAATGAACTGCTTTGCTAGCACTTAAAGAGCAACAGTGTTGATCCTCCAGTGCTAAGCAACTGAATTGCCCCACAGGCACAAAATTATTGCTAATAATTTAAAAAAAAAAAAAAAAATTAAAAGGTGTTGTTATTATTATTTGCATCCTGTCTTCTTAGGATGAACTTGTATTATTTCCTAGCTTTTTGCTACATCCAGAGACTTCAAAAAAGTGAAAGCTTAAGGCACTATATAATTAGAAATCATTGAGTTCTGGTGATGAGGTAGCAGCTACACAAGGCTTGAGAAGAAGCTGCAGCGGGGAAAATGGCACTTACAGTCCTCCCACAAGGAAAGCAATGTGACCAACTGATATGGTAACTCAGGAGATACAGGAACTCAGCAGAACTGTGGTAACCTTTACTCTCTTGCCACTTGGGCTGTTGCTGTTTTGATTTCACACTTACCTCAAGCTGAATGATCCGTTCTTGCTCTTTACAGTCGTGCTTTTCATCGATTTCAATGGCTTTTCTCATTACCGCTGCCATTTCTGTAATTTGGTCCACATGCACTTGCAGCTCCTAAGATGTAAAAATTAAACAATGACAGCTTTAGCAATACCTTTTCTGAACTATTAAAAATAAGTAAAGCATCAGATGTGCATTTTGACTGCTGTGCCACTTAATAAAAATGTCAACACGGGCTGAAATTTGAGAAAAAAAGTTCCCCAGAACTTCGCAGCAAGAGTAACCACTGTGGTCTTGTTTGTTTAAATAAATCTGGTTTGCCACACGGTGGCCCTTCTTATTAAATTTTATATACACTTAAATGACTACAGAAGATGTGGAAGATATGGAAGACAAATGGCTGTAAGTTAGCCAGCCATGTGCTTGCTCTGACAAGGCCTTTCTGCGTTGCAGGAATTGACACCTACCATTTTCGATCTGCAAAAAGACTCAACTTATTTAAGAGCAGCAGGATACATGACATTGTTTCCATTTGTTTGAAACCTGACCCCAAGTTGGGCGCAGCCAGTACTGGCCCAGGGTTAGGTATTCATTTCTTAAAAAGACTAAGTGAAGGGGTCATCCCTACGGTGTCATGTATTAGGGAACTCAGATCTGTCCTCTGCTCTTTTTTAGTTGCTTCTGCTCAAATCCATTTCCAATTCCTGCTTATCTGGGATCTGGACTTCAGAGGTCCTCATCCTTGCTGAGTTGGAAGAAAACTTGTGTGTCCTGACACTCCTTGTGTCTCTTAATGCCAGTAGGGTATTTTCCTATTATAGACAAATAACTACCACATCTCACTGAAAGACTGAAGGAGGCATCAAAAAAGAACAGTAGTTTGGTTTGTGCTTGTCCTCTTCCACTACCAGGAATGGGATAATAGGAACCATTAACCTGTGCATAAGAGCCTTTGCAAGGAAGTTTAGACAGTCCTTCCCTGTTTGCAAAGAAGTGATCTCTTACCTGGACTTTGTTGGTTCAGGTGACAGTTTATGTTCTTGCTGGCCAATCTACCAGCAAGAAATGCTAAAAGGGTCATTACTTCTTTTCCCCTGCAAATCTAGATAGGGACTTGATGCCTATTTCCTGCTGTTCAGTTAAGCCAAATATTTTAATGGTATTTCCAGAAGTTATGATTTTTCATTGTCTTTTATTCCAACTTAACTATCACGCTGTCCTATCCTGTCTGACCTGACCTTTGGACAAAATTCACAAGTTACTGACTAATAGCAGGAAAAGCCGAACAGCAGGACTGAAACGGAGAACAGTATAGACTCAAGTCAAATCCCGTGTTTAACTTTGACTGGAGGTCCACATGTTCAGCAGATCATCAGCCTGCCTTTAGACTACTAGAAGTGATTAAACTGCCCTAAAGAATCACCTGGAATCATAAACTATACCTGATGAAAACAAATCTCTTTTCCCCTCTGCCATTGCAGTTGCCAGAGCCGTGGTTTCACTGTTTACTTGTTAAACGCCCACTCACAGCGAGGGGGCGGAACTTGCTGTAAATCTTTATTTTCTTCCCAGCCTTCAGTGAAGGTGATTACATTAAGTATTTTTCACTGAAAAACTAAATATAGCTTGAAAATAAGCTCTGATTAGTGGTAAAAGAATGAGTTGGGAAGGATGTAGCCTTGAGAATGACTGGGAAGGAGTTAGTGGTTTTTAGATACGCTGCTGTCCTCCCTACTTCCTATTTTGCGTGCTTACGTGGCCTCTTGATCAATATTGATTCAGGGCCTTCTCCGAGGTCACTCATGTTAAATCAGATGCTAACACAAAACTCTACGGTTCTACTCTGGAAGGCAGACGTGGAAAACTTAGATGCTCTAATATCAAACAATGCAAAGACAGGGTTTCTTTACAAAGGTAGCCTCAAACATCTACAACCACTTTGTCCATTTCTCAGCTTTCGATGTGTGTGCATTGTTTCTTTTTTTCCAAACAGAAAAAAAAAGCCCATGCATGTTTTTAGGCCTTGTTTCAGTACAGCAAATTCAAACAGCATGCTTAAATGGAGAGCATTGCTACTAACATACTCTTCTGCGTACTGCACCGCTAGAAGAAATCAGTTTCCCGTTTAAAAAAGGTGCTTCTTTATCTGCAGAAGTCAATTATTTTGTAATGATACTTTGTAAATAGGCATTCAAGTTAATAGCTGCCACTTGAGAGGACAGCAATTAACAGCTGGTAACAGCAGGATTAATTCCTTAGGTATGATGGATTTTTTTAGTTAAACAGGAGAGAAGTATTTAAAGAGTTCTTCAAGATTGTTCAGTCTTACTGTGAAGGCTGATAAGAAGAATAATTAGTTTAATTCCAGAAATCCCAAGGGTCAGGTTAAGGGTCATAAATCCACTTCATCAGGCATTCTCGTGGGATCAGATTTAACCAAAATTGTTGACACCTAAATCTCCTGTCTAAGTAATATTGTTCACAGTGTTCTCTTCTACTTTCCTTCACTCAAAGCTTTTAATCATGGAAGTGTTGCTAAATGAGATTTCCTTGTCCATTTCAGGACAGATGTAATTTTGCCCTCTTGCCTTGCTACTCCTGAGGCTGTAAGATATGTTATACCATCTACTAGGTAACTCCTTTTGAAAAAGTTATACACCTATCATTTCTTTTAGGTATTTATGTCAAGGATATAGTTGCAATCCAGTAAATTCTTTCACACCAATCGAAGTAGTCCCATTGATTTCAATGGCACTAATTATGAACATGTGATTTTATAAGAAGATAAAACATTGAATTCTAACTAACTCTAGACCCTAAATCTGCTGTGCAGACTTAGTTTGTTAAAGTCAAAGACTGTTAAACACTTGGAATTAATGTTTGTCTATTCAGTTGTGCTGCTCTCTGGTGATTAATTTAAAATGTAATATAATACTTTGTTAGAAAGTTCTTCGTTAGATCTGTTACTGACCTAGAATAATGAATTTACCTGAAAATACATTAAAAGTCTAAACTATATGTTAATGCTATAAAAACATATTAATCTCGTATAAAGCTGATGAATACTCCTATATGCCTCACTCATGATAGTTTACAGAAAAGTTTCTTAATAGCACTTTGCTTTTCTAGTATTCAAAACCGTAAGGTGATGCACATCTAATATCTACAACTTTCACCACCCATCAAGCTTCCCAGGCTGCCCTGGATTCTACTGAGAATCCACACAAGTACTGAAGAATCAAGGGCTGAACAAGGAAAGAGGGGATGTGTATGTTCAATTATTAAATCTTTAAAAGGACTTTTATCTTTTTTTTTTTTATAATTTAGCAGGAAAAATATGTTAATATTGAATTTAAAAAGCTTAGTCCTCTTAATCTTCCCAGTTAGCACATTATTTGTTGGAGTCACAAGCAAAGTTAAAGCCAGTCTAACTGTCTGAATGTTACTGAAATCTGTGGGCATGGCAAGGTATAATAAGGCACTTGCTTTAAAGACTGAAGCAAAACAAAAATAAATTAAGTAGATACAATATACCAAAATACTACTTGTTAAAAGCTTAAATAAATGAGAAGCTAGTAAGGTTGACTTACTTCTCTGACGAAGTTTCCTGTTTGTGTTTCACGGACAAGATTAAAAAAATTAGGACTTGTTAGTACAACAATATGAAAATGGGTAAAAAGTTTGAACCGGTCCATCATAAATTAACTAAAGTGTTAACGAGAAAACCCCCACAAAGGTGAAAAAAACCAATGAAGTTATTACCTTGGAATGTTGCTCTTTTAGCTTCGTTATTATGCTTGGGTCATCTTTTTTGCTTGCCATAAGCAACCTAAACATCTGTTCTCTGTACTTGCTCATTATGAGTTCCAAAGCGGACTGATGTTCTTCAAGAGATGTCCGTAGTTCTACCAACATAATTTTAAAATCAGTTAAACACAGAAGGACTGAAAGAAAATGCAGAAGTACCTCAGCCTGAGACACCAAAATAAGCCCTTCATTAAGTGTCGCCTCTCCTTATACCATAAAATCTACATAGGAACTGCAAATGTCTTCAGTGGCAACTGCCCTGGGAAAATTCCTATTCAGTCAGAAACAGAAGATCAGTCCCTTTAGGTGAGTGACAAAAGCCATCTTGAATGTAGCTGAGGGTCTACTCACCATAAGCAACACTGCACAAAAGAAGTTTACGGATTGGTTTTAATCTGCAGATTGGTAAAACAGGAGTTAAAATACTCGTGTTCAGAATATGCTAACTAAAAGGACAAATAACTTGGGAGATAAGACAAGATTTGTGCCAATCAAGATCACTGAATCCCTTGCTGAAAGTAACTGTTAGAATACCTAAGGTATTCTAGGACGAACAGTATATTCCTAGTGTACAGAATTCCAGGAGGCATTATACTACTGCACTTACACTACAACTTGCTCTGACTACTCCTACACTTTTAGCAGCGAGAAAACACGTTTCCAAGCAGATACCTGTATTGCAGAACTAAATTCTATTTATATCGTCACTTGTCAAGAAAGTTAGGTAAAGACTGAACATGTAAATCTTTCACAACTCTCTCAGCTATTCATAGTCCCACTGGTTGGATGTTAGGAACCCACTGGATTGCATTATGATCAATTAAACTGACAAACTGACATTAGAAGAAAAAGATTTCTGCTACGATGATTATTTGAGAATAGATCAGTGGTAAAGTCTCACTGATTCCAGTGGAACTTGAAAAGGACAGAATATTCACATTTTACCTTTATTTTCCTGTTGCAATTCCCTAATCTGCCTGTTTTCTTGTTGGATACCCATCACTAAGGTAGACCGAGGGCGATGTCTTGCTACTTCGTTGAGCTCTTGAATTTCTTCTTGGTACTAATTTTTAAAAAAAAAAAAAAAAACCACGACCACAACTTATTTGAGTAACCGAAGGCAATCATTACTCAGCAAGTTAAAAAAGACCAGTTCTACTGTCACTCAAAGTGTAACCAGCAAGATAATGCTGGTTTTTAAATAGTAATATCAAATAAGCAAATAAAGAAATACACTTCTGGAGGTGTTGCTAACATACAGCCCTTCAGAGACACAAAAGTATCACCTTCGTTTTTAAACCAGTTTCATACCTCAGATGCGTGTAGTGGGCACTACTTAACCTTCAAATAATGCAGGTCAAATTCACCATCAAGTAATTTAAAACTGATATGCATATGGTAAAGAAAACCCATGAGTTATTAACCTCTAGGTATTTACTGTGGCTTCCAAGTACCTTAACCCACAAGGCTGTATGGGTACAAGTCACGTGCACCTGAATGAACGGAACCTGATACTCAATAAATGGGTAAATTTAATACTCATTAAATTTTAAAGAGTTCTGAGGCTTCTGCATGACTAGTTTTACAGGGATGAAGAGCACTCAGGATTTTATTTTTACAGGCCCATTAACACATCTTGTGTTCTACTAAAACGAGAGGATGAACTCCCATGTGTTAAGTCAGTAGACACCTTTGTTTTTCCAGAAGTTCTCCAGTGAAACCCCTGCTCAACCTAACATGCCTTGAATAGCTCAACATCAGGATCAAAACCATCACAAATAAGCTTCAGAAGCTGTTTTGAAACAAGAGACTGCAAAAAGAGACAGCATTCTGAACAGAAGCATGACTGTGTCTCTGATTAAATATGAATGTTGAAATTAATAAAGGAGGTGGTATTTCAAGAAGAGCCAAACACAAGACATCGTATCAACTGCATTTCTACCAGTGTTCGTCAAATACATGCTAGTTTTCAATAGTCAAGCTAGAGTAACCGAGAAAACTTCTTCACAGGATCACACTAAATATATACACAACCTATTTTTAGTTCCCAGTCACACCTATAATGAAGACATTTAGTATGGTATTAAAGCATTAATGAAATAACACACCGCATGCACAGTAGCAGACAAAAATTATTTTAAATTACGTACTTCCAAGTTGGTTTTTTTAATGCAGTAAACAAAGTTGGAAAACAAACCTGTTTCATAGCTTCAACCCGCTTGTTAAGAGCTGTAGTCTGTTCAATAAGGGCTTCTGCTGCGTTGTCATGTTCCCTTAGCCGTTCCACCAACGCCTTCGCATCTGCCAAGGCTTTTTCTATTGTGCAACTCATTTCTAAATATTAGAAACGTATTATTTTCATCACACCATCTGTTTTTTACATGGACAACAGCTTTCTATGTGATATGTCAGTCTAAAGCGGCTGAATACTATCTTTCCCTCAGAAATATCCAGATGTTTTGTTGTCTTTCAGGAGTAGGAAAAAATTGTATGTCATAAAAAGTCTCCCTAAATTCTGTCTTTCCTTTTCCTCTTTTCAATTGCTGTTGAGATCACGTGTCACAGCATGGAAACAAAAGGAAACTTTGTGCTGTGAGGACAGTATCAACATACTCAGCACAAGAGGAGAACTATTGAACATATGGAAACTGAGCAGTGCATGTTCTTCTGTAAGCAGAGGAAAAAAAAAGACTGACATTAACCATTTCCTTTTACAATACTATATGTTTTTTCCCCCATGTGCCCTCCTACTACTCAGATATACTTCAAGATATTTGAGAAGTATATATCCAGCACAAGAGAGAATGCCAAATAACTACAGCGGGTTGGAAAATTCCAACGAATTAAATTGGCAGAAAAGAAACGCCTCAAACTGACAGAGGAGAAAATTATTCAGAGAAAATTCAGAAAATTAAAGGCTTGAGTTTTCTTAATGTCTGTAAACGAGCACAAACATCACTGCATGAAACGAAACTGTAAAGTTTTCAACAGGAAAGACGGTAACTTGGCTAAGACAAAGAACCAACTGCATAGTTAAAATAGCAGCCTTCTGATTGCAGTAGTTGTTAGCAGAAATTACCTATTGCTAGATCTGATAAACGTGCAAAGTACTTGCATGTACCAGCATTTGCAAAATACCTGTCTTTACATTGAATCTTTTCAGACTCATGCTCGATAGGGTAAATTTCAAGATTGAGACTTTCAGTTTAAGAAGCCTTGCACTTTTTCTACTGAAAATGGAATCTACTTAAAACCCTTGAACAACTCTTCATCAATCAGATAGCCATGACAGAAGTTTATCAGAATTATGGGCCTTATAAGGCTGGATATTTGTCTCAGGAAACTTCCTAAGGTACTAGGATTCAACTAAGCCCGTATCTTAGCCAGGTTATTTGCAGATCTCTTTAAGCATAAAAGGTCAGTGAGCCTTTTCTGAGCTATGGGGGCCGGGGGGGGGGGGGGGAAGTTTATTCCAAGATGATTTTATAACTTTCTTAGGCACCTTTACAAATCCTATCCTAGGATCTTTAAGGCAAGCTTTAAGAAACCATCACATTTTCCTCAACTGACCTCTTCCTGCTGTCTCAGGTAAGTAGCAGAAGTAAAAACATTTCAAACACCTGAAATTCCACCATTCTCCTCAAAAGATTTACAAACATAGCAGGAATATCCCACCCTCACGCATTAAGGTGGGGGAAAACTAAGACAGCAGCAGAGCTCAGAAAGTTCTCTCTAAAGAACTGGTTGTGCACCTACATGTGTTGCAAAGTCCAACCTCTTGAAAGCATTTTAATTTGGTAACTTCATTAGCTGCTCCCTCTGCTCCAAGGAGCACACATACAACAAAAGCATTTAGTTTACCTTCCCTGTAGAGAAGAATCCTTCAGGGAAACTTACAATCACAGAAAGTTGAGCCTTGTTCACCGATAAAGGAGCTTCAGAAAGTGAGCTCCATGCATGCACAGAGCACAACTGCTTCAACCTGTGTTTTCTGTGGTTAGTGTGTGATTGAAAGCCTCAGCACTTTGGCACCTACAAAGACATTCATAATGTTAATTCTGTTAGTTCTATTACACAGAAAGGATTTGTGCTACGTTGCTTTTAAGTATCTTTTCTCGCTCCTCATTTCTCCTTCCAATTCTGGTCTCATGTTCTTACTGAACTAAAAAATATCAGACAAAAGATGATTTTCCACACCAGCTGGCTAAACTGTTACAGAAATTTATTTTATTGGATCCATATTTAAGGGGAATTTGGAGAGCAGTGTTTAACTCAGTTAATGAATTCTCTACCCAGTATAAACAAAGCCTCTCAGGCCTCTCCCTGGGCTTGGCATTCAGACAAAGATGCACTTAACACCTCAGATCGTTTGTATGCATAGATATAAATTTTTAAACACCGGATGTATTCCTCCTGCCATGCACTTTCTTGTTTTTTAGCCGACCATGCAAGATAAGAAAAAAACTGTTTGGTAGCAAAGCCACCAGCGTTCCTTTTCACAGCAACAGAGCTGGGGATGACACGTGTGTGCTGTGTGTGGAACACAGCTGCCCAAATTTGGCAGTGACTGCCCACTTTCTCCGAGGAGCAGCAGCTTCAGTAGGCTGGAGGCGACCTGCTGTTTTCAGGCAGAATTGTACCTCAAAAAGGAGAACTGTTGTTTGTATTGTGGTAATCCACAGTGGCTCCAAATCTGGACTAGGACTCCTTTGGGCAAGATGTTGGTCCAAATCCTTGTGATTTAAAATTCTCTCTATTTACTCATCTGGCTGCTTATAAAAAAAAAAACCCAAATCTTTGTCTTATACCAAAATAGATCTAAATCTGTGAGTTAACCTGGCCATTTAAGGAAAAAAACTCCAACCAAGGAATCAAATAGATTTGATTCAAACCAATTCTTGTCTATTATTTTTTAATGAGCTTAATGACTGTAATAGCAGAACTTCATGATTCCTGAGCTCTACCCTACATGAGGTGTCCGGTTGCAAACGTATTTATTAGCCTGCGATCTCACCAACAGGGTCAACAGGTAGCAAGAGCCACAACTCGAACAACATAGCAATACTGCTGCTACACATTCATTTCCTGGCACTTCCTGCTATTTACTAATTGCTTCCATTATCAAATTTGGCTGCCCTTTAAAAAACAAAACAAAGCAAAACAAAACAACACCAAAACACGCACAAACCAGTATTTTTGCACGACTACAGCCAGTTTTCTGTCTCTTGTGCGTTTTAGGACCGCTCTGAAAACCACCTTTCTCCCACGGTTCAATGCTTCGGGTTTCTCCTCTCCACCGTTACCAGTCTGGCAAGGCCGAACTGCGCTGCCGCTCACAAGAGCTGCCGGCGGGGTGCAGACGCGCACCGGCGCTCCCCGCCTCTGGAGGGATCCCGGGGGCTGAGCCGGCGCCACACACAGCTCCGAGCAACCGCCGACCGATCAACGAGCCGCCCGGGGCAACCGGGCCCGGCCTCAGCCTCAGCCCTGGCCCCGACCCTCTCACCGGTGCCACCGCCGCGTCCCGGCGGCGCGCGGAGCAGCCCGGCGGCGGAGGGGGCTGTGCGGCGGCGCGGGGCGCTCCCGGAGGGTGTCACCTCCTCCCCCCTCTGCTCGCCGCGAGAACGGATGCCGAGACACGTCCGTCGGCACTGTCGCGACAGCGGCACCTGCCGCGACACGGCGGCTGAAGGCTCCCTCGACAAAGCCGAGCGGCAGGACTCGCCGCGGTCCGCCCCAGACAGCAATGCTGGGGGGGGGAATTGGGGCGGGGGGGGGGGGGNTCTTATACCAAAATAGATCTAAATCTGTGAGTTAACCTGGCCATTTAAGGAAAAAAACTCCAACCAAGGAATCAAATAGATTTGATTCAAACCAATTCTTGTCTATTATTTTTTAATGAGCTTAATGACTGTAATAGCAGAACTTCATGATTCCTGAGCTCTACCCTACATGAGGTGTCCGGTTGCAAACGTATTTATTAGCCTGCGATCTCACCAACAGGGTCAACAGGTAGCAAGAGCCACAACTCGAACAACATAGCAATACTGCTGCTACACATTCATTTCCTGGCACTTCCTGCTATTTACTAATTGCTTCCATTATCAAATTTGGCTGCCCTTTAAAAAACAAAACAAAGCAAAACAAAACAACACCAAAACACGCACAAACCAGTATTTTTGCACGACTACAGCCAGTTTTCTGTCTCTTGTGCGTTTTAGGACCGCTCTGAAAACCACCTTTCTCCCACGGTTCAATGCTTCGGGTTTCTCCTCTCCACCGTTACCAGTCTGGCAAGGCCGAACTGCGCTGCCGCTCACAAGAGCTGCCGGCGGGGTGCAGACGCGCACCGGCGCTCCCCGCCTCTGGAGGGATCCCGGGGGCTGAGCCGGCGCCANCCAGACAGCAATGCTGGGGGGGGGAATTGGGGCGGGGGGGGGGGCTCCTCCTTCCTCGCCCCTATCGTGACGCCACGAGCCCAGGGGCTCCCGCGCGCACATACGTGAGTCTGTCGGGCTGCCGAGCGCCCGGAGGCAACAGCCCCTCCTCTCCTCTGCTCCCGTCCCATTGCCAAACGCCCTTTCCCCGCCTCGCACCACTCACTCATGACCGGCGGCTCCGGTGAAGCGCCGCTCTGCTGGGCCCGCCCCGCTGTCAAATGGCGGCGGGCCGCAAAGGGAACCGGCGGAGGGGTGCGGGAGGCGCGGCCCCACCAGGGGGCGGCGCGGGGCGGGGCGGCCGCCTGACGCCCCAGCGGCACCGGGCGAGCGCTTCCCCCGCCGCTCTCGCGAGAGGATAACTCGNGCCAGTTTTCTGTCTCTTGTGCGTTTTAGGACCGCTCTGAAAACCACCTTTCTCCCACGGTTCAATGCTTCGGGTTTCTCCTCTCCACCGTTACCAGTCTGGCAAGGCCGAACTGCGCTGCCGCTCACAAGAGCTGCCGGCGGGGTGCAGACGCGCACCGGCGCTCCCCGCCTCTGGAGGGATCCCGGGGGCTGAGCCGGCGCCACACACAGCTCCGAGCAACCGCCGACCGATCAACGAGCCGCCCGGGGCAACCGGGCCCGGCCTCAGCCTCAGCCCTGGCCCCGACCCTCTCACCGGTGCCACCGCCGCGTCCCGGCGGCGCGCGGAGCAGCCCGGCGGCGGAGGGGGCTGTGCGGCGGCGNATTGCCAAACGCCCTTTCCCCGCCTCGCACCACTCACTCATGACCGGCGGCTCCGGTGAAGCGCCGCTCTGCTGGGCCCGCCCCGCTGTCAAATGGCGGCGGGCCGCAAAGGGAACCGGCGGAGGGGTGCGGGAGGCGCGGCCCCACCAGGGGGCGGCGCGGGGCGGGGCGGCCGCCTGACGCCCCAGCGGCACCGGGCGAGCGCTTCCCCCGCCGCTCTCGCGAGAGGATAACTCGCCCGCCGCACGCGACTGTGGCGAGAAGTGGCTTTGCCGGCGGTGCCAGTCGCGTTTTCCTTGCCTCCCTATTGGCTGTCGCCGGTGCGAGCCGCCGGCTCCCTCCGCGGCCGTTCCGCTGTCTCGCGAGACGGCCGCTGCAGGGCTCCGCCTCCTCCTGCCTGCGGGCCGTGCGGGAAGCGCCGCGAGCGGGCGGGCCGGCCCGCGCCCAGGCGGAGGGGCCGAGCGGCGGGGNCGAGTGAGTCCCGCCGCCGGGCGCGGGTGGCTGGCGCCGCCGCCGCCGCATCCAGGAGCCGTGAGGGGAGCAGGAGAAGGGAGGGGAGGAGGGGAGAGGCGCTCCCCCCGCCAGCGCTGGGGGAGGCGCTGCGCCAGCGGCGTAAGTGGCCGCGCGGGGGTCTCGCGGCCTCAGGGGTGGGCGGAGCGGGGGGGGCTTCGGCCGCTTCTCCCACCCCCGCGGGCGTCGGGCGCGCAGGCAGGAGCCGGGCCCCGTCCTCGCCGCGGAACCGGCGGCGGAGGAAGCGGGCGGCGGAGCATGGAGGTCGCCTGGCCGGAGGCGCCCGCGCCCGACCTCGTCTAGGGCTCGCCGCGGGCCTCATCCCTCCTCCTCGGAGCGAGCCCGCGGACGGGCCCGGGCTCGGCGTGGAGCGGGCCCGGGACTTCTGCACCAGCGGAGGAGCCGACCCAGGTGAGAAACGCTTACCTGCTCCCGGCCGGCGGGCGGGCGGGGATGGACCGCGCCCCCTCGGGACCCCGCCAGTCGTTTGCGGCCGGGCGTCCCGCGCGCACTCCCTCTCTCCCGCCTCTCTGCCAGCCCTCGGCTTCCCTGGCCCCTCTGGCTCTCTGCCAGGTTAAAGATAGAGTGCACGTTCCTGGGCCTGTCCCCCGGCGCTGTGCCGGCCTTGGCTCATGCGGAAGGGCTGTGGTGTGCCCCAGCGGCTGCGCCCGATGCTGAGATCGGGTACGAGACCTGCCCTGCAGAGCGAGGTGCTGCCTGTATTCTGGCTTGTGTAAATCTGCATCGTTTTAGGTTTTCAAACGAGCTCATGTACGTTTTTTGTTTTTGTGTGTTTTGTAGCTCAGGAGCATTTGCACAGGCAAAATAGATTTTTATATTAGAAATGTGGAAACGTCTGGAAGTTAAGGGAGTTTGACAAGAATATTTGATCTACTGGGGGCTGATATGGTCCATCTGTCAGAGAAGGGGGAGAGCATATTGGAATGAGAGAATACAAGTTTTTTAGGAAGGACAGGCAGAGAGTACCAGGAGGGGATATAATTCTCAGTGCCTAAGTGAAGTCCATGAAGCACTGCTGTGGATGGATGAGGAGCTGACTGAGGACTTGTGGGACGGGATTAGAAGGAAGGCAGGAGATGTTATAGTGGGGATCTGCTACAGGCTGCTCAGCCAGGAAGACCAAGCAGATACGGCTCTTGATAGAGTGGAACAGCATCACGTTCACAAGCCCTGGTCCTCATGGGACGCTTTAACCAACCCGATATCTGTTGGAGGGGCATTCCTGAAATGCGTTGATGACAACTTCTCCAAATGATAGAGGAGCCAATGAGGAGATGCTATTCTGGACATTGTCTTCATCGACAAGGAGAGACTGATGGGGAATGTGAAGCAGAAGGGCAGCATTGGCTACAGTGACCATGAAATATCAGAGTTCAAAATCCTTAGTGCAGTGAAGACAGCATGAAGTAAGCTCGGTACCCTGGACTTCAGGAGAGCAGACTGGACTCTTAAGGGATCTGCTTGGTAGAGTACCACGGCATACAGCCGTGGCCTCTCTTCCCTCCAGGGCTCTCTTCTTCAAGCTCTGGAATGATGCATCCCAACAAAGAGAAGTCAGGCAAAAATGCCAGGAGGCCTGCATGGATGAATAAGGAGTTCCTGGACAAACTGACACAAAAAGGGAGCCTACAGAGGGTGGAAACAAGGCCAGGTAGAAATACAGAGAAAATGTCTGAGCAGCCAGGGATGAAAGTAGGAAAGCTACAGCGCTGATTGAAAGAATTAAATCTGGCCAGATAGATCAAGGGCGACAAGAAATGCTTCTATAGGTATGATTGTGATAAAAGGATGACTAGGAGGAATGTGAGCCCTCTTCAGAAGAAAACAGGAGAAGTGGGAAAGGCTGAGGTGCTCAATGACCTTCTTACCTCAGTCTTCCCCAGCAAATGCTTCAGCCACATCACCAAAGTCACCGAAGGCCAACACAGGGACTGGGGAAATGAAAAACCATCCACTGAGATCAGGTTTGAAACAATTTAAGGAACCTGAAGGTGCACAAGTCCATGGGACCTGTGTGATGCATCCACATCTGTCATGAGGGAACTGGCAGAGGAACTTGTTACACCATTGTCCATCATATCTGAGAAGTCATGGCAGTCCAGTGAAGTTCCAAATGACTTCAGGGAAAGGGAAAACATTACCCCTCTTTTTAAAAATGGGCCCAGCAAGAGCATAGAGCAGATCCTCCTGGAAATTATGTTGAGGCACATGCAAAATGAGGTAACTGGTGACAGCCAACGTGACATCGCTAAGGGTAATTCGTGCCTGACAAATGTGGTGGCCTTGTATAGTGGGGTCACTGTGCATAAGGGGAGAGCGACTGACAGTAGCTACCTGGATTTGTGCAAAGCATTTGACGCTGTCCTGCACAACATTGTTGCCTCTGAACTGGAGAGACAGATAGACCACTTGGTGGATAAGGAATTGGCTGGATAGTTGTGGTCAAAGGCTCGATGGCCAACTGGAGAGCAGTGACAAGTGGTGTTCCTCAGGGGCTGGGACTGGGATTGGCTGTTGAACATCTTGCTTGGTGACATGGTCAGTGGGATCAGGGCTCCCTCAGCAGTTTGCCACTGACACTGAGCTGTGTGGTGCAGTTGACATGCTGGAGGGAATCCATGCAGAGGGACATTTACAGGCTTGTCACGGGAGCCCATGCAGAGCTCATGAAGCTCAACAAGGCCAAGTGCAAGGCCCCGTACATGGGTGGAGACAATCCCAAACACAAATAAGGCTGGGGGATGAGTGGATTGAAGGCACCCCAGTGGGACTTGGGGGTGTTGGTGGATGAAAAGTTGAATGTGAGCCATTGTGCATTGTGAATGTGTGCATTTGCAGCCCAGAAAGGCAACCATATCCTGGGCTGCATCCAAAGGAGTGTGGCCAGCAGGTCAAGAGACAGGATTCCATCCCTCTGCTCTGGTGAGACCTCACCTGCAGTACTTTGTTAAGCTCTGAACATGGACCTATTGGAGTGAGTCCAGAGAGGTGATATAAGGCTGGTCAGAGGCTGAAGCGTCTCTGCTATGGAGACGGGGAGAAAGTTGAATTTTCCAGCCTGGAGAAGAGGCTCCGGGAAGCCCTTCTAGCAGCCTTCCAGTACCTAAAGGGACCCTACAAGAAAGCTGGAGAGGGCTTTTTGAAGAGAGCATGTGGTGATAGGGCAAGGGGTAAGGACTTTATACTGAAAGAGGGCAAATACAGATATTAGATGTAAGGAAGACTTTCTTCCCTGTGAGGGTGTGATGTCCCCTTCTTGGCACTGTTCAGGGTCAGACTGGATGGGATCAGTCTGGTCTAGTGGAAGGTGACCCTGCCCATGGGAGGGGTGTTGGAACTATAGATGTTCTTTTTGGGTTCTCTTGCAGCCCAAACTGTTCTATGATTAGTGGTCTAAGTAACACTAAGATTAATTTTCATATGTAATTTGGGTGTCTCAAGTTATGATGTCCACCCTAACACAAGGATCTGATGTTACAGTAGTTTCAAAAGTGTTTCTTCCAGTGATGTTATAGGAGAGGGAAACCCAGTCTGTGGTTGTGAAACAGGGAACTGCACTACACTTCACTGCTGGATTCTCTAGCTTCATAGTTGAAAGAGTAATACGGTGCCTCATTCTATGAGTTTTGCTGGATAGGAGACATTTTAATTTCAGACTTGTTATGTCTGTCAGCGAGAGATCGAAGTACAGATGCACATATTAATTTTAAAAATAGAAAAATTTACCTAGCAAAGAGAAGGCTAAAAAATACTGAAGTCTAATGTTTATGCTACTTCAAGGTCTGTGTAGCCTAATTATAATTTTATTTTTCCAGTTGCTTATTTCAGTAAGTGAGCTTTAAGTAGGAAGCAGTTTCTGCACTTTCTTTCTTAAGAGCTTTTTTATTTAATTAGAAAAGTGGGAAGGGTAATACTGTGTATCATTTCAATACTGTGCCTTTTCAACAGTACACTTGCATATTTTCCATGTTTTTCCTACTGAGAAGAAACAGTCTTCTGATGATAAGCCTAGTTTACTAAATAGATGGACAAGTAAGAGTTCTAGAAGATACTTGTCTCCATGTAAACAGGATGCTTTAAATGGGAATTTTTGGTTGTTTGGTTTGTTTTTTTTTTTAAAGAACAATGATTTTATAGGAGCTAATGTATGCCATATGTAATCTAAATACTGTAAGAGGTAACTTCTTCAAAACTTGCATATTCTGGTAAGATTATACTATATAAATTGCACAATCATCTTGCAGTATATGTGGGGAGATTTGCCTTGCACAATTTCTTTCTGATTTTAGTGTTTTGCTTCTTTTAGGAGGAAAATGAAAATCTTTTCCGAGTCTCACAAAACTGTTTTTGTTGTGGATCACTGCCCATATATGGCAGAATCATGCAGACAACATGTTGAATTCGATATGTTAGTAAAGAATCGGACCCAAGGAATTATACCTCTAGCACCCATATCAAAATCACTGTGGACCTGTTCAGTGGAATCATCGATGGAGTACTGTAGAATAATGTATGATATTTTCCCTTTCAAGAAACTGGTAAGTTCTAGTCATACTACATATGATACTTGATGGTACAAGGGATATTTTTCCCTTTTAACGAAGCCTTCTAGTGTCAGTAGCCATTGGATAGATCAACAGATCAAATATAATAATTACATAAAAATTTCATTGTTGTAATGTTACTTTGTAACAGTGCACACATCATGAGGACTAGTGCTTTAAGGTAGCATACAGATTTATTACTGTGTTCTCCTGAACTATGAGTTAATACAAGCTTGAGTGAAGCATAGCTTTAATTTTGTTTCTATAATGCACTTGGTAGCACTTGGTAAGGTTTTTGGTATCAACTTTGAAGGGATTCTGGGCTTTAGGAGGAGGTAGGATCCCTGTAAAGCTACCAGATTGAGAAAGAGGGAGAGCTTCATGACACACAGCTTCTTGTTTAGAAAAATAAATGTGGTGTGTTTTATAATACTGTATAATAAATTAAGGTTACTAATGCCTGTTTTGTTAGATCTTTTCTCCTTAATGATTAAACCATTGTGAAATGTTGTAAAGGTTAGTTACTCTTAAAAAGGAAAGTTAAACAACCTTGTGACAGTGATATGGGTACAAACTAATGATGTTGGAATAATGGCTGTGTCAGAGCAGTTGAGACAGAGGCCAGACACTAACAAATATCTTTGGTAGTTTACTGATTTGATGTCAGCCACGCTGCCTTCATGGATTATATGTGCTGCTTCTCAGACAATTAATATTTAATTTTAAGTCTGATTTGGAGCATTTAATATACAGTCAAATGCCATTATGGGGTTACGTCAAGTGTATGCTTAGTGAATTTGAATTGAGTGGCCAAACTGTGGCTCATGTGGTGTGAGAAACTAAAACTGAATTGGAAGGTATGCTTCCTCTTGACTTTTTTGTCATCATTAGAACATACTTTGTTATGTGATGTTTATTAAATCTTGCTAGATATTTACCTTATGACAGTCTTTGGAGAATATTGCAGTATTAGGGTTTATTTTGTACCTATTCTACAAAAAATATTACTTAATTATTCAAATACTTCAGAATATGCCATGGTGTTCATTTGGAGTAGAGATTGATTTAGTAGCTTAAAATACAAATGATGTAAGTTGTTAATGAGCAGGAGGTTTTGTTATTCTTAGTTTGGCTTGTTGCACATATCCTCAGAGTATCCGAAGAAAAAGGAATCATTTGTGTTCTGATTTGGGGAAGTAGCCATAATGGCTGTTACCTTACCTGTGCTTTTTTGATCTTTTTAGGTGAATTTCATTGTGAGTGATTCTGGGGCTCATGTCTTGAATTCTTGGACTCAAGAAGATCAGAACTTGCAGGAGGTATGCTTTGGAACTGTTCTTTTGTTTTACAAGTCTAGTTGTGGAATAAGTAGCAGCTTCTTAGTAAGTTCAGTATGAAATAACTTTGGTTAATTGAAATGTTGTTGGATCTGGTCAGAAATTATTGTGTAACAGAATTTTAGGAAATAGCCTGTGAGGCTGGACTGTTCTATAGGCAACTTTTTTTATTTTTTTTTAAACCCAGTAGCTTTAAGTATAGAGTTATACATTTATTTTAATGTTATGAAGGAATTTCATACTTAGTTCTTTTGTAAGTTGGGCATACTTCTTAAATTTTGAAGTTGGATTTTTTTTTTTAATATTTGCGTGATAGGCAGATAGACCATGTAGAAAAATTAAAATTGTAAATATTCTCATTGCTCTCGTTTTGTTTCATACTGAATGGGCTTGTCCTCTATAGGAAGGAACTGATAACATTAGCATTTCTTTCAGGTGTTGGATATAACCTGTTATTATAAACAGGTATTTTTCTGTGATACATGAGACTATTGTATTCTCAAGACTTAGCAACAATTATTAAATGAATTGCAAAGGGTAATTTAGGGCCAAGTGTTTTCCAGAAGGCTGGCAACATATAATGGTCTTTTAATTGCTCTGACTTTTCTCTCAGCTGTATTAATTTGCAAGTAAAATAAGTTATAATGATGACTTTTTCTTTTTAACTGATCATTTTAACAAATGGCCAGAAAGCAACTTTCAGTAATAGTTTCTTTTTTTCTTTTTGAGTAGTTGATGGCAGCCTTAGCAGCTGTTGGGCCACCTAATCCTCGAGCAGATCCCGAGTGCTGCAGCATACTTCATGGTCTGGTTGCAGCAGTTGAAGCACTCTGCAAAATAACTGAATATCAGCATGAGGCTCGAACCATGCTCATGGAAAATGCAGAACGTGTTGGAAACAGGGGAAGAATAATCTGTATCACCAATGCAAAAAGGTGTGTGTAATAATGTGCTTCTATTGTTCTAAAACTACGTGAAATAACATTCTTTTTTGAAGTCTTTCATTGCTTGTCATGAATTAGTGCGCTAAGTAGCCACCTTTTTCTTGTGGTGTTAGATCATTTCTTGCCTTATTGGAGGTTTCATATCTGTTACAGTCAGAAACCAAAAATTTCCCTCTTCAAATTAGAGAGCTTTTAGTGGCATGTTTCTTTGAACAGAAGAATTGATTATCCTGCATAAAAAAACATACTAAATTTCTTTCTAGTGACAGTCACGTTCGAATGCTTGAGGATTGTGTTCAGGAAACCATTCATGAGCATAACAAACTTGCAGCTAATTCAGATCAGTGAGTATACTTTTTACAAATGTAGTTTCTCTTATTCTGTGCATGCCTTTTACATCCTCTGTGAAATACAGCTGTATTTTTTGTCACTTAAAACTTACACTAGTGAACTGTTTGAACGAATGCCTGTCTGAAATAGAAGCAGCTAACTCATGATTTTGTGGACTTTAAGCTGATGTATAACCACTGGGTTTTCAATATCATCCTATTTACTCATAGGATAGTATTACTTTGTTAGCTACATCTTGCTGCAAAAGGAGGCATATAACTATCTCTGGTTGTATATTTGTAATCAAACCTGATTTTTGTGTCAATAACACTGTATTAATTTTATATTCAACTTTATTTGACTAAAACAGCTCCCTGTGACTAGTTTTTAGTTTCTAAATTATTATGCTGCCTAATACTTCCCTTGCAATGAAAGAGTCCCTTGAAATACAGGTTGCATCTCCTCTAAGAAGTCATTCTTCCACCATAAGTTTTGTCTAATTAAAGAGTGAACTGTTGGGTCCAGAAACTGTGTATTGCCTTGTGAAGTGTATAATAGTTTGAGATACTGCTACTGGTTGCTCCTTAGGCACTTAAATAGCAGAAGCATTACCTGCTGCAATTGCAGTTTCATGTATGTATAAAGAATACTGCCCCAGGGAATCAGGTTCAAAGTCCACTGCAAAGACAGAAAAGTGGCCTCATCCCTGTAGGAAGAGATGTGGAACAATGTATCTCTCCACATTTCCAGCTACATTAGGAAATAAGCATGTTAGTAGGGTAGTTATTTTCATGGTCACTGGAATTCCATTTTTACTATCTGTGCACACGCTTGGAGACACAAATCCTTTGTAGTTGAATGAAGCTGAATAGATTACACCAGTTATGGATCTGTTCCATTGATATGTCCAAAAAGAAACACAGTGCTGTAGCATCTAAAGGGCTGGAAATGTTATATTTTTTTTGTTACTCTGATAAAAACTTAATTTTATGTGCTTTTGAAAGTCATTAATGTAACCTAGTTTCTACAGAATGCTTTCAGAAACAATATATTGTAATGACTCTCTGTTCTGGAAACCAGATAAATCTTGGGGAGAATTGACAGAATTTCCAGGACATAATCTGCCATGCTCTAGGTTAAATAGAATGTTTTTATTTTCCAGTCTAATGCAGATTCAGAAATGTGAATTGGTCTTAATCCACACTTACCCAGTTGGTGAAGACAGCCTTGTTTCAGATCGTCCTAAAAAAGAGGTAAGGGACTTAAGAAAATTTATCTGATTATTAGGAACCATGTTAGCCTCAAAATAGCACAAATTAAATATGCAGCAATAATGTTTTGTTTCTCTGATAAGGGGCAGGAAAAAGTACAGGTGATAGTTCCTTGAAAAATTTACAGCCTGCATATTGCCATCCCAAATGAATGCTTTGTTTTCTTGTTATGTTTTCTATGTTATGTTTTTCTTGTTATTTTTTTCATTTCATTGCTTGAATTTCTTGCATAATCATTCATGATTTGTTTTTGTTGTGAAGGAAGCTTGTTAATGCTGTAGAATGATAGCCTTAGGTTTGTTGGTTTTTGTTTTTTTTTTGAGAAGGAAATCAAGTAATCAAGTGGAAAACCATCGGCTACTTGGTGTGTTGAATAGGTTAGTTGAGTAACTTTGCTGTTATTCGAGCATAATCTGCTATCTAGCATAAGCCTCATTTTCCCAAATACCTGTTACTAAGTGACATGAATATTGTTCAGCACTTCATGTTCCATCTTGTTTAGACTAACATGATAGCACGTGGTAGACTTTTAGTTGAGTGGTTTTCTCATGAAACCAAAAAGAGCTTTTGTGCATAAATTCTGTCGTTCTGGTGTTAGCAAACAGAATGCCTTCTTAATGAACAGCACTGGAAAGCTCATCTGCTTCCAAGTGAAAGAACAGCATCTTGTAGGAGCCTACGTGAAGTACCTTGCAGGTACTTTTAAAGGTTATTTTACAAAAAGGTAAAAGGATGTATGTAAGAAATTATTCTATATATTAACATCTCAGTTGTTCAGTAACAAAAGCACATGTGCTCTGTGGCTTTTGTGCTTATTGGTGGTAGTTTGAAACCAAATACATAGCAAAATATATATTTTGTTGAATATATGTGATATATTCTGCTCTTCACGAGTCTGCTTTGCTCAGTGTTTTAATATGCTGTCTGTAAGAAAAAGACAGAAGAAAAAGGTCTTATTTTTAACATGAAAAACATCTTGTTCGACATGTTATTTCAAAATAAAAAGACCTGTAATAGCTACCTTCCCAAGATTCTTTTCAATAAATCTCTCTTGTAGTTATGTTAAAAACAAACAAAAAAAACCCCACCAAAATGTGAACAGAACAGGATAAATTGACTACTACTTTCCTCTGTAAGACAGTTATCTTTATCACCGGGTTTCGTCGATTTGGGGTTTTTTTGTTGTTATTGTGGTTTGTTTTTTTTCATTTGTTTGGAGCTTTTTTTAAGCTTTTTTTTTAAACCTAAAACCAGTGTCCTTGTGGCTAGGGAAAAATCAAATGTATCTTAGGGCTTGTGTTTGTCTCCTTTGTGTATAAGTGGCACCCTTACAGAAAGGTACGTGAAAATTAGCTTGTTCCTGTTACTTGGCAGGTAAAAAAAAAAGAAAAGTAGGCCCAGAGCTGCTAGCAAGAGTATTCTTCCCCATGTTGTGATACTAATTCTTTCTTTTAATGATAAATAAGCTTTTTATCACACCTCACTTTTTGATAGTTTGTAATGACTGCAACCACAACAACTGGCATAGCCTGCTGTACTGGTTTAGACCCATTAGGGAACAAAAGACCACGATTAGCCTCAAGTACCAAAGACTTGAGGATTGCTAAAGGGCAGGGAGAGCTTAATTGCCGCTTAAGGTCCAGGACAAAACAGACCAGGCTGCTCAGCTTGGGGAAGAAAACAGAGAATAATTTAATACCAACTAAAGCGTAAAACCCCAAAACAAAACAACACAGAATGGTACAGAGATGAAGAGTCTGACCAGCCCTTTAAGACCACCTGCTCCACACTCCTCCCCTCTTCCTGACACCAGTCCTCCTTGCAAGTCCGTGGGGTACCACACACACATGGCAGCCCTGCACGGGCTGCTCCGACGCCCATTTATCCCAAAGGTTGCAGCTCCTCTCTGCCTCTCATGTGGGGCTGCTCTGCGGCACACAGGCTCTCCAGCATGTCCTGTGCCATGGCCGCCTCCTCACACAGTCTCCGGGCGCACTCACACGGAACTGCTGCTGGCTCTCAGTTCTGCCGTTGCCATCCATAGGTTGCAGGGGTACCGCCTGCATTCTCACCACGGCTTGCAGAGGGGTCTCTGGTCTAGTGCTCCTCCTTCCTTCCTCCTTCTCTGACTGTGGGGTCCACACGGTCGCCTCCATCTTGTACCACCCTTAAACCTCCCATCAAGCACTTCAAATTCCCGTCCATAAATAGTGATCGCAGAGGCGCCAGATTGGCCCAGCTGGGCCAGGGGGTGGGTCTGAACCCAGGAGTCGGGGAAGAGTCCAAGAACAATTTACCGGGTCTTCACTGCAACCCGCTCCCTCTGTTACCAAGTGAAAGCAACTCCTTGCTAAACCATGACACCTGGAAAATTCTTAATGAGAAATAATTTCTGCTTCTTCCTTCTTAGTTTTCCATGATGTGAGATTTTTGGGTGGTAGTTTTTCCCCCTAGTTGAATTCTGCAATATAAATGTGATTATATTGGAGTCTGAGATGAAAAATGCCTCCAGGTGACGCTAGAGCCTAATCCATTAATACTATGTGTCCTATGTCAATGTCTTTTAGCTTTCACCTGTTTTAACAAGTGAAGTGCACAGTGTCCGTGCTGGACGGCATCTGGCTACAAAACTGAATGTTTTAGTACAACAACACTTTGATCTGGCTTCAACCACAATAACTAACATTCCCATGAAGGTAATGATGTGTCTATAGCTTTGTATTAATTAGCTGCATAGTTTGTAAATTTGTTTGAAAACTTTTAATGTTTATTTTAATTGAATTTTTACATTGTTTTTCTCTCCATATCATATTTTCTGTTTTGTTTTTTTTATTAGCCCACATTCAATCTCTGTGACCAGGTTAGTAAAAATAAAGAAAGGGGGAAAAAAAAAGTAAAGAAGGATCACAGAACAAAATATTGTATTGCTGAATCTCAATTTTTGATGTAGCAATACAAATGTTATTTCAGTTCTGTTTGTTATTTTATATAAATACAATCTTATTTACCTCAGATTACTTTGTCTGTGATTCTTTTTCTAGTTGTGTTTAGATATTCTTGACCCTTGTGCATTATAGTGGCATAGTGAGTCTCTTTTCCTCTGTTTCATTATCATGCCCACCCAATATAAAGGTGTTTGTAACTAATAACTGATTTCTGACTAAATGTTTTCCAGTAGGTTTTCCAGTTTGAAGATGCATAAACCAGAAACAGGGAGACAAGGGATATATCTAGTTAAAAAAGATATTAAACTGAACATCTTATGTTAAAAGTTGTTTATGTCCCTATTTTTTTTTTTTTATCACTACTGAGAGGGAAATCAGTGCAACTAAGAATTTCAAGTATTATTAACTTTACAGTAATTTTCTGATCGAGCAGCTAGAGACAATTGACATGATAGTGTCAGTATTCAGACAAACAAAAAGGAGAGAGCAGGGGCAGATAAACTTTCCTGATGTAAAAAAAATTATCAAGTTATAATACTGTCAGTCATTACTTACCTCTTTGAAAACTAGCGGTGTTGTGTGGATTTTATAAGTTAATACAATTAAGTAAAATATTTTCACAGTTTAATGTAACTTAGACATGGGTCATGACATAAATGTGACTTAAGTTTGCAAATACCTTGTCTGCAACTTTCTGACCTGTGTGCTGCTGGTATGCCTCTCCCTTCTGCCTTTGTCCTTATAGTAATAGACCATGTTGGGTTTGCTGTTGTTTTTTCCTCTTCTTTTTTTTAACTTGTTATAAATTACCAAGGTTACTATTCTGTTTTTGCTAGTCCTCTGTGGCTGTTTAAAGATGCAGTGTCCTCTTTACAAAAATTTTTTATTTACTTATAAACTTGGATCTGCAAGTGCAATTCATGTGTATCTTAAGTGCATGGAAACGATAATAAGTGTGAAGTATGGCTTCTCTTTTGTTTGGATTACTGAGATTTTTAGTTATGAAGTTATTGCCAATCTGTTTTGCAGTGAATATTTGTTGCTGCTCAGTAAGTTTTAACCGCTGGTTGTAATCAATGTGTCATAGGCTTCCTTAACTTTACTAATTTAGAAAAAAGTAGTTAGGAGGAAACCATAAGGTTTCAAAAAAGAGGAAAAGCAGATGTCTGCATCCTTAAACAGGTCAGAGAGCAAACAGTTTCCTCTACGTTGCAATCCCGTTGTTGTCTGATACACTTTGGAGACTTTTTGTTTTCTTCTGGAGTGGAAGGTAAATGCAGAACAATTAATTTATGAAAACAATGACCTCTAGCTAAAATAACTATGTTTATTCTTTCTACTTTTGTCTTTTAAAGGAAGAACAACATGCTAACACATCAGCCAACTATGATGTGGAACTTCTTCATCACAAAGAGGCACATGTTGACTTTTTGAAGAGTGGTAAGTAGAAATAGTCCTCCAAAAGTTGCTTTTGATCAGCCTGCTGGAAGTATTCACAAGGAAATCTTGTGAGCTGCAAGTTCATGTAAACTTCAGGCATGGCTAGCATGCTTTCAGTTAGTCCTTAAAACCCAAGAACTTGATTTGTAATGTTAGCATTGGAGTTTTACTCGTTAGCGACGTATTTTGATATAGCAATAAAGATTTAACAGTGAAAAAAACAGTTCAAATTCACAGCAGGTAAAGATTTCATATATGTTCAGGATATTTGTGTGAGATTTGAGGGCTTTGCCCTCAAATACATACTCTCATCTACATAAAAAGTAGATGAGAGACCAGATGTGTGGTGATTTTCACATAAAAACTGTCTCTTGTGGGTATTTGTGGAAAATTATTTGTCGCATGATTGAACTTTCTGTCTGTCAAGTAAGGTGGACATCACTTATACATCTCATAATCCTGTTTATGACAGTAATTGCTTTGGAAAAGACAGCAGTTATTTGGGCTTACTCATGTTTAAAATGCCTGGTATCCTTTTTGTAAATTTGGAATTATTAGTTAGTATTCCTCTGAGGTGAGATTTTAATAACTGAAGTTAGAAAAGCACAACAGTAAGCCTTAGGTGAAAGTGTTCAGACAGCAGTGCTTGTTATAAAAAATAGTCAATAAGGTGGGTTAGAAGTTCTATATTAACAAAATTAAAAGCAAAGCAACAAGATTAACAAATGAGTTATGTCAAAGTTATTTAATCAAGAGTGGATATTTCTGAAGTGCAAAATCGTATGGTGTGTAAAGAGTCATTTTAAGGATTTTGTGAGTTGTTGTTTGGTTTTTTTTTTTTTTTTTGGTGAAGTCATTACCATTACTTTGAGGAAAAAGAGTTAACTCCTCATTATCATCTATAAGTACTGTGCACTGTATTTTACTGAAGTGTATGATTAAAGATTGAGAAACAAAGTAGATGTTACAGTAACAGCTTCAGACTCACCTGAACGACTTCAGACTCACCTGAGCTTGTGTTACCATGTTGAAAGTGTCAAACTTTATTGTAAGGGCTCAGAAATAGTTTTGTAATAAGGCTGCTAGTAAAAGCCAAAAAACTGATTCTGACTGCAACTCCTCTACAGATTTTTCCTATGAGAACTTTGAGGGGAAAAATTCTGTCCTTGGATCTTGTAAACTTTGATTTCTTTGATTTGTCTTTAAATTTTTTAGCTCTAGTAGCTCTGGTGCTAGGAAAGTAGGAATTCAGTTATTATGGTGTTATTTCTGTGAAAGGTAGCTAGAGAATTCTTGGCCTTTACTTATTCGGAGAGAGACTTTCTAAAGTGATTCCAGTTCCTTTACCTGAACAAAAAAAAATAATCAACCTTTGCAACTTACTGGATGACTAAAAAGCAATTCAAACAAATCTTTTGAGTAGTTGTCTTTGAAACAAGACTTCATACATGAAAGGTGAGATTAAACCCAAACATATTACATGCAATGTTGCATGTTGATGTTTGTCTCATTGCTCTCCATTATGTTGTATTCCAGCATGTGAAGTGACAATGTTGTTATAATTCTGAGACTTGATGCAAAACTCAGTTAATTTTTTCCAGAGATAATGTGAGTCAAAGATCGTGAAAAATTGCAAAACTCACTAGTAGAAATGTGGTTGAATGTATTCAGAAGTATTGATAATGTCTGCTTTAAGGCTGTCAGGAGGTTTTCACCGGATCAGTTATCAGGGAGACGTTATATGAAAGGATTTTATTTACCATAGGTGTTTTATCACTAAAACATGTTGAAAGATGTTCAGATTGAATCTGCCATAGCAAAAAAACAGGATAATGAGGCCAAATACTTCTTTCTCCCAAAAGCCTCACTTGTCAAATGTGCCTTTAGATCAGTCGCAGTTTAAACTTTGGAATACAATATGTACAAGAAATAATCAGCTCTAGCATTTGTTATGGGTTCTGATTTCTGTGTGGAAAATGAAATAAGAAACTGCCTTGAAGTCCTAGGCATTTTAGAAGGAGGCGGGGGGAAAGCCTGTTATAGACAAATAATATCTTTAATTTTCTAAATGTTGAATGAAACCTATGGATTGTACTCTGATGCTGCAGTATTTTGTATGGTGAATTGATTTTTAGAATATGTGCAGCAGCTGCTGATTTTAAAAGATTATTTTTTTTCAGCTGTCACTGCTAATGTGTTTTTTTTTTCTCAAGTTAGGTATCTAACTTCTAAAAGTTACCTTGTAAGTTTGACATTTTTTTCCATAATAAAGAAAATCCAGTTGATCACAGGCTTTTTCTGACTTCATATTGCAGGTGATAATCACACAGGTGGCAATAGCAGAGAAGGCACGTTTAAAGAAACCGTGACGTTAAAGTGGTGTACTCCTCGAACAAATAGTGTTGGTAGGTAACATGGTCTTACAGAAATGAGACTCAAAATACTGTTCTCTCCATAAACTGTTATGAACCTGAACCAGGAGATAATTCACATCTTGTTAATGCTGTTTTGACCTTTTGCTGTATAAACCTTGCTGCTGACTGCACCTGCTTTACTAACAGTTATATGATGCTCTGATCTTGGCTAATCAGTGATTTGTGTAACAGTTAAGAATGGATAGTGATGTTTTTCTTGGTGGCTTTCTTCAGTCTCTTTAAGTACCATGAGGTTATGACATCACAGTGCTGAGTAATTATTTGTGCCTCCCACAGGGCCAAGTATACCTTGTCAGTATCACAATGGTGTTTTCTTGAAGTAGCAGCTTTTTCTGTTTTGATTCGTGTTTGGGAGCAGGGGGTGAATCAAATTATCTTTAGTGTAATCTTCAGAGTGCTCAGAAAAAAGCTTTGTAAGAAAATGAAATGTATGCAACGATACTCTCAGTTGACTAGTCTCTCAATATTAAACTTTCAAATCTGAGTATAGGAGAGACCTCTACCCAAATCCGAGTAAAAGAGGGAAAGGGAAGATATGGGATAGCATGGGAACCACTGGGCCATTCTGCTCATGCACCCTGTAGGTTATCAGCGAGTTATGTTGACTTTTTGAGCCAGCAGATTAAAAATATATATAAGAGAAATAAAAGGAGGTTGACTCTACAGTGAAATAATTCAGGAGAGAAAGAACTGGAGGTCCTACTGGAAATAAGGCTTAGGAATCTGTTAGGTTCTCAGAGTTTGAGGGTGCTGAAACAATTGTGTGGATGTGGTGAAGGAAGCAGAATTTAGATTGAGACTGGTAGACTTTTTAGTTGTCCTGATTGTGGAATAGCCTTCTATTCCTTTATTTTCTGGGATGTTTTATTTTTTTTTAATGTGGAAATAACCCACTATTCTACTCACTTGTTTTTCAGAATTGCACTATTGCACTGGAGCATACAGAATTTCACCAGTAGATGTAAATAGCAGACCTTCTTCATGCCTTACTAACTTTCTCCTCAATGGTAAATTTGTGTCCTTTAACATTTTAACTGTTAATATTATGAATAGAGTGCTTGCCACATTTTGATTTGCACAGCAATAAATCTCTATATACCGTAAATATGTTGTTTATTTTAACCTGGCATATAAGTAAGAGAAGAAAATTGCAAAATGTACTCAAAGGGAAAAGCGTTTTGAAAGTTGAATGGAAGCAGAGATGTAAAGAAGACTCAAGTTTTGAATTCCATTAGTTCTTTTCTGAATGCAAATGTAGAATACTTTTCAACTGATGTTATTTAGTAGGGAACACTGCTTTCAGTAAGTGGCAGTGCACTTAATCACAATGCTTACTCTGACTGTCCAAGATATTAGCAATTTATGGCTGTGCCTGATTTTTAGCAGGTGGTCGGCAGCCTCAGAAAGCTCTTTTAACTGATCCTGACTCACTGTTTTGGGCAATTGAAGCAGACATATATATGTGTACTGGCATGAATAAAAAAGTAGGTTAGATTTAGTTAGCTTTTCATAGCCCATTTTGATTTTGCCCATTGCCATGGATAATCTTGTTATAAGAGGTTGAAATTGGTATACATGTTAGGAAGGCAAGCCAAAGCTATTTCTTCCAAACAAGCCAATGTTAATCACATGGGAAATTTTTTTTTTTTTTTTTTACATTTTTCAAACAAAATTGCATTACAAAGGTCCTTTTAATGGACTGTTTTCTGAAGTCACTTGAATCAAATTACTTCAGACAAAGTAATTTATTTAAATATGCGGTGATGTTATTACACACTATATCTTAATGCATTTTCCTCTAAAGATTCTGCATGGAAAAAATATGTTGATTAATAAAAATGGTTAGAACCTAAGTTAAGAGCATATTTCAGATAGCCGGTGGCTTCTGATCTGTTTTTGTTTTGCAATAACAACTCTTTTGGAAAATAAACCCTCTGTGCTTAGTATATCTTACTGGAAATAAGACAAAGGCAGTTTTGTTTCTCTGTCTGAAAAATGGTATCCATTTTGAGCATTAATAAATAGTATTGATACCTTTATACTCAAGTAGGTTGTTACTTTTTAGAAGTTGCTTTTAATGACAGCTTCTGCAGTAGGGCCAAGTAAGTTTAATATACAACATAATCTGTAATAATTAAAGATAGCAAACTACCCTTACACAAGATACCATTTTCATATCCTACAAATATATATTTTTCCTGAGAATAATGTCCTACAGAGAAAATGGATCAATTGGTCCAAGAGAGAGGCTTTTTGATCTCTGTGTAAAATTTAAGAGCATATGACACTCTTCCATGTAAAGACGTGGAGTAAATACTCAAAGAAGAAAGCTATTTGTAGTCCAGCTAGGTGAAACCCCAACTTTAATGAATTCAGAACCTTAACTGTCAAGGGGTAAACCTGTACTGTGTATATGTAGCTTTTATTTTAAAAGGGCGTCACGCAGTAACAAATGAAACCAATCTCGTTTCCAACAGGTCGTTCTGTTTTGTTGGAACAGCCGCGCAAGTCTGGCTCTAAAGTAATTAGTCACATGCTCAGCAGCCATGGAGGAGAAATCTTTTTGCATGTGTTAAGCAGCTCACGATCAATTTTAGAAGATCCCCCATCGATTAGTGAAGGATGTGGTGGAAGAGTCACTGACTACCGGATTACAGTATGATTTTTTTCCTTTTGTTGTTATATTTTAGTTTGGTTTGGTTTCTTCTTAAGTTGTTGCTTATTTCAGATGACAAGAGAAGTAGGGCAATCAATGTGTAAAGGAAATATTGGTACATGTTCTGTAGAGCTGGAGTAGATTGCTTGGTCAGAGTGGTTTTCCTTGTACTACTGATACATATTAAGTATAAAGTAATACTTCTGCTTATTGTTATGCCTGCTTCATAGAATCATTTCTGTGTCAAGGAAGTACCTGCCTCCTTGTGCACTAAGAGTAAAGTTTGCTCTGATTCTAGAATAACATTTTTCTTGGCAAATTTTTGCAGTGGACTTGGACACCTGTAGAACTATATCCTGCTTATTTTCAGAAAGCTAGATTATACGTGAATGGTTTGTACAAAAAATAGAAAAGATGAAATTGTCTGCTTTGAATCCTGGATATGGAGCAGACAATCAGCTGTCTTTAGTTTTAGGGTTTTTTCTTTTTTTTTTTTTTTTTTTTTTTTTCAACACATCCTTTATATCTGTTGTAAAAGAGCAGAATTGGTTTCCAGGAAAACATAACAAAACTTTTACCATATATGAAATAACTTGCAGATTCAGAAGGCTTTCTCATGAAAAACCCTGCATCAGTTTTTAACCCATATGTTTACACAACTGCTGTTGTTTTCACCTCAAATAATATACATCTGAAAGACAGATACAGGGCTCTGGTTGTTAAGGTCAAATTTAGTTGTGGGGATGGTACACGCTTAGTGATAAGCCGAGACCGTTAGTACATAACAGTTAGTGATAAACTAAGTACATATTGGTTAGTGATAAGATGTTTCACCCTTTCAGTGAAAGCTACTTTCCTAAAGAAATGCCTAATTGTATCTTGTTTGGTTATCATTAGGATTTTGGTGAATTTATGAGGGAAAATCGATTAACTCCTTTTCTAGAGCCCAGATATAAGATCGATGGCAGTCTTGAAATTCCATTGGAACGTGCAAAAGATCAGTTAGAGAAACATACTCGTTACTGGCCTATGATTATTTCTCAGACTACCATTTTCAACATGCAAGCTGTAAGTATGCTGGGGTTTGTAATCTTTTATTCTGTTCTAGATTAGGTTTCACCTTACCACTTGTTGAAATATTAACTGTATTTCAGGATAAATCATTTGCCACAAAATGAGCTTATTTGTCACAAAACGAGGTTTATTGTCACTTAACTGTTCTATATGTCAACATATTATCAAAATGTCAAGAGATTATTGGGTGGAATATTTTAATCTGACCAAGCTTCTGTGCTGCTGGGTAAAGAAAACATGAATCTGCTTATACTTGCTCATAGTAATTACTGAATTGAGGATAAGAGAGGGATGTGTGTATTGTGTGGTGTTCTGTGGTTCCATTGCCTTTGATTTCTTTCTTTTTCCCATTTCTCTCCTGTGGCTTGCCCAGATTTTCTCTCTATTGACTTTTGTTTTGTCTTACAGGTAGTGCCATTAGCCAGCGTGATTGTAAAAGAAGCAATGACTGATGAGGATGTTCTGAATTGTCAAAAAACAATATACAATTTGGTAGACATGGAGAGGAAAAATGATCCACTGCCTATTTCAACAGTTGGTACCAGAGGAAAGGGTCCAAAAAGGTTCCGTGCACATCTCTTTTTGTTGATGCTGAGCTGTTTTTCGGAAATATTCTTATTTACTTTGTTTTCATGCCAAATTTTAAAAATTGGGCCAAAGCTAATACGTCTAAAGGAAATACTGTACATGCAAAAAACAAACGCTGTGAGTACTTAGCCTGCATCATTTAGGGATTGTCATGGTACTCATATTGCTGTATGTTAGGAGAAAAAAAAAAAATCACATTACGCAGGAGTTGTATGTTAAAAACAGTCATCAAGAAAGGAGAGAGATCAGTAACTAGGACAGAGAAAGTGGAATAATTTGAAACTAATAAAAAGGAAAACCTAAGCACATTATAAATGAACAATGCTTTAAAATAGGGTTATGTTAGAATAGTCAATTCATTTTAAACCATTTATTTAAAAGAGGGGCTACTCCTTCAAAAGAAGCACAGAATATTCTAATAGCTCCATCATTGTGATGTGTGCACTGACTGAAAAGAAATTCAGCTACAGGAGATTAACTCACATGACTGGAAGTTATTTACAGTAGCATAGTATAATTTTTTCTAATTTCTGATTTTAATCCAAAGAATTAAATAGTAATTAATTTGCATGTCACTCCATGGGAAACCCTCTAGATATACTGATATTGCAGATTTATAAAACACTTGAGAGGATTTGGAAGTACCTTTTGGCAGTGAGTTCTTGTGGGAGTTCAGAATTTTATTTCAGTTTGTTTCAATTTAAACTTAGCTCTGGATGTTAATTGGGAACTGTTACATGCAACGTGCTTTTAAGTTTCAAGGATGGAGTAATCTCAGGTGGATAGACCTGCAGTACAAGAGGACAGAGAATCTGTTCAGAGTTATTTTGGGGTTTGAAGGAGATGTGGGTTTTTTTGTTTCTGAAGTCTGGTTTTTAACCTTCATTTAGTCAGTGGTTTAATGATCCAGGTAATCCAGTATGTAATATCTTTTTTTTTTCTGGTCTTGCTTAGAGACGAACAGTACCGGATTATGTGGAATGAACTGGAGACCCTTGTACGAGCACACATCAACAACTCTGATAAACACCAGCGAGTCTTAGAGTGTTTGATGGCTTGCAGAAGCAAACCACCAGAAGAAGAGGAGCGAAAGAAACGAGGTAGAAAGAGAGAAGATAAAGAAGACAAGTCAGAGAAATTGGGCAAAGACTATGAATCAGATAAGCCATGGCAAGAATCAGAAAGGTAAGTGTTCTAATGTGAAATAGAACTGTAGCATTTTTTTTTCCTGCCCTACTTTAAAGAGGCATTGTATTGAAACAGTTACAGGTTTCAATGTGGTGTGTTCATGCTTGTAAGCTTGGCTTACTTGCAGTGAGTGTGGATCCCTAGGTTTTTTGGTCAGTCACTATCATCAGGCTTGGGAAATGGGCATTTTATCACAGTACCTGCTTATCAGACTTTTCAAATTAACGCATTTTACAAGCAGTATGGTTCTTGGACAAGCTATTGACTGCTTAGCAGGGCTCTGCAGTCGCTGCTGTTGGATTTTGTGACCATGAAACTATGTTGCAGAAATACAAAGCGTGACTAAAAGCTTGAGACAGGCAGTTATTTGTTGATAGTTTAGTGTTCATGTACATAATCCGGATTTATTTGACTCTGCTCTTTCGTGGAAAGATGGGAATGACAGAATACCTGTCTATAATTCCTGTTGTTACTGTAACTTGTGGAAGTGCTAAGTCTCTGTCAGACTTTATCTGTTTGCCATCTTTCAAACTACTGTTCTAAAGTCATGATCAAAAAACCGTCATAGTGGCGAACTTCATTTGTGTATGTGTTGTGCATGCTGGAATCATGCAGGATAGGAGGAGCTTCTTACTCATGCTGTTGTCACCATGCTGATGACTGTTGCTTCTACTTTAATATGTGGAACAAAAATGGGGGCTGAGATAAAAGGGATTTGGTATAGGTCTGCATTCATGTAGAAAAGGCAATAAGACATTGTTATTTCTGTATATTGATTGCTACCTAGTCTTTCCTTCGAAATTCAGAATGGTCAACTGTCTGAACAACAATATAAGTACTGCTAAGTAACTTGAGTGAAATTGGATTTTAAGATCCTTCCCTTGACTTAAAACTTTATTCAGAAGTCTTTTTTGGCCTGTCTTCCCTAATGTTTTTCACCCATTTTAAGGGGTTAATTTTTTTTATTATTATTATATGAGTTGTGTATAACTGTGAGGAGTACAGAAAGGTATCGAGAATCATACACGCTGCTCTAGCATATTTTGCCTCACTGTTTTCCTTCCCCCTCATAAAGGCTAAAAGGTCTTTTGGATCGTGAAAAAGAAGAACTAGCAGAAGCAGAAGTTATCAAAGATTCCCCAGATTCTCCTGAGCCACCCAACAAAAAGCCACTTATTACAATGGATGAAATGCCCACAGTTGAAAAGGCAAAAGGTAAACCAGAATTGAAACAGACTTTTTATTTTATTTTTTTAAAGATAGAAGTTGTTGTATCAGTCTGTATTTTCTAAAGTGATCTTGGAGTTAAAGAGGATAGTTTTTAATTGAACACTCGGTGTTGAGAAATTTTTTATAACTATTTTAACATCAACGGGTCAATGTAAAGAGAAATGCCAAGATAGTGTGAGAGTCTACTGATAGGTACTTAGGTTGACAGGGGTTTGGACAAATTTCTGCTGGTGTTATTTGAGCTACTGTATGTCAGAAATGTTATTTAAGGACAGTTATCAGAAATCGCTGTCTCTGATATTGCTTTGTGTATTTTCTATTTATTAAGGCTCTTGTATAAGCTTATTTAAAATTAGCAGGTTTAATATGTTGTACCAGCACGGTCTGTAATTTCTTCTTGGCCTTTACAGTGATGCAAAGTTTAAGAATTCAGAATTCAATCATTTAGATTCTTTACATGTAATTTTAGGGCCCATGTCCTTGCTGTCTTTATGGAGCAACAGGATTAATACTGCCAACTCTAGGAAACATCAGGAATTTATTGGTCGCTTGAACTCTGTCAACAACAAAGCTGAGCTGTATCAACATCTGAAAGAAGAAAATGGGTTTGTATCAGTAAATGCGTCACTAAAGTATCTTAGCGGAAGTCAATATGCAGTATGGAGGAATACTTCAATTACAGCATGAATAAGATAACAGCAAACCCCTTAAACTTCATGGGTCTAAATGGTAGCTGAGATTTCTTCTGTCACTCTGTTGCTTGCTTTTTAGCTTCCAAAGGAATGACCAATGTAAAAAAAAAAGGAAGTTCATAAATGGAGTGGTTGAATCACCATGTGCTGTAATGAAGTTGATAGTCGTCCAAGTTCTACCAAAAAATACTGAAAAACCAAGCCAGCCTGATTTTAAGTTATTCACTGTGAGAGTAGTGGGGCACTGGAACAGGTTTCCCAGACAGGTTGTGGCTGCCCCATCCCCGCCACTGTTCGAGGGCAGGATTGACAGCGCTTTGAGCAACTTGATCTAGTGGAAGGTGTCCTTGTCCACAGCAGGGAGTTGGAACTAGAGGATCTTTAAAGTCCCTTCCAACACAAACCATTTTGTGATTCTATGAAATAAGATGGTGGTGTAAGGACAATGAAAATGAACCAAACTGCTGAATTTCAAATTTCAGATACAGATTCTCTATAGTCCACGTGAATTTGGGCTTTTGTCTGTTGGTGAAGTTGATAATGGATAGCTTTTTGCAGTTGTTGCTAGAAAGTTTCTTTGCAGAAACCTTTCCTTTATGTCCTGAATGCTGCTTCAAGAAGGATGAAAGGGAAGTAAGATTGTGCATGTGGGGGCAGGGAGAGACAGGATGGTTAGTCAAGTGAAAAAATACTTTTTTAATAAGTTTGATTGTTTTCTGAAGCTGTTGATTATATTTCCAGTAAGAAGCCTTACCAATTGTTGTCTTGCATTTCAGGATGGAAACAACAGAAAATGGAAAAACAGGCCGGCAATGATGATTAATTTTGTTTCTTGGGACAAAAATTGGGTGAATCACTAAAATATTTAATGCCGGAATTGATACCGGTACCATTTCAGTACAATTGTATAGCTCTGGTTTGGTTGGTTTTTACATCTTTCTACTCTTATTTTTGCTATAAAATATGAAATGTGTATATCACATTAAATAAATAGTGTGCAAATAGGAACTGTCTTAAAGTATTTTATACTCATTTTTCTAGGTTGAAGAAAATCTCTGCTCCAAATTCTGACTAATATTTCTGATTACTTGATTTAAAGTCCTTTCCCATAAATATTGTTTAATATTTCAAAATCAGTGATTATTGTTTAACAAATAATTCAATTGATTGAAAATTAACATATAATATTGCTAATGCTGGTTCATGAATACTCTTATTTCTATGGAACTTGCTCAGGATTCCAGAATTATGGAAAAGACCTCACACTGAGTACCTAGTCACTGATATGAGAAAATGCTAGTCTTGGTTTGCATCTGAGTGGGAGAGTGAGTGGTTTTACAGATAAAAATAGTTGATTTAAGGGCTTTTAAAAATTGTTTAGAAATGATCTTTAGAAAGCAAAGCTTTTCAGTTTCTTGTGCTGGAGTTACTTCTTTGTAAGCAAAAGTAAAATAAAATTTTTGCTAATTATTAAATTATTTTTGGATGAAATTTGCCTTCAAAGACACCTGTGGTTTTAGGTTTAAGCTTTTTTAATGTGATGAGGAGACTCATTCTGAATATTAATTGCTGTGAAATTACAAAGTAGATGATCTGTCTTAAATTTCTTTGGATAGAGCTGCTTTTTTCTCTTAACAGAGTGACATTTCAAACGGGAAAGCTCTCTCATCCGATGTCTGTGATCTAATCCCTTGTAAGATTCTGGGTTAGCTTCCAAATGGGCCAACTTGAGTGGGCTAAGGAAAGATGAATAGCTAAGCTCTCCCAAGTATATCAGCCTTCCTCTGACCTGCATCTCTTGCCTTATTCTAGCTTGTATAAGCAACTCAGTCTCACAGATTTGGTATGTTATAGTTTGAATTAAGACACATGGTTGTGAACTCTTCCAAAAGTAAATGAATACGTTCATATTTCTTCACCCAAAACTTTAAATGCCACGATCGGTGATAACTAGAGCCAAACAAATACCATGCAAGTATTCTTTGTTTGCATGATACTACTTTTTCATCATATTCTAAAGCTTGTGTAGCTTTTACAGAAGCAATGTGTAGTCAAAAAGATTTTGCCAATCTTATGTCCTGACTATTGACTTGAGTGTATTACTGCTGCTTTGTTGACTTTTACATCAAACTTCAGAGCTGGTTTATGGCTGAGTAACTGCTGGAAAGCACTGAAGTAGTCATCTAGAGGAATTTGTATTTATCCAAGAAGACAAATGCTACTCATTCATGCAAGAAGATGTAAATCCTGTCACTGCTGTCGAATACACATATACTTTCTCCCCCAAAAACCAGATTGTTAGCCACATTTTCATAGGCACAGCTAACTAGTGCGTATTGGTCATCTGTTCCCACATATGTGTTGTAGGTAGAGGTGGATTGTACATGCACAATTTATACTCAACTATTATTTAATCTGTTCAAATACTTTGGTTCTGTAGCTGTTGGCACACTTGTGGCTAGCAAGCTGTTCAAATTCTCTTTCTGTGCTGTGCCTGTTGGTTGAGCTGTGCTGCTGGGATTGCTGGGTGGTGTGAGTCTTACATGGTGGCAGGCAAGCAGCAGAGACTGCAGGAGCCTACCTTGAGGTGTCTTGATACAGCCATATGGCCCTTTGCAAACATCATAGCACTGCCACATGGAAATGGGCTGGTTGGGGACCACCCCTATGACTATCCCTGGGCTGGATTCACTTTGGACTGAACCCAAACTGGATACAGTTCTTCTGCTGTCCTTACTGTAAAGGCATGTGTTTGTGCCTGTGTTCTTTAGGCTGCAAAAGCTACTCTGGTTACCTTGCTGCTCAGTGTGCTAGATAAGTGTTCATGGTGGTTGGTGGCTGGGCTGACCTGTGTACAGGGTGGCTTCTATACCTTCTGCTTAGAGTTCGTTAGAACAATAGATGGCTGCTACATACCATGTCAGCAAGAACACACAACAACAGGAGAGTTACCCTGTGAGTTGTTCTTGCTAGACAGCTTTGTGAAACTGTACCTCTAGAGTTGTAATGTCAATGGTTTGAGGTTCTTTAGTGACCCACCTTCTCCGGTAGAGTCATGGAGGGGAATTCTGGAACAGGCATTCTGTACGTATCTCCTTTCCTTTCTGTCTGGTGGTACCCGTGGTACTTGGATCCTATTTCATACTCTACTTCCAGGCTCAAGGGGGATTTTCTCTATTCTGAAGCAGTTTACAGGTTATAATTGGAAGTTATAGACTAATTATATTAATCCATAATTAAATTATGGTTGAAATTTTCTGTATCTGTTAAACTGAAAGGATTTTGAAATATTTGAAAAGCTTTTAGAAATTGTTGTATGCATTTTCTTCCCTGTGGTCCTTGAACTGTGATTCATGAAAGCAGAGAAAACAGTTTCACTGTAAGAAAACAAGCATGTAACTTAAAAATGTATTTTTAAAAGTCCATTGCACAAGTATCTAACAGAGTTTAATGTTGAGTAGCTACTGTTGCCTTTATAAATACTACATATAATACTTTTCGTAGAAACGCTAAAAAAAGTTTTGAGATATTAAGGAGAGAGGCACTGTCAGCTGTGAAAGAGCGACAATGATGATGCACTTTTTGAAAATAGGAATCTAAAGTTTCAAGATGACATAGAGACTCAAGGGTTGTAGCACCTTTGAATCACAATGGAACATGTTTTGTGATGGTCCTGACAGGCTTCTTCTATATAAATTGTGTATGGTTATGAATCTAAAGAAACATAATGTAGTTAATTTTACTCAGTACTGACTGTGTAAATTTTCTTGTTCTGACTTTTACAGGGATATCACTCTATCCACCTCATCTCTAGGTTCCTTTTACATGCTTTACTTGGCATTTTGCTCTAATATTTAGTTTCAGGGTTCTAATTTTGCTACTGCCTCTTTGTCGGGTGTAGGTTAAGTATTTAAATTTCTGTTTGAAATTGAAAAGTGGTAAAATCACTAACTGCTTTTTGTAGATTTTCTCTTAGTGTCATCTAAAAGTTCTTATGACCAGGGCAATATCCACAGACTTTCTTGGTAGTTATATGCTGTTAGTAATGAGGAGGGAGTTGGTATTTTGGTGGCTGGAAAGATGGTATGGTGTGAGGCAGTCTCAATGACCTAGAATCCTTCTCTTGGGAAGTAAGGGGTACCAAAGATGGCATCCATAACTGAGGTGAAGGTGAAGCCCTGCATTCATGGACAGATGTTTTGCAAGGTTTTAGGTCATCCAGTTCCACGTCACCATGGCTTAACTGGGAGTTTCCATGAAACATCACAGACTGTGATCCAGGAACCTTGCTGTGATACTTCCAAAACCAGTAAGGTGATGTTATCACAACCATCCCAACAGTGGCACAAAGACCACTTAGAAAGGCAAATGGGGGCTTCCTGACTGTGGAGTTGTCTTGAAGTGTAGGTACGGTGCTATTAAAAGACCCATCCGAGGGCTTTGTATTGGGAAAGCAGGCTTCACTGTATGAAATGTTGAATATGGTCTCGATTTTGTATTCTGGCAACATTGCTTGGACAAAGTGTGGGCTCACGTAGCCACCCGACACTCTCCAGCACTTCCTGGGTTTCCGCTGTCACGCACCACCTTGAAGATCTGTTGGCACTTGTACACAATGAAATGTTACACCAGGAGATAAGCGTGGACCCAGGTTGGAGAACAGTCAACATGATGTCTTTGGGACTGCTGGAGTTCAAATAGAGGGAGAGCTTCTCTAGAAACAAACTGATCCATTTCCTCTGTCTCAGGAAAGAGTAGTAGCTGTTTCTTGTTCTGATGGTGTAAAAGTGGCATGGCATGTTGGTAGCCTTCAGAAGCTCAATGGTGAAGGGTTCCCAGGCGGTCAGTCCTCCTGAATCCGTGGCAGACAGCACAAACTCCTGAGTTGAGTACTGTAAATCAATATCAAGAGGATAGCCATGCGTGGTTTGCTGAGAGGTGTTTAACTGCAAACAGCTTTCCGATCCCAATGGAGAGCCATCAGCTGGAATGGTTTGTAGAGATAACTGTCGAGTCGCCATCTTCCTTGTCATAAAATGTGTCAGCAGGTATAGGAAAAAAGAGGAGGCATCCAATAGTTGCTGTTAGGAGTTTAATGGAATTAACAACCTTTGAGGAAATGTTTGCTTGCCTTTTAGAGAGGAGGGAGAAATGGAGAGGAAAGAATTACGAGAGAAAATTAGCCATCTGATACTGAATGATAGCAAAGAAATCTCATCAGCCTCACAGGATTATGGAGCATGTTGGCCAGAAGGGACCTCTGAAGGTCATCTAGCCAGCCTCCCACTCAGAGCTGCAGCCGTTAGAAATTACATCTGGCTTTGCCTAGCTGGATCTGAAAAACTTCTGAGAATGAAGGGTCCTAAGTCTCTCAGGGACTTATTCCATTGCTATGTTAACCCCCAAGTGGGAAAGTTTTCCTGGTGTCTAAACTTCCTGAGATACAGTTTTGTGGCAATTGCCCCTTGTTATATCCATCTACCACGTTTCAGAGAGAAGTGTTACAGTGCCCTCTAGACTCCTTTTTGAGAAGCAGTACTTCTTACAGATTTTATTTAGGGTCAACAGGACTTCTCACCGCTTTTCTTACATTGCAAGTCATTCTGAGCTATGAAGTGAGTAACTGAGCACAACCACTTATCTACAGCAACATTTTTTTTAAGGCTATTTGAAGATTTATTTTTTTAAAATACTTCCTCTGCATGAAGATGCAAATGCTTTGTTAGTCTTGAGTTTCTGTAGCACCATTACATGGAAATCACATCCTAGTCCTTGGGAGACTTAGACTGAAATTCAGTGAGTGATAACTGTCCAAAATCTGATAGAGCACTGTTTTGTTGAATCTGTTTTTTTCCAAACACAACACTAAGAAGAACAATTTAACATAGAGGATAATCTCAAAAGCCATTAATAAGGTTCAAGTTTAGATTTTAGTCTTAAACAGGTTAATTCAAAGCTAAAATATAGAAAACAAAAGACAAATTGTCTTCACAAAATCTGCCTTACATTATGTGAGAACTAGTACATCAGAAGCAAGCCACTTCAGCTGTTGTTCTTTCTTAGCCTGGATGGGTGGCATTTGTTTTTTCAACAGACAGTGCCCATCACCTCACACAGCTTCTGACCTGCAAATGCCAATTGTAGATGCTGAGAATTGGTAAGGGAAATTCTGGACTTGTCTCATTTCTACTGCAACTTAAAACAATACTCTAAATTGTTGTCCTTGATCACATTTTAACAACTTCATCTGCTTAAGCATATTAGATATATGTTTATTTAAAGAGTTGTAAATATGCACAACACTGTTCTTCCTAGTCTAACATATTAGTCTAGTCTTGTGTGGTCCCTTCCCAAAAAACCATATCTTATTCTGATAACTTCTATACAGAAATATCACAGTATTCCTCTCAGGTGATGCATTTACTTCATGGTGGCAGTTAAGTATGTCTCATTTTCTACTGCTATCAAAGAATAAGGGCAATTTTCCTTCCTATTGTTCGCATTTTGTGTTATGGAAAGCTTAATATAAACTCCAAGGCCTTTCTTTGTATAATTAGATGGTGTACTGAGATCTGAGTTGGAAGCTGCCCAGCAGGAGACTGCCTGATACTGTGATACTTTTACCTATCAAAGACTCCAGGGGTCTGTCGCCAGGCTTTACCTTGGTTTGCCTTCATTCCCAGCACTAAGTTTGCAGGAACCCCTGGAAGTGTGCTTGCTGAGATCATAGAAAATGCAGAAGCTTGTGACTGTGTTTCCACATGAAGTGTTGCCTTGGGAAACGGACACAATTCCTGAAGAAACAACTTGTAACTGCAAAGAATTGGTCCCAGCCCTGTTGTCCAAGTGCTCCAACATCACATTCTGAAACGGAGCTCGTGTATGAGGGGATTATTAAAACATGTTATTTGTCTTTTCTACACTTTAAGATAGGGACCAATTTGAAAGATTGAGTAAAATCTCTCCTTATATATTACTTGTATCCTCTCCTTATATATTACTTAATGTAAACACTAGGGATTCATTCTGAACGACATAAATCTTTAGGTCACAGCAGTTTGAAGACTGTGTGCATTCTAGCATAGGAAACCACAGATACCTGGCAAGATGAATGAAAAGGTTACTGACAGGTATGTTCAGAAGTAAGAACACAGCAGTAAACTTTTTACCTGGGCTTACATTCTGAAGTCCTTGTGAAACAGAAAATGGAGGAAGAATCCCAGCACTTTCTGTAGACCAGAGTCTTTCAGACAACCTGGGAAACGGCAAGAGGTTTGGATCCTGGTGTGATGGCAGCGGTGTCTGCATCACCTCTGTGAAAATGAGAAGAGCATTACATTTTCAGAAAGGGATCTTATGTTAATAATTTGCCATAAGGTTGATAATGCAGTTTAAAAACTTTTGTGGCATGTGATTGAAAACTGTGGCAGTGTCTGCCAAGCTGGAAGGGACCATGAGGAAGAAGCTAGAGTTCAACTGCCCCTTTAGAGAATATGGGAGCTCTTCACCCAAGCAGCTTCTCTCTCTGGAGCAGAAAGGTATTTTTAACATCTGTTAATGACCTGTGTTTGCAAGACAGTTAAAAACAGTATTGTATTAGGTCTGTGGTGTTCACCGGTGAGCTTTGACAGATGCATACTTCGACACCTGATGGCAAACCTAAGTATTTCAGACCACAGTCTTGTGCTATGGTCATAGACTTGACATAGGTCTAATAAGTTCTACAAAGAAAATTATTCTGAGGGGCATTAACAAGGTCAATGCATTCGGCTCTGAATGCTGCATTTAGTAAGTATTTAAGATCTACAGTGTATTACTTTTTACATCTGTAATACATACATACATATATATATATAAACACCATTTCTGTGGTCTAGGTATGTACTTTAGCCTGAGTTGCAGATTCCTGCAGTTGGAGAAGGTTAAGTATAAAGCATGTCTGGTCTAATTCTTTATATTCTGTAGGATACTCAACTACTTCTGTGTCGCTTCTGACAAATATTTATTGTTCTTTTCTTACAAACCCTCCACAATGTTCCCCAGACATCTCTTCTAATGTTTTATTGTCCTTGCTGAGACAAAGTGTATCTAATGTCTAACTTAAATCATCATAGCTGCAACTGGTCATTAGCACTTCTTCAGTTCCCAGGAATACTGAGAACACTTCCTTCATCTTTTCAGCAAACTTTTACGTAAATCTGTATTTTTTCCTCAGCCTTTCAGACTAATTATTTCAGTTTGTCATTTTTCTAGACCTGACTATCCTTGTGTTCCTTTGGAACTTTTTCAATGGGCCCACATCTTTCCTTAGGTCGGATGGCTGAAGCTGGGTCTAATTCCTATTGTGTAGAACACAGCAGCATGGTCTGAATTTACCAAACACTATCTTTGGAAATAATTAAGAGATATTCCAAGTCCATTAGACATTGAATGCAGGTACTTAAATATTAGGAAAGCACCATCAGTGTAAATAGTGTTTTGTGGAAGCAAATTAGGGCCTCACTGTGAGCCTGCCTCTCTCTCTGCTGACAGAAAAGCTCCAGATCTTAACTGGGGCAAGGAGTCTGGAAGCCACTTCTTTACAGTGGCCACATGGGGAATCAGTGCCCCAGTGCCACCGGGCTTGAAGTCTTCATGCCCATGCTTGCAGTGCCCTACTAGGGCTTCAAAGATGATTAAGGGAGTGGAGCATCTCCCCTGTTATCAAAGGATGAGGGAGCTAGGACTCTTCACCTTAGAGGAGACTGAGGGGTGACCTCATTAATGTTTACAAATATATTAAGGGTGGTTGTGAGGAGGGTAGAGCCAGGCTCTTCTCAATGATGGCCAATGATAGGACAAGGGGCAATAAGTATAAACTGGAACAAAAGAGGTTCCAAAGAAACACAAGGAAGAACTTATTCACTGTGAGGGTGAGGGAGCACTGGAACAGGCTGCCCAGATGGGTTGTTGAGTTTCCTTCTCTGGGAAGATGAGTTCCTGTGTGACCTACTCTAGGTGGTCCTGCTCTGGCAGGAAGGTAGATGATCTTTTGAGGTCCCTTCCAACCCTTAAGATTCTGTGAACTGCTGTGGGGCAATGAAGCCCACTTTTATATTTAACATATGCTCACTCACTATATTGGGCAGGAATTTTTAAAGCTTGTTATGTTGTTGTTTTTTTCCCCTGAAGTCATATTTCCATGGTAGGAAAATAAAACCACCCTGTCAGTTAGGGAGTGCTCTTTTTTTGTTTGTTTGTTTGCTTTATATTGCCTAGCCCCACATTGGAGAGCTCTCAGTTGGGAAAGACATTGGAAGCCAGCAGCACTTACTGGTAGCTGTTTGGCACGTGGCTCAGGCTCCCCTCTCTGTCCTGGAACAAGATGCTGTTCTGAACGTGAATGGTGAAATTTGCTGCAAATTTCTGGGCAGGTGTCCTTCCAGAAGCAGCTATGTCCAGCAGGTACTCTCTGCTCTCTCCTCCCGTCAGCAGCCCTTGCAGCATGTTTGTACTTGAAGTTGAAGTCCAACCATTTTGGCAAATCTGCACCAATGGCCAAACTGACCTGTTCCATAAGATGGCAGATGAGCAGAATTAGATTTAGGAAATGGTGTTACTACTCTAGTTTTATGTATTTCAAATACTAACGGAACAGAAGTCCAGGAACAGTCACAAACAATCTGTTTAAAACAATCTAGAAACCACAGTGCCTTGATTTTCATGCAGTGCTTGTCTTGTTTTTTAATGTAGTGGCAGCATTTTGTGTCCATTTTAAGACTCTGCATCTTCAGGCTGCAGGTAGATTTTGTGTGTTTGCTTAGTTAGTACCTAACTGCTATTTTGGCAGCAAATGATAGTGGGATTTTTGCTATCACCTCTACTTATTTATAATACATCAGAGGCCCTTCTTTAGATGCAGAATTTTAGTGAGTTCGCTTTAAGCATATAGCCAATGCCCATTTGCTGCAGGATTGCGCCGAGAAGTGTACTTAATAGCAATACCTTGTAGTGAATTATTCCCTGAAAGGCAAATACTGGCATTGGATAATAGAATATTTTTCCTGTAAGGACAGTTGCATCTGGGATTCCTTGCAGGCTCTTTGTTTCTTCATATCTGTTATTTGATCCCTTGGCAACCACAGCAGCTGTGTTTACACAGACAGGTAGGAGTGTAAAGAGAAGAGTGAGCAGGGGTAACACTTTTGTGCCTGGGAGCAAAGAGGACCTTGAGGCACAAAAGCTGTAGTGGAAGTCTGCTGGTTCCCTGCTGACCTCCATCCTTCCACAGTGCTGGCAGCCTGCTGCTGCTCCTTCAGTGCACCTCAGAGCTGTAAGGGAATAAAAAACCAAAACCCGTGTGCACGTGCACTGCAGTCAGATTCATCTCGCAGGGAAGCAGAGAGCTATCAAATGTGGCAAGGCTCTTATTGGTCTGGGAGACAGTGACATCTGAGGAGGATTATAGGTTTTTTAATGCCTTGGTACTTACCATTGCTGCCCCATTCAGGTGAAGTTTTTTCATGAGAAAACACCATGTGTCACAAAGCCAGTTCATTATGCTTTTTAACCCAGTTTTCTTCAGACTTGTTGCTCCCATGTCTGCTTCTGTCATTATAAAAGCCCACTTGGTCTCTAGCAGATGAAATGCTCACTAGGGCCTCACCAGGGGGGCCTTCAACTTATGGCTTCGAGGACAGCCAGATAAACAGTGCAGTAACCTGACCTGCCAGAATTTTGTGGTATTGCAGTAGCAAAGGGAAAGCTGAATATGGCACACAGCAATTGAATTGTGAGGGCAAAGACAGACTAAGAGTCAACATCCTTTGCTTTGTACCATCAAGGGCCAGGCTTTTGACTTGCTAGGTCTGATGCTTCTGTTTCAAGAGGAGATAAAAGCAATAACAAAAGGTAAAATACTTCCTACAGGTGTGGGGCTCTCATAAACCTGCGAGTGTCTTCCAACTTCTAGTTGAGAAGGGTGTACAATATGCTTGGACTCTTCTGCTTAGGATAGGTTTATTTAAAAAGTACACAAGAAGAAAATAACTGCAGGCAGCAGCAATAGCATTTGCTAAAACAATTGACATGGCTGGAAAAGCATGAACATACTGCAGCAGCCCTTCAGTGAGTACTCCTTTCTTGTTACAGCTCTTAACAGCAGAATGTCTTAAAAGTCATGGCCCCGTTTGCATTGGCTCTACAAACCCAATGGCCATTTATCTAGCAACAATGTCTAACTCTGCTGGTTTGTAACAAGTATTTTCTTCCTCGTGTTTGTGGATGTTTGCAGTGTGCTTTGTAGTGGTTGCTAGCCTTTGTGTTATGTTTCACTGCCCAAATCTCTTCCATTTTAGTGATGAGTAGAGTACCTTTTGGTTAGAGCAAGAAATGTTAATGTAAATCAATGCTCCTAAGTATTCATATGTAAAGACAAAAAAAAGTGTGATATCTCCTGAACCCTAGTGGTTTACTAGAACCTGCAGTGTGTCCTCCTGTTAGTATATTCTGAAAAAAACAGAAAACCAAATGCTCTATGGATAGGTGTGCAGAGATCGGTGAATGTGCCTGAAGTTGATTTTGGACAGAGATGAATCTCTATTCAGCAAAGTTATCTGTATCCAGTTTCCATTGCAACCAGGATTGGCTCTGAATAAGTCAAAAGTTGTGTTTCTTTGATTATGCTCAGTTATGCTGAGAAACAAGTTGCTACACTTAAATCTCTATTTTTCATTTTCAGTCTTCCATATTCCTTCCTTCTGCAGTCTCTGAAAGCATAATGGCATGTCCTTGTTCACTGATTATAAAACTATGAGAAGAGTGAGTAGGTGGTGAGGCAGAAGTTCAAGTTGGAGATGAGAACTTTTAGAGAATACAATTCTTACGCAAGGGAATGGGTGCTTGGCAGCTGACTAATCTCTCCTAATGAATTTGCCTCCTGAGAGCTTAGTAAATATTGCTGTGTAACCATGTATGAATCATTACTGCGCTCTAAACATGATGGGAATGCTCTGGGATCCCTTGGTTGCTGTGAGTTAAGTAGTCAAAACCACCTCCAGAAGCATAACATTGGCCCCAGCTCAGGGACCCAAAGTCCACAGACACATCTGCATTTCAGGTGGGAAAATGCCACAAGTGTTTCACCTGTTTGAATCCTTCCTTAGTAACTTTTTACCTACTGGCTTTGACAGCAGCAAATGCAGTGTATTTGCTTTGTTGTGTCGGGTGAGACAATGTTTTCAGTGTGTGCTATCTTGGTGCTCTGGAGAGAAATTTTTCATGAATGTGCTAGGGTAGCTTAAAGTAACTATATTTTTACTACTTTTTCTGGATAATTCCTGTAATTCTCACAATTACTAAGCTCATAATTAATTTCTCTAGTTAAATTGCAACAGAGGCATGTGTCAGCCTATTGGGTAAATGCCTCTTTATAAAAACAGGAACCATCTGAAGTGCCACTCTGTGGTTAAAGGGAGAAAATCTTGTGAACAAACGTAGCTCATTCAGAAACAAGGATTCCTAGCTTAAAGTGTTTCTTTCCCATCCAGAAGCAAGAAATAAACTTTTAATGGAAAAACACCATTCTCTTGTGATTTCACAACCAGCCTCAGTTGAACAAGGTACATAGATAAAGGTGAATCAAACAGTATCACTTGAATCAAACAGGAGCTTTTGGGGACACTTGTAAAGATAAAAATGGCTTACTTATTTTGCTTCACTTCTAGCTTTAGACACAACCTTTTCTCCCCACAAGTCTGTAATACGTTTATGCAGATATGATTTTGAAACTGGCAAAAACCCACCCCTAAACCTTTTATCTGTGACACCAAATAACACAATTGAAGGATACGCTCTCTTCTTTCTCTTTTTTCTCTTTTTTTTTTTTTTTTTTTTTTTTTTTTTGCCAAGATAGACTCAGTGACCAAACAAGGCAGGGGAAACAAACTTGTAAAATGGAAATCATGACTGTCTTGTTTCCTTATGCTATGCTGGCCCTGCCTAAGGTGTTCTCCTGTCACTGCTGTTTCTGTGCAATGTTTAGCAAGGCTGCTTGGAGGGGTTTAGATTCTCCTGCAAAATAGCCTAGCATGGTTGAGTTTTATGGCCTCTGCCACAAAACCAATGGTTGTTGAGGTTGTTTTTCATATTTATTAAAGCCCCACCACCTGGAATTGAGTAATTGCTTGGCAAATTTAACTTCCTTTTAAGACATGTTGATATTCCAGCTGCCTTCTTGGCTGCAAAGGAAATCTAGGTATTTTCCCAGCATCCCCATAAAGCAAGCAGAGAAGGATTTTAAAATAATACTTTGGGTTCTCTTAGGAGATCTGATTCATTATTTTTGGTTTTTGATGTCTGAACTTGCCAGTGCTGTCTGTCCTGGAGTCCACACCTTGATAACTCACCAGGCAATTTCAGAGCAGTCTGGCATAATCTGAAGCCTGGTGGTAGCACATTTTCTGCTGAATTGTTCAGTACAGAAGTTTTCCACCTTTTTCCTTTTGACTTCCATTACATTCCAGGAAAAGAGTTGCCTAGTAACATACAGAGATATGCCTGCAAATTGATTGCTGGTGCATTAAGTCTTATGCAAAACATGGAGATGGTTTTGTTTGGACTGTTGCAATAAACATATTGTCTGGTTTTGGAAGGCAGAAACCTGGTAACTGGGTGCTGAGGAAGACTTAAATGCATATGATGGAAGAAAGGAGTCTGATGTTGCTGTGTGTCACTCCTGAGGGACAGGTCAGCCAGAACTAGTGTGATGGTGCAAATGGACCCTCAGGACACAAGACAGGCTAATTTCCAAGTGTTCAATTTACATCATTAAATAGAGTTGTTTTCAACAGCTTCTTGCTCTATCCAGAGGTAGAGCTGTGTTAAATGGGGATGCATCCTTCATTTTTGATGTAGAGGAAGCCTAATGTTGTCACTGACATGTTGCTTCCTCCCATGCCTATACATTGGGGTCAAATGGCAGATGTCTAGTGTGGCTTAATGCAAATGATGGAGAAAATTAAGATTTCACTAGCTGTGATGTCAGGAAAAGTGGTTTCTTTTCATGCTTTTTTCTGCCTTCAAAAGAATATTTAAAAATCCGTAATTGTACTATTTTTAAACAGCTTGGTGTTTATCTTTGAGTTGCTGCCTCAGGTTTTCTTTTTCTCTTATTTTAAAATGAATGGGCAAAAGAGTGGAAAAGACAAAGTAACATCATCTCAGGTTGTTCTTAGACCTTGTCTTTACTTGCTTCTACTTCTCATTCTGCTTTACACTGGGAACGTATTTTCACTTCCCACCTCGCTTCCCCTTCAAACCCTCATATTTCCTCTGACAAATTGTCTATATGGGAAAGTTTAAACATGAAAGCCAAGATATGAGTTTATACCAGGGTTACATTTGTTTTTAACTACTCACGAGGATGCTCTTATTTTGCTACAAGCATTATTTTTTTCCCCCCCAAATTATGGTTTTCTTTTCATCTTTAAAGCTTAACTTACAACATTGCAAACTGTTTAAACTGAGCTGGAAAAGGCTGTAGTGAAAAGACTCAGGCACTTACATAGTTACAGCTATATATGTAGCAGATAAAACTTTCCTGCTCAGACAAGCCCTCACTATTTCATCTTAGATTTTTTTTTTCCTGTTCCTAGGGAAACTGAAAAACTGAGAAGAAAGAATTTAATGATTTAATTTTCTAAAGCGTCATCTTTTTGTTCTCTATTTCAGCTTCTTTGAAATTGAGAACAACAGATTAAATTCAGTTTCTTTTGTTGTTGTTGTTGAAAGATCATATGTTGATAAAACTTGAAATGCTATTAAGTTTTGGGCTTTTCGAAGTTAATAGCTATGTAATAAGGAAAAGGTCACTAGATTGGCAGATGCTCTGTTGTATGAAGGTTTTGTTTTTAGTGCTGTGTTCCGCAGAAAGCGGGGACAGGAGAGACAGTGCCAGAGCTGCCCATAAAGCAGGGCTTTTGGCTGTTACACCTTTTGTTAAATTCATAGTGGGACCTATAAATCTTCAAATCTACCTGCATCTCTCTCCAGCCTTTATCAGGTTTTAGAAATCCTATCTGCTGATGTAACTGTAAGCTGCCCTTCATGGCAAATGGAGGTACTGATTGAAATCTTTTGGCAATGTACTTTTTTTCCTTCTTTTTTTTCCCCCTTTGCTGTCTTTTTTTTTTTTTTTTTTTCTCTCCAGTCAAATGGAGGAGTGTGAACAGAAACAAGCTTTGTACAAACACTGGGGCAGGATGAAGGCTGGTGTGCCAAGTTCCAGCTTCACGTGATTGGTTTTCTTTAAAAGGGGGTGGGTTCTGTACCAAACAAGGAATACAAGATTTATAATGGACACGCTGACAGACCTTATTGATGGTGCCTGCTGCCGCTCTGGGGCTCAGTTTTTGCATTCAGCCGTTGTTGCTGGCTTCCTACAGCAGATTTTCAAACAAGTTGCTGTAATAACCTCATAATGGTTTTTTTTTTGCCTTGCTCAATGGCTTTGGTTTAGCCTTGCTCTTAGTTGATGTGACAGTTTGGGACTGAGCACCCTTCCGCTGGCACTAGCCCCAAATTTGGCTCAAAGCACTCTGTTAAACCCAATGCTGTCCCTCCACTAGTGCAGATGCTGTTGTTCTGTCTTTTTATTAGATGACTCCTATTGGCTTTGCTGGAAAGAAGAAAAAATTACATTTTCCTGTAATTAGATGTGGATGTTTCTCACAAGGAGAATAAATTCAGCCTTGCCTTAATGTAATGAGAAAAATGCACAGGAGACAGCAACATTGCCCAGTGCATGGGAGGCTCACTGGATTTAGGATGTGCAGTGCACCTCCTCCACCCTTGGGTGATTTCAGAGGTGTTGAAAATGGGGCAATTGGTCTATTTCCCTCTTTCACCCCTGTTTGTCGTTTAAAGTGACTCCTAAAGCTCTCTCATTAAAAACCAAACAAATAACAGCTGAAACCCCTGCACCTTTCTTGCATTGCAGAAACTGAGAGGCTGTTGCCTGATGATGGATAGGAAGCAAATTTACAGCCAGATCCCTCTTACCAATTTTTCCTCCAGATGTTTTTCTTTCTATGTTTGTTTTACTTTGGCAATTAACTAAACAAATTGCAGTCTGAGCAGTGGAGCTAATGCAGTCTGGTTTCCTTCAGGTTTCTCTGCACTTTTCTTTCATTTCTCTGCACTTTTCTTTCATCTCTCTTAATGATCTCAGCTTTGTCCTCCGCCACATTGTCTATGGGGAATGGCGATAAGAAGCTGAGCAGGGCTGGTTTTGGCTTTCCCCTCCCTCAGTGGGGGGCACAGTCTTTGACTTCTGTCCTTTACTCGAGTTCTGATTTTTCAAAAACACTTAAAGGAACATATTTTTCAAAGCGTCCTTAAAGTCCATTCCAATTGCCCTAAACTGACTATAACCAGGATCTGACATTTTTGACTGGAGAGAGGATCTCAGAGGGGATAGGCAAGATGCAATTGCACAAGCTTTGTACCTTCACGATGGCAAAATCGAAGATTAGTTCTTGGAAACTTTCTTTTTTTAAAAAAGGCTACCTGTTTTCTGCATCCCTGAGTGCCATCTTGCATGAGCTGTTCCTGCCATTTTAAGAATACTTGAGCAGAATAAAAATCCATATCCTTGACAAAGCATTTTAGGCTGCCTCTGTTGTGAAGAAGCAACCAAAGGAGACAGGAAAAGCACAAGATCATTTTAAAAGTACTTTTCTATTTAAATAAAGGAGATTATATGACAGTTATTGTAGTAGACAGCTTTCATGCCTTTGAGGAATCACATGACTCATCAGCGAGGAAGCCATGACTTTTGATAGGGGTTTGAATACACTCTCTAAATACTTAATATGCCAGAAATGAAAAATATTTTGTCAGATTTTAGAATGGGTTGAGACTTGCTCCAAGACCCTGGTAAGTATGTACATGACTAATGTTGAGATGTTCAAGGGTCTTTATTTGAGGCTTACCAGTACAGTGAGAAGAAAAGTGAGAGAAGGATGGGGAAGGCAGCCCTTGAAGTTTTGAGTGAATTTAACACTAAGGGAAGTGAGGGAGCTGTAGTCAAGTATACTAGGGGAAAAGGCTGTGAATGCTGTGGTCTGTCAATGCACCGCCATTGTGCACAGCACTTCTGACACATTCTTAGTTGTCCCATAAGGGATCCCCTCTGAACAGAAGCATAAATCTGTGTCCATTAGTTGGTGGAGTCTTTTTAATGTTTGAATGTAAGATGAAGCCAAAAAATATGCTGCGACCAGTGTCTACCCTATGCTCTTGTGCAAAGAGTAAGGTGCAGCACAATGAGAATCAGCCTCAGACTACAAATTGTGTTGAACTTGAGATGAGAGAAAACTAAAACAATTTAGTCTGTATAAATACCTCTTGCCTGAAATGGAATTATGCATGAAATAATACAGAAAGCCTCTAGCTGATCTTAATAATTGCTTTTCTAAAAAGACAGTGGCAGCCTTTGTGAGGCTGCACTTTCAAAGTGAAATCTATGCAGCAGATTTTGATGTTCTGATGAGACCAGATAAACTAGTTAAGTTTTTAGGAAAAGTGCTTTTTTTTCTTACAGTCCTTCAGACCTTCTGAGAACAAAACTGTTTATTTAAAGACTTAGCTATGGATGTAGGAACCTTTCTTCAGGCTCCTATTTTTACAAATAAGATCTGGCTATTTGCCTTTTCTTTTTCCTTTCCCTGGGCTGCTGTGCTTTTATTTGCATACGTTAATGTTTGTTCCTGCAACAGCCACCACTCTAAAAGTTGCCCTGGTAACAGGTTCCACTGCTGTTTCCTTTTGCAAGCAGGGTAAGTGTATGGCCTTGCCCTCTTGGCTGGGTGCTGTGCCGGGAGTGAGAAGGCCTTCCACCCTGCCTCAGGCACTGCTGATTTGCCTTTGCCTGAGTTGCCCCGCAGGAGCCAGCAAAGCATTTCAGGGTTTTTTTGGATGCCTGTTGTTGGGCAGCCACCCAGACCTTGCCTAGCAACCTCCAGCACCCAAAATGTTTGCCTAAAGGACTGTTTCCACACCAGTGAGGCTTTCCTTATGCCTCACTGTGTGCCCTTGGCCTGGATTCCTCTTGCCAATGTGCCAGATGACCTCCAGACCTCCCTGCTTCTCCAAAGACCTTTGTAGCTCCTGCCATTTACCTCTTGGTGTCTCCATTTCTCCTTTCTGACTCCTGATCTGGCCTGTGGACTTCACCAGGAGTGGCTGATTTGTGACAGTGAAGCCTGTAATCAAGCAGCCGATCAAATGTTGACTGTTTTTCAGAACCAACTGTATGGAGAAAGGAGTCTGGGTATGGTTCTCCTCTTAATAAAACTAACAGGCATTTTTTTGTTTGTTTTGTTTCTACTTACTTGCCAGTTTCTAAGATATACCTGGACATGTCAAAGCAAGGCTGATCAACTTCCATTAAATAAATCAACTTCATACTTCTTGATGTCATTGATCTTTAAGCTCATTCACTTAAAAAGCACTGAAAATGAAGGACAGTATTATTGGTCTGCCTGTTCGGCATTGTTTGGATTTCTGGGTTTGTTGTTTTGTTTTGGGTTTGAGTTTTTTTTTGAGGGGAGTACGGGGGGTTGTTTGAGGGTTTTGTTGTTGTTGTTTGGTGTGTGTGTTTTTTCTGGGTTTGTTGTTTTTTTTTTTTTTTAAATTATTTTTAAAGGAGAGGCCTTATTAAGCTCTTTAAGCAAACCCTGCAGATCAGCAGCAGAGCAGGACTAGGGTTAGGGCAGGTCTCCTGAGCTCCCTCTGCTCCCTTCCTCAATGGATCAGCCTCTTTCACTGCTTTGGCATCGGGACTGTGAGAAGTTCAATTTGTGGGACTGGGCCACAAAAAAAGAGAAAAAAGCCTACAATAGAAATAGTTTATCTCCAAAGTGCTTCTCTGTGTCTGCCAAGTGATAATTGGGGGGGAAGAAAAACCCAGCCCTCACGATAGCCATTTGGTATGTGACTGACAGATTTATGATAGGCCGCAGCTTCCTCCGTTTGTCTGTCGGCGAGCAGCCAGGCTGGGCCATTGTGTGTCCGCCTTCTCACCAGCCAAGGCTTCCAGCTGGATCCACAGGACAGGAAATGATTTAGCGAAAGGCTTTTGGTGACAATTAACAGAATTCCTGCTGATAACTTTTTTTTTTTTGTCTTCACCCTCAGAATATTTTTACAGCAAGCCCCAAGCCATTGCAGAGTGGTATTGGAGGCGAGTGGTTACAAATATTCGATTAGTATGTCACGGAGCAGCTTTTATTTCTTTTGAAAGCATGATTAATTTTCTTTTAATCTATACCTCTTTAGTAACCCTACTCAGTGATCAAAAACTTATTTTTCTTACCAAATGGTCATACTCTGAAAACCAGCCCAATTTGACCTCAAGCTGAGAAGATCTGTTGTCAAAATAACTGAAGGCAAGAGTAAGATTTTCCAAGAGTCTTCCAGTAGGGAGGATCTTGGAAGCTGTTTATGCTTGTCTCAGGAGTGGTCCAACTGCACTTGTAAACTGCTCATTTTGCCAGCAACAGCAAGGGGTTCAAGTCCTGGGATCACATGACAGTGTCAACTTTGAAGCATTTGGGGTTTTTTAAAGAAAAAAACACCACAGTTTCTGTAATGTGTTCCCTTCTAAATCATCTCTCTTGTAAAGAGGGAAAAGCAAATATTTATTTGTTGCCACCTAGGATTACCCATGCCAAAGAAAGAAAAATGCTGTTATTGGATGCCTTTCCTGAAAAAACTTTTAAAGATGTTGGAAATCAAATATCTTTCCAGAGAATTGGTGGTCTTCAGACCTAAGGTTTTGTTTCTCATTGTGGCTTAGAAAACCAGAATCTGAAATAGTTGGAATTGATTATTTTATTTGAAAAGGAGGAGGAAACCAATATTTTTTAAGAGTACAGAGATTTTAAGATATACATGGCAATTAATGACTTATGTTTTCAGTAGTTTACAGTTTGGAGAAATTAGATTATAAGTGAGATGGATATTAGTCCTTGGGAATTTGATACAGGTAAATAAAAATATTTTGAGACCTTAAAGATCTTGTGTAGGTTTTATGCTTGAAGATTTCTTTTCTCCAGCACTGTCTGTTGCATTGTAATATCCAAACTGGTATGTAGTAGAAAAGGGGGGAAAAAAAATAGTGAAGCTAGAGTTGTAAGGTGGATCAGGTTTTTCTGATGGATTGTTCATCTTGTCAGTGACTCTTGCAATGAAATGGTACATGGGAAAACAACCTTTCATTGTCTATGCAGTTAGCATAGTACAGGCAAACTGCTTTTATCTGCTTTGGAGTCTGTTTGATTACTGACAGCTTAGACCTTTAGATCTGCTGTAGCCTGACAGGTGGTTTTGTCTTTTCAGGAGAAAGCCTGGGACCATAGAATGGAGAGGGGGGTCACAAAGGATGTAAAACAGGCAAGTGACGAGACAGTGGAAACTACACTAAGAAAGTATAGGAGAAAGGGATAGAGACTGGAAGAATCAAACATTGCAGAGGTATAGCAGGGGTTGTGATCCTAGTCTGTACTTCTGTAACTTTTATCCTGAGACAACTTGGACTTCAGCTAGAAGAAGCTATACTTCTTTCTAAGTATATAACAATTTAAAATAACTCCAGCAAGATGTACCTGGGAAACAAAACTCCCTGTAAAATTAAGCTAGGTTTTGAACCTCAGCAATTACCTTGTGAAAATTCCCATTTTGCTTTGGTAGAAGTTTCCGTGCTCCGCTCTCCCCACCTGAGTAGAGATGGATACAGAAATAGTTGAAGTTTTGCTGTTTTGTTAACTGCATTTTTGGTTTTGAATAACATGCTCTGATTAAAATCTAGCTATATCTCCTTGATATGCATTAGTGTCAGGCCTATTGCAGAACTCGCACCAGAAAGCAGTTTTGCCACACCAGTGTGCAGAAGAGCAGAGGCATGTGAGAAACCAAGAAGAGGCCTCACCTCTTGTGTCCAGGCATAGCTAATACAAGGACTGACCAGGACTGTAGCAGTTAAATTCAGAGGTTTGCAAGCCACTGATGGGACCAGGGAGCTAGAGTGGACCAGGAACATGCTAAGAAGCAGCATGGTGGAGGCCATTGGGATGTAAATTCTGAGCACTTCCACTAGGCCAAACTGCTGCTGCGCAGATATCAGGGACTCTAACCACGTACCACCCCAAACCAAAAGTAGAGGCTAGTGATCACCTGAGGATTACTGGAGGTAGATCATGTCTGCAAATGACTGTATGCAACATGGCTAATCCAGGCACTGCCCTCAGGGTGAAATGACTCTGAAAATGATGTGGCAGCTCACAGCTTTGAAGAGAACCTGCTGGCAGGTGAGGGAGGGACCCCTTCTTACCCAAGCCATAAGCCTCAACCCCAATGCGGCAGAAACCAGATCCCTTGGTTTGCCATTTGTAGCTCTGGCTTTCAAAAGCCAAGGTGGTGCTTTGTTTTATCACCCCTTGTTTAAGGGAGGCCAATGATGTCACATCCTCCCTCTTGGCTCTGTGCAACTGGAAGAAGGAGGTGTGCTGGCAAAGCCAGCAGTTGCTTGAAGTGCTCCAGTCCTGTCTATGCACATTCTTGCTCCCAAATTCCTAGGGTTTCCAGAACAGCTCAGGCGAGATGCTGAAAAAACTTTCTTTTTAATCTCTCAATCTTCACTCTGTGTATTTTTGCCAGTGCAAGTAAAACAGAGGTGCTCACTCCATGCTCTACATGAACCAGTGTTTCCACCAAGGTAAACAAGAGATAGTCTTGGTAATTACAGAGAACAATCTGAGCAAAACATCTTGTCTCTACAGCTGGTTCCTGGGACACAGGAGCAGGCAGGGCAGGCAAACTTGCCCTGCCAGGGTATCAGCAATGTTTCTTATACAAACAGAAATGAGATTCATGGGTCTTTGCTCCGGCTAAATTCCAACTCAAGCGTGGAGGAAAGCTTTGTCTGACTGACATTTGCTGGGAGTGGTGGTGGGGATTGCTGTGCTTTCAGAGGTCCATTTTGTATATGCATGCTAAATTCATGAGGTAGTTCTTCCCACAGTACGTCTGAGGCTTCAGGTGTGTTTTGGGAGCTGGCAGGCCATATCCCTTGGCATTGCTTGATTTCTCATTTGCAGCATTATAAGCAATGATGAAGATAGCCCACGGTTCGCTCAGGTCTAACCCTTGAAACAGGACACCACCTTCAACATTCCCCAAAGAAGATTCTACTGTGGGAAGAATTTCTTATGCCTTTGAAAATCTATGTGGTTTGGGTTTTTTTTTTAAGCAAAGAGACAACCCAGCTGAAAACCAAACAGGATAATGTGGTATTATGGAGAGTAGAATTTGGTATGCAGATGACAAGGCCAAGTATGGATCCCACTGCAGAAAAACATTCAACAACATTGCAGAGCCTGACTGCTTCCTCTCAGGCTTCAGCTGGGGCTGAGGAAAAAATCCCAAGGAGAATTCTGTCCTGTATGGAGAGAGACTCTCTCTCCACACAAGAGTATAGCATGTTCTACATAGTGGTAAAACATAGCATGTTTTAATTTGGTTGGATTTTCTTTGAGAAAGTTATGATGATAATTGGCTTTGCGTTGCAGGCTTCATGTCAGACTTTTAGATTTAAGACCAGAATTGTTAAAACTAGTTGAAGTTTAGCCCTTTTCTTTGGTAGTCACAGGAATGCAAGAATGGGCACACTGGTGATTCACCTGGCTCAGCATCCTCTCTCTCTCCCAGCAATGGCCAGAGGTGGATGCCTGAGGAGAAGAAAGAACAACATATACATGCAGTGGTGCTTTCTCCAGCCAATTCGGGTAATCCATCTGCTGGATAAGGTGTCTCTGTTTACAGCAATTTTTGGTTGGTTTCTGTGAACTTTCACAGTCTCCCCATGAACCTACATAAAACTTTGACAATGCACCACATCCCAGGGGAAGAAGTTCTGCTGATGGATGCTCTGCCTGTGGACCATGTGCCTTTACTTTGTTCTCTTTGTGGTTCCTTTCTGTGACTTTGCTCTGTACTTCTTGCTTGCATTAGCAGAGAGGGACAAACATCAGTCCCTGGAAACTCTCCACATGCCAGATGTGGTAGACTATTGGAGAATGTTTGCACAATTAGTGCTCTATTTTTGGTTGTTTGAGGGGTTTGTTTGTTTGTTTGTAATGGAATATGGTTTACTACTACTACCCTTCTCTGAACATTTTCATGTCCTAATATACTATTTTTCAGCAGAGGGACAGAACTATTACCCTACATGAGGTTTGGGCCAACCTTAGGTTTATGCAGTGGAATACAGTCACTGCCTGGTTTGCTCCTTTTTGTCCTAATATGAGAAAAGTGTTAACCCTCAACAATACCTGCACCTCTCTGTTGCCGAACAATGGGACTATACAGTTAGAGGGTCTGGAAAGGACATTTCCCTTCTTCCAAGCGTATCGTAGGATCATAGAATGGTAGGGTTGGAAGGGACCTTTAGAGATCATCTAGTCCTATCGCCCTGCAGAAACAGGTTCACCTAGATCAGGTCACAGAGGAACGTGTCCAGGCCGGTCTTTAAGACCTCCAAGGAAGGAGATTCCACACCCTCTTTGGGCAGCCTGTGCCACAGCTCCATCAACCTCACAGTAAAATAGTTTGTTCTTATGTTTAAATGGAATTTTTTGTGTTCCAGCTTCATCTCATTACCTCCTGTCCTGTATAGCTGACTGCAGTCCAGGGCAGCTTCCTAGAAGAAAGGCTGAAAGAAACTTCATCTATCTCATCATCCCAGCGCAAATACAAATTGGAGGGGGTTTTTAGACTCTTCAGCCTACAATTTTGTGCTGGTCAGACACAGTCTAGCTTGAGGTGGGAAGGAGGGGGGTCTTCATTTTGAGGAATTCATTGGAACTGTTTTTCCAAGAAGTTTTCTTATAAATGTCTGCAGATATAGGACTGTCATCCTACAAATAGGTAGCAAACAAATGTAATTGGGCATGGGTAATGCTCAGTTTGGACTCTGTCAATATTAGGAATCTTCACCATCTAGGAGTTAGAGATTCCTTTCTCCCCCTCTTTTTCACATGTTGAAGGACAGATATTTTTACATAGACTGGGCATCAAATCTCAGGCAGATGCTGGAAGACAGCTTCTCAAATACAGTGCTGAAGGCAGTCAGTGGAATGGGAGACTTGATGCTTAATATTAAAGTACAGAGTGCTTTTAGAAGTTGTACAGCAGTCAGGAACAAATGTTTTTGAATGATCATCAATAAGCCCTGCAAAAAAAGTGCCACATGCCAAATTGCTTTCCACTCCAAGTTCTGTTTGCTTCACTTTTTTTTCCTATCTCTAATCCAAGCCATGACTAGTAATGCCTTCCTCTCCCAAATAACCATCACATAAATATCATTTTTAAGCTTGCTGTAAAGCAGTCACAGCTTGCCTATCCTGCCAACTGTGGCTTTCATGCAGCTTTGGAGTTGTCTTACCCCCAGTGCTTTTGTGAGGAAGAAGCAGAGGCATATCCTTTGTTGACAATGGCATCGATCTATAGGACTAGCAGCAAGGACCTTTGCTGCAGAGCTGGTGGGCTGAGATGCAAACACTGGTGCCAGGATGCAGTCGTCAGCAGTGAGTTTGTTGCATCTCACTGTCAAGGCCAAGCAATGAGGACTTGGGAGACATCACTCTGGTTCTGGCCTTGTCCATCTCATGGTTTCCATAGCTATGGAGTTATATTTATTGCTGCTTTGGAGACTGGCGACCTTCAGGCATCACAACACCCCTTGAGGTCGATAATAAAAAATAAATTAGTAATCTCATTTTGCAGCAATTACTAGCTCTGTCTTTGGGGAATTTTAGTTCAAGCCCTTTGCAGTGGTATTGCAATGCATAATTATATGACTTGAGGTGCAGTTAGGCAGATGCAAATCATCTGGGTATGCTATCTCTCCGTTTAATCAGTGATTTGTTTGCCATTTGGATACAGAAAATACTTTGTTTAAAAATGAGTTTAATATACTTCCAGTAAGAGCATCAGTGGGAAATAATGGAATGTAGCTGATTTGCTACTAGTCGAGAGCATCCAAGAGCTCCCTGGTGTGGGGTCCATTTACTCTGAGCTTTATGCAATGCACAGCCAGCCAATTCCACATGCAATATAAACTGTTCATGATTCCTCATGTTCTCTGTTTATGGTCTTTTCCATTAATCGTTAACTTTGCGAGAATCACGTAAGTTGGCTCCTTTATTTGCTGGGTCTTCCCCTTAATTTGGATTCTAATTTTCATTTTTGGGAATATGTCATTGGCATTGTTGTATGTTGCTCATATGTGGGTGGAAATAAGTGTAGAAATCTTGTAGCTAGTTCACAGATTTTGGTGAGGGAACACAAATGATCCCCTTTGCACCCAGCAAACCAGTTGTCAGCAGATGAGGCCATGTATCTGTGCGTGCACATGGGTGTTTGAGATAGACCAGTGGGTGCAACACCCAGATGAGCAACCTCAATAAAAGCAAAGGGTAAAAATCCTTCTGCATTCGGGGACTAACCCACCAATTTTTCATTATTCTTTCCTGTCCCTTACCTGAGGTTGAATGTAAAGGCTAAATCGCTGCCTGGTCTGTTTGCACAATCTCCAGCACACTGGGGATCCTAATGACTGACAAGGGCTCCAAGGCACTCCATCACTATGAAGAATAATTACAAATTATTAGTTTGTCATCCAAAGAAAAGCAAAGTTTCTTTTCTCTGCACAGTAACCTATGGGTTGGGTTTTTTTACAGGGAGGGGAGGGATGTACATACCTGCCAGTACACTGCAAACACCATGCTTTTCAAAGTCCTGTCTGAGCCAACACTGCACCTGCCATATGAAGGAGGTCGTTCTCGGCCACGCGTGTCACAGCCTTTCAGGAGGTTTGGCTACCTAGTAAGATAAACTCTCTGAATTTAAGCAACAAAGTATCATACTTCCATCTGGTTGTAAAAAATCAAAATGAAAATTCATAACACAAAACAAACCACAGCAATCTAAGCATTTGTCTTGAAGTTCTGCGCTCCGCTCATCAAGTGGTGAGGGACTATTGACTGTGGAGGAGCATCCTCGCCCTGACCTACCACAGCCTGCTCCTTCTGGTCTGTCTGCCTCTCATTCTGCAGGGTTTCTGAGCATTTGTTTTGATAAAGGGATGCTGCAACTGGATATGGATCATCTGTGGTAAGAAGGCTATTAATTTTAATTTGTCTGCCTACAGCTGTCAGTCATGTCTGCATTCTCTCTTTCTCTGGGGTGAGTTTAAAACAAAACAGCCTCCCATTATTGTATCCCTGGACTTTAAAGTGCAAGATCCAGCTGCCTTCCGAGTGTTAGAACTTCTTGGTGGTTTGAGCACCAACTTGGAGACAACACCCCTGCACTTTGCCATGGCCTTTGGAGACATCACATGTGGAGTGTTTAAGACTCAGATAGGAACCTCACAGACGTTTCAAAGGCAGCAAGGTAGGATAAGCACTAGTGTCTCATTGTTCTCTGCAAGCACTTCAACAGCTCAGGTGGTTCACAAATCTTCCTAATTGCCTGCTTCTCAGCAGCTCAATTCATATATCTTTTCTCAGATATCTTTGCCTGTGCTGTACCCTACTTGGGTAATATTTTGCTTTCTCACATGGAGGTTGTCAAGATACATTCACTAATGCAGTGCTTATGTACTGTGGAAAGGGGGGTAAACCAGTTTTTCAGATGAGATAGCCAAGAGGAAGCTTTTATCTATCAAAATACACTGATTCTTTCTACTAGGGGAGGTCTTTTTTTCTCCATTGCTTCCAAAATCCTCTGTTCTCTTTGATGTTTTTAGGTGGTGTGCAACAAAAGGACATCAAGAAGCAGCAGCAGACAGACATTACCTGTCCCTGCCATGCAGCTACTGAGTAGACAACTAAACTTACCTGAGAGCTGGGCAGAGAGAAACCTCATGAGATTCAACAAGGACAAGTGCAGAGTCCTGCTTCTGGGGATGAACAACCCCATGCACCAGTACAGGCTGGGAACTGACCTGCTGGAGAGCAGCTCTGCAGAGAGAGACCTGGGAGTTCTGGTGGGCAGCAAACTAAACGTGAGCCAGCAATGTGCCCTCCTGGACAAAAAGGCCAATGGCATCCTGGGACGCATCAAGAAGAGTGTAGCCAGCAGGTTCAGGGAGGTTCTGCTCCCTCTCTACTCTGCCCTGGTGAGGCCTCATCTGGAGTCCTGTGTCCAGTTCTGCACTTTCCAGTTCAAAAGGGACAGGCAACTTCTGGAGGGAGTCCAGCAGAGGACCGTCAAGGTGATCAGGCAACTGGAATGTCTCTTTTAGGATGAAAGGCTGAGAGACTTCGGACTGCCTGGAGAAGACTGAGAGAGTCCTCATCCACACTTATCAATACCTAAAGTGTCTATATCAGGAGGATGGGGCAACACTCTTTTCTGTAGTGTCCAGTGATAGTACAAGGGGTAATGGATGCAAACTGGAACACAAAAAGTTTCACTTAAACACAAGTATAAACGTCTTTCCTGGGAGGATGAGGGAGCCCTGGGCACAGGCTGCCCAGGGAGGGTGTGGAGTTTCCTTCTCTGGAGGTCTTCAAAACTGTCCTGGACATGTTCCTGTGTGACTTGATCTAGGTGGACCCACTTTGGCAGGGGGGTTAGACTAGATCTTTAGAGGTCCCTTCCAGCCCCTACCATTCTGTGAAATGGAAAACAGGAGTTAACTAGGGCAATGTCATGGATTTGTCTGGAGCCACTTTTGCTTGGTAACCCAGGGATGGGGCTGCAGTGCAGACCTGGTAAAGAGTTCTTGGACTTTCCCCTGGCTCTTGGGTTCAGACCCGCTGGGGCCAATCTGACACCTGTGCCATCACTATTTAAGGACAGGAATTTGAAGTGCTTGGGAGGAGGCATAGGAGTTGTAAAAGATGGAGGTGATCATGTGAACCTCAGTCAGAGAAGGAGAAAGGCTGTACCCCTGCAACCCATGGAAGACAAGGGCAGGACTGAGAGCCACCAGCAGCTCTGGGTGAGTGTGCCCAGACGGGCAGGAGACTATGTGATGAGGCGGCCATGGTGCAGGCTGTGCTGGAGAGCCTGCGGTCCACAGAGCAGACCCACAGGAGAGGCAGAAAGGAACTGCAGCCTTTGGGATGAACGGACAGTGGAACTGCCCATGCAGAGGTGTTGGGTGTGTGAGGTACCCCGCGGAGGAGCAGGGAGGACCAGTGAGGAGGAAGGACTAATGGCAGAAGCCATCCAGAACAGACTGACCGAATCCTCTGTTCCCTGCCCCCCTAAGGCATTCAGTGGGTGAGAAGATAAAGACACCGGGACCAGGGCTCTGAGCCTGGGAAGAGGGGGGGGGTGGGGAGAAGATGGTCTTAAAGGGCTGCTTGTGCTCTTCATCATTGTACCATTCTGTGTTGTTTTCTGTTATGTTTTTGGGGTTTTATGGTTATGTTTCGGTTGGTGGTGAATTAAATTATTTTCTGTTTTCTTTCCCAAGCTGAGTACTCTGGCCTGTTTTGTCCAGGACCATAAGCAGCATTAAGCCCTCGCTACCCTTTAGGAATTCTCAACTCTGTGGTACTTGAGTCTAATAGTGGTCTTTTGTCCCTGGATAGGCCTAAACCAGGACAGGCAATGGATAGGAAGAAATGAGTGAGGACTAAATGAAAGCTTTGGGCACAGTTGTGCTGCAGACTGGTACTGGCTTGGTAGCCCGTGCTGGAGATTGGGGATTTTATTATACTCTCTTTTGGCATGCTGCAGAAATGTTGGTTTGGTTTTGCTTTTTATGTATCATATTACTGTAGCAGAACTGACACCAAAGAAATTACACATTACCTGCCATCTTCATAGGCTTGGAGAGCAGTTCAGCTCCTGAGAAAAGCTTTTTTTCCCACTTTTTTTTTCCCTTTGCCTGAACCCAGCCGTGTCCTCAGAGGTGCCTCCACCAGCCCATGTTCTCACAGATGAGAAACAGCAGAGCACTTCCTCCTGAAACTAGAAATGTTAGTGTGGTACAGGAAGGGATGGGTCTGCTGACAGCTGCTTCAGCAAAACTAGTCACAATTTTCTTTCCCCTCTGGTAATTTTTAATGTGGTTAAAAAAAAAAAGGCTGACACAACATTTTTTTTCTTTTTTCTGTCTAAAGAGTAACATGGCCAGTATGTTAGTGCAAAGATTCAAAAATACTGCACAATCAGCAGGATTTAATTTTGAAAAATCTTTTCAAAAAACCAAAAAGCTGCTCAGAAAAAAAATCAAAAGCACCTGGATTTTTAAAGCAGTCCTAAAGTGCAAATCTTCCACAGATTTGAAATCTATTTCCTGATGCTCTGCCTGGTAAAATTAAGACAAATAGGGAAGTACTCCTCAGATGCCCTTTTCATGCTCTATTATTGCAATTAAATTGCAGTTATACTGCAGTTACAGAGATTTTTCACCTTTAAAAAATTTATTAGCTGTTTTCTTTAACAATGCTAACTATTGCCAGTTTATCCAGTTTGCAAATACAACTGCATTTTTAGGCTTTTTGTGAATTTTCTTAGATTTTATTTTGAAAATTTTAACAAAGCTTTTTTTTTTTTACTCCAAAATGAAAATATTCCATTTCAGTGAGATACATCAATGAAAACGTTCACAGTTGCTTGTATGTTCTCATGTATAATTATTTTAAAGGAATGTTGTATATTAACAATGCTGTATCCACACTGTAACCACTGCCACAAGGTCAGCTGGTAATATGGTATTAATAACAGGACTCACAACACAATTGCTTTGCAATTACCTCTACAGGTCTGCCAGTTCTTCTGCTGCATAGGTCATGGTTAGCAGTGGGCTAGGACTGAAAAGGGAGTACTGGGTTTTTTTTTTTAATTTCCTTCTATGAAGATGATTTTACTCTGAGGGTGAGGGAGAAGTGGAACAGGCTGCCCAGAGGGGTTGTGGAGTCTCCTTCCTTGGAGGTCTTCAAGACCCGCCTGGACATGTTCCTGTGCCACCTAGGTTGCATAGGCTCCTAGGTTGACCTGCTTCTGCAAGGCGGTTGGACTAGATGATCTCTAAAGGTCCCTTCCAACCCTACCATTCTCTGATTCTATGATTTACTTTTTGCCCCCCCTGCATTTTGAGGTTTGAACCTACCAAAGTCTCAAAACAGCCATCAAAAGAGAACATTAAAAGAAAACACGTTTCCCTCTTTATTTCATAAGGGAAGGCTTCATTTTTAGGCAGCCAAACAGAAGAGAAACCCCAAGAGATGCTGCCTGATTAACAAGTCTGAGGGGGCTGGCAGTGAGCTCTGCAAGGTTGAAAGCAAACTCGGTGTAACCGTTGGCACTTGTTCCACATAGGAATAGTAAGTTCATTTTTTTTGTGTTTCCTGATGCTTGCTGCTGTGGTTGTGAGCTGATAGAAGGCAATGCTTCAACTTCCTGAATCCTCTAAATAAAGCATCCTTTCTGTATAGATGTTTTCAAAGAAAGGCGCGTTGTGTCTTCTGCTTCGGTTGAGTTTTTGTATTTGGCTCTTTGAATTAACAACTTTGGTCCTTAAACAGTTGGAAACTTATTTCAAAAGGCTTGACTGTATAGCAAGGAAAAATATCTTTACTTGAATGGCTTGGAGCTGCTCTCAGAAGTTTATTTACATAGTTGTTGTATTGTGCTACAGTTTGAAGGCCGTCCAGGCTTCCTCTTTAATCTGAACTCCTTCTACTTAAATAATTAATTCACAAATAACTTCAGTTTTCAAAGTTTGTTTCTTTCAAGAGATCATTATAGCAAACCAGTGATTATTTAAATACTTGACTGAATACATGTATTAGCTCCTGTGAATTCAGACATAGCAAACATCAAGTCAGCCAGTCTCCATCCGTGTTTGCATGCTGTAACATGAATGAGTGTGCCTGCATAGTGAGGGTGCAAAGCTCATGCCCACGCACTAGTGAAAACCGCGAAATATCACTTGTCAGAGCTGTGCATTTTCAAGACCACCTCTAATGCTGAGAAAAACATGTTTCCCTCCAATAGAAAGTCCTTTCTAAAACCAAGTCTTATGCATTTAGCTAGAATTTCTTGTTCCTACTAAGCCAGGTTGAACAGAGTGGGTAGGCCAGCACTTAAATGCTCTACATTCTGGTTTTATGATTCTCAATCAAATAATGACATTTATTTTGAATGATTCACTATACTTTTATTATGTTACTAAATCATATTTATCTCTGTCAGGCCTTTTTTTTTTTTTTTTTGCTCAAGTTGTAGTTCAAGTTCTAGTTGTAGGTTGCATTTTTATTTTTTTTAATCAGATGGCTCATATTTAGTATGGCACCAATACCAACATATTATTTAAAACAACATCAGTAAAGAGTTAACTCCCACACCAAGAAAAATGAGGTAAAATGAGTCCCCACAGCTAGCTAGCTATCAAGAAATCATCTAGTACTCTGATGTTTGCTATAGGCAAAATAAAACAAAGCACTACCAGCAATAAATCAGTCCTTGTGTGGGGGTATTGTCAAAATAAGCTGTTCTGGCACTCTCTAATGCAACTTGTAGGCCAGGTAATGCTGTCTTTTATACATCCAAGTGTTTTGAAATGTCATTGTGCTCAAGGAAGAGCTGGGCTTTCTCAAACATTAATACCCACAAGGTAGTGGGTTTTGCCAGCTTGTGTGGGAAACTTCATGAGGTGCTTTTAAAAGCCAGTCCTTCCTTAAGTCAGCCGTTAATTGTATGTTGCTTGAGATAAGTATATTAAAGACATTCCAGCTACAGATGGTCTTTAAAATCAGAGTTGGATTTTAAATATCAAAATGTCTGGAATGCTGTCTTTTTTTGTTGTTGTTCCGCCATTAGAAAGATGAGAAACAAACCCAAGGCTTCAAGTCCAAACTTTCATATGCTTGCATGCTAAAAGTTCTGGGGTGCCTGCCTGAGTTTTGGCTTGGTCCCGTCTATATCTATTGTATTAAAACAGATAAAGGCATTCTTCTCTTCCTCCTTTTCTCCTGCAGCTGGAAAGCACTATCCTCTGCTTTCATGAAAACAAACATTAATGCTGCATGTTGTGTGAGCCACTAATTGGTCCAGTTTGCTTTTGCTGAAGTGGCCTATATATCTGTAACTTCATACAAGAGGTAGGTTGTGTAGATGTGGGCTTAAAGTCTTTCCAGTCAGACAATTTTCAAATCCATAAAAAATTCAGCTTCTGTCAGGAGCCTCCCCTGTTTAGACAAGATGAGCAGGAAATTCAGACATCTTCCTAAGACACACAGGGTGGAAAAAGGGCAAGAATGCGATGACATTGGCCTGTTTACTTGCCGAGTTTTATGAGCCTGTGGTCACTCTAATAGTATGTATTTTCACATCTAAAGTGGACGCTCAGTGCCACAATGGGGTGTTTCTATTGACCTCTCTTTGGATAAACTTCTTCTCTTCAGTGCCTCAGCACCAGAATGAACACAAAAATCTAGGACATAGAGATCATGGTAAAATTGCCCCATATTAAAATACTGCCAAACAGGGATCTAATGTTAGAATATGATGTCAAAGGTATTTTTTTACGGGGAAAATAAGTACTAGACTAGAAATGAAAGGTGAGCAAGAAAGACTTCTTCAGTTTTACAACACACAGGGTGACAAATGCACTGGGGCATCACCAGCTGATGGTTTCTGTGTCTGGGTCCTGTTTCACGGTGAAGTCTGTATTCCTAGCTTAGGAACAAAAGATTACCAGAGATAACTGATGGAAAGCATATTCTGGTTATTGGCTAAGCAGCCTCACCTTCACCCTGCAGCTAATGGCAAGGTTAAAAACTGTAGTAAAAATATTCTCATTTATCAGCCAATTTGGCTTATTTCTGCTCCATTACCATCCCTGACCATACTTTATTTGTTTCAGTGCAGACTTGTTATGACAAAATCTCTTTCATTTTAATTAAATTTTTCCAGATGCTATCTTCAGAAAACTAGCACTCAGAGAGGCACAATCATTATTTTTAATAGAAGAAGGTTAATGCTTGTTAAAAATGCTAGAGGAGCATTCATCACTACTTAAAGTTTCCTGTCTGCAAGGAGAAGATCAGCAAGAGTTCCTCAGATCTACTGTTCCAGGGTGATCTCTGTACCAATTTAAGACCTGGTCTACAAAAGCAGGTAAGTGCTTGCTTATTTTCACTGTACAAATAACCTAGTAACTTCAGTGACATTGTTGGACTGTTTCAAGGAGACAGGTTTAAAATGAAGTATTTGCTTAAATTCTTGACTGTCTTCGGGGTTTGACCTTATTTGGTTTTTTTTTCTTCTACAAAAACACTGATTTCGTACAACTCATTTCTAGTTAACAGCCCTCACTGCTCAGATCTGGATTGAGATTTCCAGTTCATTTCATGTATATCACTAGAGAGCTACAAGGTAGTAGCAGCTTTCAGCTGCTAGTGCACTCCAGTCTGAGCCACAAGCCATAGAAACAAAGAAGAATTAAGCCTGTGCCTCGATTTCCTTGGAGAAGTGGAGGGGGAAGGGGCAAAGAGACTGCGAAGTAAAGGGCTCCATCACTTCTAGCGTTGTTACAACAAGCAAATGCTAATATTTTTTAAAGTGACCTGGATTAATCTTTTTGTAATGCTAAAGCCCCTTTCAGTTGCTCGCACTTTAGGCAGAGCTGCCAAGGGCCTAGCAGTCTTGCCTCCCTGCTGATGACCTACAGGGATGTCTTGGGTATCAAAGGACATTTCCAATGGCCCCAGTAAACTGTGTTTATGCAACTGAGTTGAAGCTTTCCTGGTTGTGACTGGTCCTACGTGGAGTTTTGCTCGCAGGCATAGACAGCACTGGCAGATTTGCTGCTTGGCCAAGTTCTGAAGTCCATCCTCAAGAAAACTCCCCCTGATCTTAGACATGCCAGGATTTAATATACTGCTGGGAAACATCATACCTCGCTGGTTTCTTAATTACTCCATTAAAGCCATTTTATAAAATGGCTGAGATAAACAGGGTCAGGAGGGCCAAGGATGCTGTTAATCCATTGTAAAGCTTTTGCTTCTCAGCCCCAGGCTCAAACTGTCCAGAACCACATGTTTATGAAATAAAACACCTGAGCTCTCTGCACGGTGGCTCCTGCAAGAGACTCTGGGTCAGTGCTTTTCACCCGCTCAGCAAGCCCTAGCTTCTCTCCCCTTCAGTGCCTTGTGCTGCTCTGACTTTCAGTTTCTAATTCTGGTATGTTTTAATTTAGTCCATCTTTGGGATTTTAATGTATGTGTTCCGGGCAGTTTGAAAGATTTCATCTTCAGGTTTCTTGAGCAGGGGCTGGTTCCAGAACAAGGGCTCTGGCACCGCTTTTCTTCATATTTATTTTCCAAAAATGGTTTAACAATTGTGGTTACTCTGGGAGACTGAACTGAAAGAATTTGGTAAAGTTGTCAGATCTAGGGCCTGCACATGCAGAATGCAAGTGCAGATCTTTGGTGGTCTCTGTATTCTGGTGGGTACAAAAAAAAAAAAAAATCCAAAATATTCACCATAAAAGAGCAAATGAGGGAACTCTAGAATGGCAATCCAGGGGTTTTTTTCCCCTGTACATGTAGATGGTAACTTTTTTTTTTTTTTTTACTTTGAAGATTCAGTATTGCTCTTGTCAAGAATTTATACTCAGAAGAAGTGAGATAAGGACGGAAGCCGTAGATGAGGGAAATTCAATGCAAGTGTGAAAACCTAAGCTTATTATTCACTTCCAGCAGTCTGCACACTCCTGCAACCAGATTTACATTCTTATAGTTCGAGAGTTAGTATTTGATCAGGCTGTTAGACCTGGAGGGGTTGGTTTTTTTCTTCTTCTTTTTTTTTTTTCTTTTTTTTAAAATCTAAACAATCTATTTGTATTAAATACACTGGTTTGGAAAAATACACTGGGTAACCAGTACTAGCTGCTGAGAGCTGCTGTAATTATGGAGATAGTATTGGGTAAGTAAAATACAGCTGAAAAATCAGAAAAAAAACCCCAAATACTGTGATTTTTTTTTTTTTAAACATTGGTAGCAATCAAATGTTTGTTTAAAGAATGCACAGTATTTTGAAGCAGAAGAAGGATCACACACAATGGAAAGGTGATAGCTTTTCCTTTGAATGAAATACTTCTGTCCACTAATGGATGCCTGGTTTCATGGGCTGCTAGTCAGCCTTGGGCAGTGACCTGGAGCAAAGTAAGTTTGTGCAGTCCCATATCAGCCCCTTTGGTCAGCGAGGTGGGGGCTGCAGCTTGTGCTGTGGCCACAGAGCCCTCTTCCAGGGTGCTGAGGGAATCCCTGGCAGCCCCACTCTGCTGAGCACGGGAGGGCTGTGCTGTCTCCTCTTTTCTCGGCAGAAAAGCTTTCTAGAGCGCTTCCTAGTTTATGTTTTTGGTTGTTTTTTTTTTTTTTAATTAAATTGGTGGCAATTTTCTTATGGCAATGTGTGCTGTGGGAATTGCTGCACGGGACTGCAGCACGATTAACTTCTGATTTAAAACAAAACAAAACAAACCAGGATTAGCGGTTCCTAAANGTGCCCGCCGCCGCCCAGCGCTGCAGCGGCCGCGCTGAGCGCCCGCGCCCCGCAGCGCCTCGGCTCTTGCCGTCGGTTTTATTTCTTTTTTTCCTTTCATTTAATTTTTTTTAATTTTTTTTTGTTGTTTTAAGGGGAGAAGGGTGAAATCCATCCTAAAAATGATCCAAAATGTCTGAGAAAATGTCCAGCTTTCTGTACATCGGGGACATCGTGTCCCTCTACGCGGAGGGCTCCGTCAACGGGTTCATCAGCACGCTGGGGTGAGTGAGGGGCTGGCGCGGAGCGGGGGGTGGTGGAGCAGCGCAGCGGTGGNCTCCTCTTTTCTCGGCAGAAAAGCTTTCTAGAGCGCTTCCTAGTTTATGTTTTTGGTTTTTTTTTTTTTTTAATTAAATTGGTGGCAATTTTCTTATGGCAATGTGTGCTGTGGGAATTGCTGCACGGGACTGCAGCACGATTAACTTCTGATTTAAAACAAAACAAAACAAACCAGGATTAGCGGTTCCTAAAGTTTGCAAGCCCTGAAATAGCGGGTGGCATGGGGCTGGCGACTAAACCAAGCACAGCCGCCATCCCCCCCAGCCACTGCGGCTTTCACGCTCTGAGACCCTGTGGCGCAGCCTCTCCCTCAGGTCACAGCCCCGAGGAGAGCCATCCCCAGCCCCGAGACCAAGTGCCGCAGGCGATCCTCGGGGGGAATCTGCGGAGCGCCCCTCCCGCCGGGCGGGTGAGCGAAGGCGGCCTGACGCGCAGCGCCGGTGCCGACCCTCCTGCCGGGGGTGGCAGCAGCTGCGGCGGGGCGGGGCGGTCCCGGNAAGGGGAGAAGGGTGAAATCCATCCTAAAAATGATCCAAAATGTCTGAGAAAATGTCCAGCTTTCTGTACATCGGGGACATCGTGTCCCTCTACGCGGAGGGCTCCGTCAACGGGTTCATCAGCACGCTGGGGTGAGTGAGGGGCTGGCGCGGAGCGGGGGGTGGTGGAGCAGCGCAGCGGTGGCCGCTCCGTGCCCGGCAGCGCCCCGCGGGCGGGCAGCGCCGGCTGCAGCACAGGAAGCGGCCGGCAGCGCGCGTTGCCGCCGCTGCCGCCACCTCGTCGGCGGCGAGAGGAAAGTAGGAAGTGATAAACGGGGGTAGAGGGGAGGAAGGAGAGAAGTTCTCGCACAGGCCCGGGGCAGCGGGGCCCGGCGGGGCGGTTCGGGGCGGGCGGCGGTGCCCGGCGGCGGCTCTGCGCGGTGCTGGCCGCACTCCCCGCTCGGCTCCTGCCGGGGCTGCAGCTCCGGGCCAGCCCAAACTGGAATGCCCGGCGTTCGCCAGAACCCGCTCTGTGGAAGTAACCCTGTACTGTACCCAAATGCGTTAATACAGTCATTACTTGTTACTTGGGGTTTTTTTGTGGTTTTTTTTTTTTTTTCCAGAGGTTGGGAGGGGGGGCTTTATTTTGTTGCACATCTGAGAATTTTTGACCAGGACATGAGAGACAGAAGCTTTGCTTTCTTGTTCACCATCGTCATCAGCTCTTCAAACGTGCATCTCTTTGCTTCTGGTTTGTGTTTGCCTGGAGGCTTAGCTGCGGCTTTGAAGGATCAGATATTTATGATCAGATATATAATTTCATGGGGCTGCTTTTTCCATGAGCTCTTTGCGAGGTGAAAAGGTGTAATTTAGACGTGACTGCTTCACTGAAACACTCCCACACGCTTCAGTTTTTTATTAACAACGACCACGTTCAATCACCTTTTCGGAATTCAAGACAGAAAACAACAAAGAATTACAATAGGAATACATGGATATCTTTAAAACATCGCATGGTTTGGTTGTAGTGACATGTCCCAAGAGTGCAATGGTTCCCTCTGATGTTTGTAGGAAAGCTGCAGTACTTTCGATGACTTTGTAGCAAGTCCAAAGTAAGCATGTCCTTAAACCTTTGTTAGTGTAAACGTCTCATGTGCCGCATGAATTGTAGCAATCCAGTTGAGAAGGTGGTTCAAGCTCTAGTTGAATAGTGGTGGTGTTTGCTGCTTGAACGTTAGCAATACCTTCAGCATAGCAGCTAAACCTGCTAAGGCTGATATGCTGCCAGTTAATGTGTACATCAAATAACGTGTATCACACCTGTGTGTTGTATAAGGCTCCTTGTGTCATGAGATCTCTTCAGTAGGGAACTGTAGGGTGAAGCAAGGGCAATATTAAAATGCAAACAATCACTATCTTAAGTTACTTGATGTGATACTGTTATTGGAACAGAGCTGGTGTTCAAGGGCCTTTATATATTTTTATCTTATTGCTTCCTATCCTTGCTGTTCTCTCACTTCATGTATTGCAAAGTGTTTTTCCATGGTTTGTTCCTCTATTTGTTAATTTTGTGCCTTTTCTATCAGTGACGCTCTATTTTGTCTCACATCTCCTTTTGTTTTGCTGACTCTTGTAATTAAATCCCATCTGAAAATGTTTGCTTTCTGCAACTGTTAATCACTGGATATTGTTTCTTATTCTTTTAACCTCAATATTTCTTTTATGTTGGTATAATTTGTTGTTAAGTTGTTTGGTTTTGCTGTTTGGTCTCATAGCTGTGTTCTGTTATCTGGGGGCAGCTAAATTTTTACCCTACTTTTACTTTTCATTATGTTGAGAAATGTTCTTCACTTCTGAGAACACCTGCTTGTCTACAGTCATTGCCATTTCTGCTGTGACTGGTGCTTGTAAATGCATGCCACCTGAACATGTGGCATTCTCTTGTCATGGACTGCTGATCCTCCCTTCATCCCTTGGAGTTAGGGCGCAACTTTTACCTCCAGTTTTACCTCCAGATGGGAAACCAAGATCAAAGCTTGCCTAAGGCACATGGGAGTTCTTTACCAGGAGAACTAACTGTACTTATGCCAACACTCTAATTAACAGATTCTCCAGGATCTCTTTTAGCCCGCTAACCTAGCTCCAGAAAACTACCTTGGATGAGACAGGACTCCAGCTTGCATCTCTCAGTGGCAGGCCAGGAGTTCAAGAATGCTGATGTAGCTTTTCAATGCAGCTTTTTTTGTGCTCTGTTCCATAACGTAGTAAAGACAGTTGCAGAGCCAAGAGGCTGGAGTTCTGGAGCTGAAGGCTTTGAAAGAAAAGTGAAGTCACCAGGGGGAAGCTCCCATGACTGCTTAACATGAACACTGACCCTTCTGCTGGTGGTACAACAGCTTGGACTGAAATTTAAAGCTGTGATGCCAAGTCATGTTGTCTGCACCAGCTATCGCAATTGCTGCCTTCAAACCAATTGCAGGAACGCAACAGACAGGAAAAACAACTGTACAGGGAAGTTCAGGGAAAAAAAAGTTTGCCCAGCTGCACATTTGGTGTGCAGCTATTGCTGAGCTCCTTCGTTCTTACAGGTCGAATGTTCGCAGACATCTGAAGAGAGGTGACCTCGTCTTCCAGAGGTGCCTCCTGTTGGTGAGGTCAAAGTAGGGTAGGAGCAGGAGTGATTGCTTGCTCATGTCATTTGACTGTTGCGGGTCCTTGTTTTATTGCTTTTGCCTATACTGCTCAGACTGCTGTTTTGAAAAGGTGATGGGCAAACTAACTTGTGCCTTACATCGTTGTGTCCATCAGGTAAGTCTTATGTAGTTACAAGAACTTAAAAGCCAGCTCATTTCTAGTGACTGCAGCAGGGAGAGAGTCCTGTTTATTTTAAGCTGTCAAAGGCTAATTGTTTCTTAAACAAAGCGTGAGTGAGGCCAGTCTATAAATAAGATAAAAAAGTGCACAGCGCTTCTCCAAGCAGAGGAGGTCTGTCACGCCAGTGGACCTTACTCTTTGAAAAATCGAACCTGCTCAACAGATAAGCTTTGAGGGAGATTTCTAAGCAAAGGCTGTTTCATGAATTTTAGAATATTTTTTTACTCACTTGCTAGTGCAGAAATTTTCACATGCTCAATTTCTCCAGGAAACTTAAAGCTCGGAGAATGAGCTATTGAGATAGTGCAGGGCCAGATTAATATCTACTATAACCTGAATGTGGAAATCTTCCTCTCATGCAATTTAGGAGGTCTTAACCTCCTTGTTTAGGAGTATCCACACCTCTCAGCCCTGTGTCCAGGTGAGTGTGCTCACTCGTGCTAGGTGAAGCCAGGTGTGCCTTTCCACACTCTCCCTCTACAAAAAGGGTTTGAGAAGTGCTGGAACAGTGAGATTCTGTAAGTGGGACTCAAAAGGCTGAGGCAATTCTTTGAGCTGGAAGAAACCTCTGCTCTTGTTCTTGTCTCTGAACGATTTCTTTATAATAAACAACTATTGGATGTGAGTGTGAGGGCTCCGCTCTCAGATGTGATCCCTCTTAGACAGAAGAGGAAACTGAACTTCTCTTTCACATCTGAGATTAGTGCTGTTAGCATGGGATGGGGGCAGGGAAGTCAGGCAGCACTCTTTCCTCTGTCTGAATTCTTCCTCCTGTATCCATATTTTACAAGAGAGTGGTGGTGCCCAGGTTTTGGAAGAAGTGTAACCATCTGTCTGAAGGAAGGTGTTCCAGGCTGTGGATCCCAAGTAGGGAGGGACACCTCTGGGTAATAGTACAGAGAAGAGTTTTGGAGTTCAGTATTTTCCGTTGACTGCTGCAGGTTCTTAGGCACTTGAGGTACAGAGAGTCGAGACAATCCCCTGCTTTTTTTTCTGCTTGTCTTTGGCCTTGTTCTGGGTTTGAATGCTGCTCTGAGGTGCTGATGATGTGTAACCTGTCTTTTCCAATATTAAGGCTCTCTGAGCTTCCCTGCCTTTTCCTTTTTAACAAGGAGAAAGCTTCTGAATGTATAAACTGATAGTCCTGCAATTTAGTACAGAAAAGGAAACATTGGGGAAAAATAATTTACATTTATGGGTAGCTTTCTGCCATTTCAAGATATATTTGGTACTGGATTATTGATCTGCTCCACTTTTGAGCTTTTAGTGTGGTTTAGGTTTTGCAGAGTTGGAGGCTTTGTGTCCCACAGGAGGTTTGTGACAGAGCTAGGGGATGAATCCAGGTATCATAAGTTGTCTTAGACCAGCATCTGAACCTCAAGACCACTTTCCTTGACAATGCTGCATACTGGGAATTAGAGCTGCTATTAATTACCTACGGGTACAATGAAGGGAAAAAAGAATTCTCCGCCAGAGAGGTGGAGAAAAAAAAGTAATTAATGACAATGGCTAGCATCAGCTGTTTGAAAGTTTGACAACGGGCTTGTTAGTCACCATCAGTAGTTGCATTCCTGTCTCACCTCCACAAACATGCTTCTGTGCCATAGCAGCAAGAAACCTCATGGAACATAATTAATGGAGCATACAGCAGGAGCTGCCTGCTAGGTGATACATGGTTGTTGATGATGAGAGATGCTGAAACTTACTTAAAATTATCAGCAAAAAGTGTTTCGTATTCAGACTCATTTTCTTGAGTTTAATGTTGATTTTTATTAAACAACTTCTCCTAATTTGTGGAAGCACTTGCAGAGCTTTCATATTTGAAAGGAGTGTCATGGTCTCTTTCACTGGGCATATGTGCCTTAGTTGTCTTATTGGAGTTGTTCACAAACAGATGCTAAAATGTGTCATCTTGGTAGCCTCAGGAGTGGTACTCAGAGAAAAGTTGTAGTGACTTATGATGTTTATGGCACACCAATGTAGTATTATCATAAGTGAACTTTATTTTTTTTTACCCTTCTCTCCAGCTGTCTGCAAATGTAAGCTATGGTCAAGGAAGAGACACATCCTTTAATTAATATATGTCTGTCTTTCTTGTGCCAGACAACAAAATGTAATTAGTCAGGAAAGTTGAAAAGCCTGAGGAAAGTGAGAGTGGCATAACTAGAATTACCCATAATTTAATTCTGATACATGTAGAATCAAACAATACTTTGAAGAGGGAAGGGAAGATGAATTTCAACTTTCCTGTGGGCAAAAGTGTTCGTATGCTCGTATGTTTTATTACCTAGGTACTTTTTCTTCCAGACTGACAGTACCAATGAGGTTTGATAGTTTTGACTGTGTATTTCTTAATTCTTTATAAAATATAGTATTTTCAGAAATATGTTCTCTTAGTTGTCTTCCTAATGCAAAAGCAACAGTCTGAATTCTGCAGCTCCTTTGAATGTATTCTAACGAACACTTTAGCTATATAGTATATTTCTTTTCTGTGATAACTTTCTGAGGCATAAGCTATATCATATGCATTATTAAATGCCTTCATTGATCTTACAACAAATGCCACATGAGCAGAGATGTAGACATATAAATACAACTCTCTATCTTGCCTACCTTGTAATTTCATACATATATCAAAGCTTATATCCTCTGTAATTATCCACTCACATTAGCAATTAGGCACCGCTGCAGCTTTGCCATTTATAACGACCTTATTTTGATACTCATTTGAAATATTCGAACAACAATGCTGTCTTTAAATAAACAATGAGACATAACTTTCCACAAAGCACCCTTATGGGAATGCAGCAAGTAATGAGGCCCGGAGGGGGTTTATTTGTTTCAGAAGTTTTACTTGCACACAGAGCACAGCTTGGGTGTGAAGGAACACAGAATTAGACTTAATTACAGTATTATGATTTATGAGATTGTATGCTAAAAATGTAATATCCTTAGTTCAAAGGGCTCTCAAACAGAAGTGGAGAGAAAACGGGTTAGGGAAAGAAGCAATTGATTTAATGTAAAAATGAGTTTCCCTGTAAGCTGTGTGGTTGTAATAGGCGTAAGAGAGGACTTGGATTTTAAATTGAGACAAGTGATGTGGCTGTTACCACTTCCGTAGGTCTCAGCTGGGTGGTGAGTAACATGGGGAGATGGTTAAACTTGCATGACTTTAAATCTGATTTAACTTGTTTAATGAAGTTATTAACTCAACAGTCTTTACATGGTTCTCTAAAAATCAAAAGTATCCTATATTTTGAAAATGACACAGAAGAAAGAGTCAGGTCAAACTTTGACTTCCCCAGCCTGGAATGTTATCTCTGAAGAAGCATGTGGACCTTTGCTCATTCAGGTGTTTGACACCAGCTGCCCTTGGCCCTTAGTGGTGCTTGGCTGAAGTGTGAGCCTGTTTGTTGGGCAAGAGCACAAAGCCATGTCCTTTGCATGTGTCTTCAATGCACTTGAAAGTCTGGTTTCTGCTTGTTTTGAAACGTCATAGAATCATAGAATCACAGAATGGTAGGGTTGGAAGGGACCTTTAGAGATCATCTAGTCCAGCCCCCCTGCAGAAGCTGGTCCACCTACATCAGATCACATAGGAACATTTCCGGGCCGGTCTTGAAGACCTCCAAGGAAGGAGATTTCACAACCTCCCTGGGCAGCCTGTGCCAGTACTCTGTCACCCTCATAGCAAAAATTTTTTTTCCCATGTTTAAATGGAACTTTTTGTGTTCCAGCTTTATCCCATTACCTGTTGCTACATACGATAGAAAAAAGGGATGCCCCAACCTCCTGACATCCACCATTTAAATATTTGTGAATGTCCCCCCTCAGTCTCCTCTATTCTAAACAGCCCCAGTTCCTAATTTCATCATATGCAAGATGTTCCAATCCCCTGATACTTCTTGTACAAAAGGGAGATTGGTGAAATTTATATGAATTTGATAACTGGATTAGGGATATTTATGGAAAAATTGAGAAAGGAAAATGAACAGTAGTTAAGGATTTTACTTTTTTTCTTATCCGTGTTGTGTTTTGGCACATATTCAAAGATGCATTATATTAAGGACATAAACCCCTTTACAGCTGATTCTTTTAAACTTTCATTTGTTATTTGTAAATCTGATTCCATTCAACTACTTGAATCAGTAGTTTGACTGCCACATAGATGTGTACACAATTCCTGACGTAGGTCCTGGTTTCAGTTGTTCATAATGACACTAAGCCTTGAATTTTTGGACCCAAGGTACATGCTCGAGGCTGAATGTTTTTGTGTGGAAAGTTTAAAGGAAAGTGTTCTGTTCTGAGAATAGGATAAGCAAAAATGCATTGGTTATCCCTGTTTTAGAAAGAGAACCTTGTGGCTGTGTGTTGAGAACCAACTTGAGCTGCAAGCGCTGTCTCCAGACTCACTTCCCCTCCAGCGTGAAGGGCCTGTCCTTCTCCGCTCCTTTGGAAATTTGCCCAGGTTCTGACATCAGTGAGTTGAGGAAAGTTTTCATTCAGACCCCCTCAGACCCCACGTGGGCTGCCTTGGTACCAGCCTCTTGCCAGAGTGCAGTGAGTGTTACCTGGCAGAGGCAACTTCTCTCTGCTGGCACTGGGCACCAAGAGGCCCTAACCTGATCTGCAGCTATACCGGAAGTGAATCCCGGTTCACAGGTTTTCCAGATTCCTTTCCTAAGGGACACAGGAAAGCTTCAGCTGTTCAGCTGCTTTGTGTCCCCCATCTCTGGATAACTAAATATAATTTCTGTTTTTCCTAGCTTAGTTCACTTCAAATATGAAACAAACTTAAAGAAATTACATTCTAGTGAGGAAGTGACTGCAAAATTGGAGACAGAGTTAAGGAAAGCAGAAGACAGAGAAAACACAAGCTTAAAATGTGCTTGTTATTCATGTCTTGTAGTAGGTATTGTTTGAGGTTTTGAGGGGCTGTTTTGACCGTGATAGACAAAAGATTGTGTCAAGAGTCTCATTGCTTGCTCTAGTGCTGTTTTTCCGTCTGTCTTTCTGTGCCCGAGTGTCTCTCTACCTCTTACAATAATTTTTTTGCATTTTTAAAATTTCTGTTGGGTAGAAACAAAGCATTGTCCAAAGCAAGTGAATTTAAAACATTTTAAAATTATTGCTTAATAATAAAGGTAAGAGGACCCTAAAGTGTTGCATACTTGCAATATACCCAAGAATGAGATGCCCATTCCAGGGCTTGCAGTGCTAGTTCTACTGCTCAGGCTTACTTTTGACTTAGCAAGCTAAGTGAATTATCATTATAACCTTGGTACAGATTTTGCAAACCACATATCCATGAGTGCTTTTTCTTCCTCTTCCAGTTGCTCAGTAGCTTGAAGTGCCCCTTTAAGTTGTTGCTGCCACATCAGTGAAGGCATGGAGATGAAATTTATGTGACAATACTCGGCATAAGAAGACTAGGAAGAACATCCATGTGTGTTTGTTATTTGACAGTATAAGCTAAGGTTATGACAGCTCTTTCTGTAGAAAGAATTGACATTAAAACAGTATTCAAGTTTTTGTACTCTGCTTTCTGGCAGATAAAAATCAATGTCATTTATTAAAAACCCAACAAACCCTGAAACAAGGCTTTTTACATGAGTCTCAAAATACAGAAACTTGTTATGATCTAGTGCTTTGACTTTTATCTTGATTTTCTTTTAAAGACTCGTTTGAATTTCAAACAGCTTTTTTTTTGTCCTACAGTTGACACACAGAAGTTAATCAATGTTGCAGGGGCAGCAGAATGCATACAATTACAGGATGAGGAAAATAGCTGCTGAAACTCTTGTAAGCCCCATTTTTTTATACCTACTGCCCACAGTTAAAAGAGAGCAACCCAGTTCTTAGTATCTTTTCAGTGTAAACTTGTTACTGGTATTCCTGTATGCAGAGCAGAGGTAGGTCAAACCCAGGAGGCTCTTGAGCTGCCTGCCTGCCTCCTGAGAGTGCTTTGGATGAAAGCTGGAAGAGCAGCAGGCAAAGCCACTGAGGCATCCCCAGCCATGCTTTTTTCATTTTAGTGTGGGGAATTTTGCCTGGCTCTACATCCTGATGCCTGTGAAATTTTGCGTAGTTATATAATCTTGAGCACTATGATATTTAGCTTGGCAACTTTAGAGGGCAGCTGAGCCTTCTATACTCTGTACTATACTATATATATATATATGTATACTATATACTATACTGTGACCAGTATAGTTTTGTCTTGAATCTTGTGATATCTGACATTATTTGTGAAGTCCCAACTCCCAGGGCTCTATGAATTTTGAATACCCTTAACTTCTCCCATGTGGATGTGGAAAAAAGAGCTTGAAAACAGCAATGGTCACATATGTAAAGTGTGGAAGAAATGTTCTGAATTCAGTAGTAATTTTCTTCTACTAACTTAAATTCAAGGCGCATGCTTTGCAGACGTGAGGGGATAACTGATTGTATGTGAATACTTGAGACTGGAAACAGTGCTTATTGCATAACCTTGTTGATCCCAATTTGAAGCTAGCTTGGCTTAGATTTCCAGTGGTAGCCTCAGTTATTCCAGATAACTGAAACAGTACCTTGTTTTGTTAAAATATTCTCAGTCACCTTTTCTATCTGGCTAATATTTTTTAAATTGTTCATAAACAATAAAAGAAGAAACAAAATAATATATTGGAGAATACTGGATATCAGTTTAGAAAACACTTAGAGCAGATCTTTGTCCAGCTTTAGGTGGTGAAAAATGTGCAAATACATCACTAGGGAAGTTTAATTCTTCCCATCAGAGAATAAAAGTTTTAAGACTACCTGGAATTTTATTTTAAATATTCTTTTATTTAATGAAACCCAACAAACCGCACCAAGTGAAAAAGATTAACTACCTCTATTAGTAGTATTTACTTTGATATCTTGGACAATTTCCAACTTAGGTCATTGCCTTTTGCTAAGGTAGACTCAGTTTCAACAAATTGCATCGTCCTTTCCTTACTGTTTGCCACTCACCAAAGTGCTGGTCCATGGACTTCAGTCCTATTCCAGATTTAAAAAACAGGGCTCAGTGAGCCTGACTCTTTACAGAGAGCTGAAAAGTCAGGGTTAAGTGAAGAGCTTTATGGAATTTCATTGTTCTAAAGTGAGGTTTTACACCAGGATCAGTAAGGTAAGAATCAGGTACAGTAATGTCTTTAGTGCATCTCGGGTTGAAGACAGAACTTAGTAAGTCACGCTTTAATGTCAAACAGGTTTTATAAGTAATGAACTGATGTAATAAAGACTTTGGATTTTAGAGTGCTTGTAAGAACAGTAAAGCTGACTATTTAAGTGAATGCAGGAAGTCCAAGTTTCAAATAGGATTTTTAGGTATCTTTGTAGATATTCTGACACATAATTTCTGTGATCGTACCATGTTATTTGTAAAGAATACTAGAATACAGAAGCCTTGAAATGACAAAAGTACAAAATGACATATAGAAAATTCAGTGGATTTTTTTTTTTTTTTGTGGATTTGATCGTGAAACCATTCAGAGGCACTGCTGTGGACCCTGGGCAGCTGCAGGATTTGAGTTAGAGGTATGCTCTGTTTGTACTAGCAATGGCTTTTCTTGTAAAAACAAAACAAGGTCAGGACCTGGCAGGCAATAAGTCTTATCTGTATTAACTTTTGTAGTTGAACAGGTTTTTCTGCCACTGAATGGAAGGACCGATTACTATATTTCCCCCCCTGCATGTAATATCTAGGATATAGTAAAATCATGATGTGTAAAGTTCTATCACCTCATTTGAAGCCAACATTGTTTATTAGTCTGGTGAAGTCAAACTCCTGCTCTGGGAGACTGTCATTTGGTTAATTTCCTTTCTGTGGCAGATTAAGCTGCCCACTTGGGTTGGGCTGCTCTTAAAAGAATCATTTTACTTGAGTGGAGCTGGATGTTGGACACTGCTGGTTTGAGTTTTCAACCATGGATCTAAAATGTGTTTAAAGCAAAATATTGTAAGAAGCAGAGCAGCAACTTGCACAAGGTTGTTGACAAGTTGAAGAATATAACCAAAGATGCCAAGTTCTGGGCCAGTGCTAATTTTGTAAATGTTACTCTGGTAACATGTTCAGTGCCAAGTTGCATACATTGTTTAGATTGGTTTATCTCACAGTAAGCCTGGGAGTGTTGTGACTAGTTGTGACAAAACTAGTTAGTTTATTAAAGTTTCCACGTGTCAAACTTTTTTTGTTTTTTTTTTAAATCATATATATCTAAAGATGCAGAACGATGCTTGTCATTGAAAGAAAAAAGGGTACTGAAAAGAGTTTTCTACTTGCTAGCATTATTGTCATGCGCATATGTTGGATGGAACCACACTGATACTGCTAAGTATAGTTACTGTTCTTCATTTGTAATGGCAGTGAAAGATAAAACCCTTCCTCCTTTCTGCAACCAGATAGCTGAAGCAATAGAAGTCATCACCTGAAGCACATACACATGGTAAAACCAGAGTAAAAGCTGAGCAGTGTTACCTAAGAAGCTTCTTAGAACGAAGATCAGCATCGACAGGGCAAGCTATGCAGGTCTAAGTGAGTAGAAGTACGGAGAATGTAGGACAAAAACCTCAGTCATAACCAGAGAAAACCCGATATGTCAGCCCAAGAGCAATAAAAATGAGTGAGCTCTACAGAGCACTGCTTTCTCTGAAAACTGCAATCAAAGAAACTCCTGCTGTTTGATTTCTCCTGTGTCCAGGAAAAGAAGAATTTATAAATTCTTTCTGAATAAATGATCACGAGAATACCTGACATGCTCTCAGACTTTCCTTTAGAGTGGAAACAGCCCTTAAGTCTCCAGAACTGACATCATTGCTCATGACTAACGGTAACCTGGTCTCATGAGATGGATCCAACTTCTAAAATGGAAATTTGTGACTGGTGTTCTTGTGGAGCCATGGTGCAAGAAGAAATCATAGAAAAAACCTGCACCCTTGAAAGAGATCAGAGAGAGTTGACATGATTTCTCATACAAGAACTGGAAGCCTTGCAAATAGAATTAAAGCAATAATTGCAATGCCATCTGAAAAAAAGAACGGGGTGTATCAGGAGGAGACAAGGCAAAGAGTCTTCCCAGTAAACACTTTCTGTGATTTACTGGTGAAAGTGAAAGCTTTTATGAGCAGCAATTAAAAAGTGTCTGGGCAAGTCTGGGAAATGAGCAGGCAGTATACCTGCTCTCAAACAGTAAGGAGGGTCAATGGGACTATCAGAATTTTTTTTTTTTTTGTGATCCTGATCTGGTTTTTTTTCACAAAATATAGATTAGGAAAGCTATGGGTTGCTTTGTGTTTGAGCCTTAGCAGAGACTTGACTTCAGAAATTATCTTGCCGATCACTTTTCTTGCACATCAATTATCCAGGTGTAGAAACACATGTAAGAGAAGACTAAGGCGAGTTCAAAAGGTGAAAAAGTATAATAAAATTTTTTAAGTACCTTGGGAGAACTCCTGTTGGTGCTTAACATTTCAGATATTTTCATTGTAATTTATCTAAGGAAGAAGTACATGGTTGGGACTATGCTGAAGTATCTTGAGAACAACTTACTGTTTGGCTGTAGGAATTATAGAGCTGTGCTTTCACAGGCATTCACAGGTCTGGGAGCAGCAGAGTGACCTTCATGCCATCACCCAAATGAACTCTTTGGAGGCTAATTGCAGATATTGCCTTAGGCAGAAGATCAAAGAACTGTTTCAAGGAATGACTGCTTGAAAAAAAAAAATCACTTTTTCTTTCCTTCACATAATTTGCAAAACCTACTGAATAAGATGCAAAAATTGCTGAATCATCCACTTCAAGAATGTATTGGACTTCAGAGCACCCAAAACCTTTCCCAGGAGAGCATTTGGGGTGATAAGTGGCTCTTGCAATGCATCCTGAAGTGTAGCATCCCTTCAGAGTGGCAAGAACAAGGTTTTCTAGTCACATCAGACAAGCTTGTAGAAATGAGGTAGTACATAGAAGGCTGTATTTGTTCAGAAATTGTATTGTGGCTTTGAAACTGCTGAAATTAGAGGGGCTGCAAGAGTCATAGCTGATTTGAAAAAAGAATGATTTGTTGAAGTGTAAGCAGGATGTAGAAAATGGTGCAGGAAATGTGATTTTTGATAGACAGATAGGAGAGTCTCAGTGCAGCAGTATCTTGTAGGAGCATCAATGGAGTGTGTTGCTGTTTGTTAGTTTTTTTTCTGCTAGAGGATTGGTAGTTGTGACTGTCCATTGACATAGTCGTAGTCTTATAATCACAGATGTGTTTCACAAATAGGAGAGACTTTGCTGAATGATTTTTGTAGATTTAGAGTCAAGGAAAAAAAGCTAACTATGGATCAAAGGAAAATTTTAAATTCCAAGTCTTTGAGACTGTAGGTGTCCATAAAAGATGCATTGTCTCAGTGTGCCCATGGTCTGACAGATGTGGTAGAAAGAATTGTTGTGGACTCATGCCTTCATCTGGTTTATTTTATAGATTCAAGGAAGTTGAGACACTATATCCCATTGCCTTTGAAGGACTTAAAACAGGAGTGGATGAGAATATAAATTATACTCCAGAGTTATTTTCTTTCAGTATAAAGCAAATCTCTTTATTATGAAGAATGATTTAGGTCCATCCAGAAACAGAGGACCACGATCAGCCGTAAGAACTGAGGACCTTTGGAACCCCCTAAGGACAGGAAGGGCTCACTCACTGCTTATAACTACGGGCAAGATAGACAAGACTCTTCAACTTGGGAAAAAGACTCCAAAATTAATTTAATCTGCCATGAACCAAAAACATAACAAACAGAAATATCCAACTGAAAACAATACAGAGAAGGGTAATAGTGAAAAGTGCAACCAGCTCCTTTAAGGTTCCCTTCCTCCCACTGTTCCCCTCTTCCCAGGCTCAGGCACCTGATCTCAGTGTTGTTACCTCCTTTCCTGAGTGGTGCAGGAGGGTAGGGAATGGGACTGCAGTCAGTCCCTTCCTGATGGCTCCTGCTGCTTGTCTTACTTCTGGGGAAGTGAGGATAGGAAGGAGGAGAGATTCTTGTCTTTGCCCAGATTAGGGATTTATCTCAGGAGATTGATGATTCCACCACTATCTAGTCACTAGATTGAAGGTAGAATTTTTTAGGGTAGACAGTGCATGTGAAGGGACTGAGGATTGCCTGAAAGAAGCTCACAGGTTCTTTTTAATGTTATAGATGTAAATGACTTAAGATCCTTTCTGTAAAGGCTGAACTCTCTAAGGAGAGGCAAAAGACAGGACTTAATAGTGCCCCAGCTAGCTAGTAGCTCTTCGTGCTTTGGAGATGGTGGATTTTCTCTTTGAAGGCTCGTGTTCTCTCCTTAAACTGACACTTGAATGACTAGATAAACTTCCATGTGTAAGGATTTCTGATTCATACCAGCCTTAATGTGGAGACTACTGCGTTCAAATAGGTCTTGACCAGAGAGGATTGCTGGGGCACTCTTGGAAGTCTTTTATTTTACTTCTGCCACTTTTGCTGCTGTGTGATGACAGGAGCGGAAGTGGGATACTGGTGCCATCCCTTGCAGTGATGTATTTAGTACTCGCTGATCAGGTGTTTCTGGGCCCTGTATTGCCACAGTAAGTCTGCGAAGAATTTGATCCAAATGCCAGTTGAAAGCCTGCTCCACAGTCATGACAAGATCTGTACAAAGTTGGCAGGAACTTCTGCAAATATTTGGTGAGTGTAAGTGCTGTGATACTTTTTTTTTTTTTTTCCCCCCCTAATGTCAAGATGACGAGTTAGGTACAGACTTTTCTTTGGTATAAACACTGAGGTTTATATACAAACAAATAGTTATTTTTGGTGCTCATTTCCTTGAAAAAAAAATTAAACTGGAAAGGTAAACATAAACAAAAATATTCTCTTCAGGTTGAAGTTCAGAAAAAAGAAAAAACAAAGGCTCAATCTGACTTCCAATTCACACAATTGTTAACACAAAGCTGCAGATCAACCAGTTGAACTGCACATTGTTAGCTGCAGGAACAATTTGTACTCCTTTTAACTTGCCAGAGTAGTGAGCAGTACGTATATGCTGTGGAATAAATCCTTATCTCCTCTTTACCATTTTCTAAGAAAGATTATCCATTTAGTTTAACCAATATCTATTTATATCTTAACGGATCATAGGAGAGCACATAACTTCTGATGTCTTATTTTGGACATTATACTGATGGAAGAGTTTATTTATTGAGTAAACTGCAGTATTGGAGATTATTGTGCCTTTTGAATTGGTGAATAGTTTTTCAAACCACTGAGACTGTGAGTATATATCGGTGACTGCACATCGCTGTTCACCATCAAAACAGTTTATATGAGTGCTGCTTAGCACTCTCTAAGCAATATGAGTTCATATGCTTAAACAATTTAGTAGATGATTTGTGCTAACAGAGTTGACTGTTGCTTAGAGACAGGCTATGAAAGGTTGTAACGTGAAATGAATGAACTAGCTGAATGTTTACTTTTGCCCTTTCCTGCATTTGGGTGAACTTAGTCCTTTTATTGAATGTTGTGGTCTATGAGTCTAGTAACTCAAGTGTCTGGTTTCAGCTAAACGCATGCTGTTTTATGTCCATGTGTCAAACCGTAAAGACAGTTCAGCTTCAGAGAGGTACTTGGGGCAAGGCTGGTAGCTATGATTTCCAATCAGAAAAAAAGCTTGAGAAGAAAATATCTGTTTTAGCAGGAGGCCTGACCTGCCACTTAGACTGAAGCATCTCAATGCCCTCTTAAACGGAAGTGTTAATCAAAATATAGCAGACTAATTGTTTATATGAATGGATGAGATTATCCCAGACAATGTGGTAATCTTTGACTAGGAGAAAGAACTCTGTAAACCACACACAAAACAGCACCACAGAGATAGCAGATTGGCTTTTTGATTATATAATAAAATCTGGAGAGGTGTTAAAAATGGAGCTGATTTTTGGGTGGGGTGCTGTACTATCTTTTCACATCAGCGTGTAACAGCGAAGCATTAGTAAACAGGGAATTGCAGGTTTTTAATCTTTATGTGCCAAGCAGTGGGTTAATTTTATGTAATAATGTGTCCAAGAGGGTTGTGGAGTGATAAGGAAAAGGTTAGAATAGTTTTACTGTGCTGAATATTATTGCACAATATTTGATTGACTTGAGTAGGACTTTTAAATTGGGGATTGTGTAAACCAGTTAGTTTGTTTAACTTGAAAACAGATGTGAACTTTGGAATGCAGTTTTGTGTTCAGGTTCCCCTTGCAGAGAAACTGTCCAGTAGCTGGGCAGCCGTACTGCTACAGTCAAAGTTGCTACTGGAACGACTGGGGCATGGGTATAAACTTAAGGATCTCAGGCATGCCTGTAATTGACCATACACGGACACAAAGAAACAGAATACACAAAGTACTCTGAGAAGTGGAATGCTTTCTTCAATCAAGAAATTGAAAAAAAAAAAATTAGCCTGAGAAAGCTTACATCACTGAAAAGGGAAACAGGTCGCGTTCCATTGCATGCTTCCATGGTCCTCACTGCACTGATAGAGTTGGTCACGCAGAAGTGAACAGTAATGATTACATTCTCAAAAACTCACCACGTTTTCACCTTATTTCTTGTGCTAACTGCATAGTCTTTTTCTGACCAGGTCCTTCATTTTCTCCTGTCACTGCTCATAATGTTTTTTTCCCCCATCACTCCAGCAGATGCAGGACTCCTGCCCCTTCGTGCCACGTTGCCCCAAAGCCTTGGAGCTCTATTACTGTGCTGTCCCACCAGCTGCCTTTCTCATATGTCAGGTTTTGCCCCTTCCCCACTCACCCATTGTTTGAAGGCATGTGTAAATCACTTGTGGTCATAGAAAACTACTTGCTGTAGCAGGACAAGCTAAAAAAACCCCACACCAATGTTTTCTCACAAGTTGCAATCAGGGCTCTGCTCTGAGATCCTCCCTCTGCAATGCCTCCTGCCTTCCAGCACTATAGCAGCATGCCTGCCCAGCATTGTGACAGGTTCTGGTAGTGAATGGAGAAGGGGAAATGACTTTTCTTTTCCCTCCATGTATACAATGAAAGGAAGCACTGTAATAAACTGAGTGAGGTAAAAAAGCTTTCCCGGCACATTACCTTCTAACACTTCTCCATCCTGTTTCTCTGTTCCAAGTCCCACTAGGTGGGACTATGCTATGGGGAGGTGCTGGGGAGGGTGACATCAAGGCCTGGCCTCCCCACTGCCTGATTCTGCCCCTGCTAGCCCCTGGGATCTGGACTTCCTTGGGCAGAGTGACTGGGAAGCTCTCGCTCTGTGCTGGGATACAGTTGTTGATGTGGTGCTCTAGGCTGCGGTGGCTGCAGTGGAGTGAACTTGTCAGAGAAGCTTCGCTTTCTCGGTTGGTGTAGAGCAGGGCTGTGGGGAAAGCTTCACTTTGTCCGTCAAGGGGAGGAAGGGCACCTTTGCCTGTCATCTATTCAAAAGAAGGTCTTATGTACCTTAACACAGTGGAGCTGCCATAGAGCAGGAACAATAGAAAGTCCAGAAGTAAAGTAGAAGTCGAAGTAGGTGGGAGGGAGGGTGGAGAGAGGAAATACTTGGAGATGTCTACAGTGTTTCCTGTTTTGTTTGTGGGGGATCTGACTCATAATTTTCAGAAACAAAGAAAGGGGTTTGAAAATCATGAGATTTATAAAGGTAATCTTGCATGGAGTCATTCTCTTGATCATCTGTTTTTTGAGCTTTCAGAGATGGAGGACATTTTTCACATTTCTCTGGGTAATGCTTGACAGCAAGGAACCTATGCTATTTTCCTTTTCAGTGAAAGCTGAGAGTTTTTTAATATATATTCATATAGCTTCAGGAAGTAGACCTATAGAAAGACACAAATCACAAGATTTCTTTTAGAGTTGATTGCTTTGACTGGAAAAACTTTAGCAACATGAGTTACTTGCAACCCTCAAGCTGTTTTGCCTTTGCTTTATGAGATACATACTTTGGCACAAGAGGGAGAAGGTGCATGGTATGTGCCCAGATCGTGTTTGAGAATAACAGTGCTTTGCATTCACTAATCCAGGAGGACAAACCAGGCTCCTTTTTTGTAGGTAAAACAAAGTTCAATTCTTTAAAACTCATGGATTTTATGGGATTCTGAGATGAGTATTAATAAGTGTGTGTACAGCAATAATGCACCTAAAAGAAAAAATGGAGTTGGATGCCATTCTTTAACTTACTGTTTTACTGAAGTGCCGGCTTCTCTAGAAGATGTGGTTTCTTTGTTTCTCTGCCAGTTAATTCCCAGTAAACGTATATAAGTGGTAAAGGACTCCAGTTCTCCAAATAGTGATTTTTTTTTTTCCAGCGTTTTTCCTCTGTTACAGTGTTAAGATAAACTGTATGAAGAGACCTGGAAGCATTTCCTTCAGCTTGAAAGAATGCTGCAGAACTGGAGGGCCTTAATGTCTTAAGAGGCCAAGCTAATTTCTTTGTAACAGAGCTTGTTTTTAAGACACACCTTAGTAGGTGATATAACATTTGGACAGTTTACAGCACAGCCTGAGAGTGTTGAGCAGAGTCACTGCTCTGATATTTATGTCGTGATACAAATCCCACCCTGTCCCAGCTCAGCATAATGTCAGTACTGATAGCACAGGTGGAAACAGTAAGTCAAGGATGACGCAATTTTCCAAAAATTTTCAGCTAAATCTGTATTAATAAACAAAAATGTATTCAAGTGTGCTCTCAGGTGCTGCAATACAACGCTCTGTACCAGCAAACTGCTAAGAGTGTTTCCTGGTGTGATTTTGGCATTAATGCTGCAGGGACAGGGCTAGAGAGTTTCTGGAGGCTCCACACTGATTTGAACACTAGAGTCTGCTGAGATAGAGGTGGACTTTTCAGTGCCGCTTGGCTTCAGACCCCAGAAGTACTCTTGGACACATTAAATTGCGTGTTAGGAGTACAACCTCAGTGCATTAAAACCAGATGGTACACCAACCTGCATAGTTGTCAGTTTGAGAAAGGTTTGAAGCGGTTTCCAAGTTCAAACCTGCTTAATTTATGGAATTTTCCCATTTTTAAATGCTAGGTATGAAAGATTCACACAAGTAACACAGCAATGCATTGTCTCATTTTCCACCTGTACCTTCATGCCCGTAGGCCTACACAGAAGCTATTTTACCATTGTGCTTTGAGCTGCTGTTTCTTGACTCTCCTGCTTCCCAGCTCCTTCCCCCATGGAAGCAATGTTTCCAAGCATTTCCTCTTCAGGTTGCTGCTTAACGCTGGTATGTGTAACTCTCTTAAGCTAGTGTGCACAGGTTGGGTGTAGGTGTGGCAAAAGGCTCCAAGAGCTGCTCCCAGCAACTGGGAAAGCATCTCTGAGGAATCTGGAACAGCTCCCAAAATGATCTCTCTGGGTAGGAAACTGGCTGTGCTTGGTTTAAAAACAAGTAAATGGAGTCACTGTAATTTTTCAGCTGCTTTTTGTTTGGAACGTATTTTTAACTTGCTGTAGGAAACAGAAAAGCAAACAGTATAAAAAATACCTGGCTTAGGTGCAAAAATCTGTAAACATTTATCATTGCAAAATGAAAATACAAAAAAATTCTTTTGTCAAGAGAATGGGAATTCATGTTGTGAAGTTCCCTCTTTAAATGATTCTCATTGCCATCAGTGACTCACTCCCTTATCAAAGGGTGAGCAGATCTCATTCAGTGAATTCCAAGTCACTGTCCTTGCAGACAGAAGTGGACACTAAAACCAGCAGTGGGATTTTGGGAGCTAAATTGCATGTTAAGGACAAGCTTGATGGTGGTTACATTGTTAAATTGGAAACTGTCTCCTTTTATTTGAAAGCAAAACCAGGCAGCACTGTACTTCCCAAGTGCTATCTCAGCGAGGAAATGGTTGGAGAAGGTTCATATTCCTGATGCTCAGGTTTGACCCCAGTGCCAGGATATAGCATACCATGTAGAAGGGGGCTGCAGGCTGGTGGGAAGTCTTAAGTTTGTGTTGCATGGCACAATAGTGCTTGCTAGCCTTGAAGACAGACTGGGGCAGCTGAAGGAAGGTACACTAAATAAAGAATGTAAAAAGCACTGGGTCAGATGCTTAGTTGCTGCAGAAAAGTACTGTTTGACAAACGCCAGTGGGATTCCACTTGTTCACACTAGCTCAGGACTTGTCACCATTTGAAGGCCTTTGAAATGAGGGAAGTCCTTTCTTCATTTGGTGTCTTGACATATAACAATGTTTGTAATAAAGGGCATTTTGATATCTGTATTATCTAAAAAAAAAAAAGATTTTTATTTTAACTTAAGCAAAAAAGTTGAGGACATGAGATTTGCCATTGCTGTGTGAAATAAACACTGCACAATGTGTAAAATGTCAACATTTGATTAAGAAGTGTTTTCCATGCACATTTTTATGTAGTATAACATCCGTTTGTTTGCTGAATTCTTACCGTTTATGTTGCAAAATGGAGAAGGAACTTGTTTTGATTTCCAGGATCTAGATCCCAAGTATTGGAGGATCAATAATTTGTGCATATGTATTTGTGTATGTATATATTTGTGTTTGCATATGTTCGTCTATCTATATGTTATTGTCCCAGAAATTGTTGAAGTTCATTAGAGACCTTACTACAGTAGCATTTCAAGCTGATTTGTCTACTTAAACAACAATACTTCTACATTATACTATTTCAGTCAAATGTAAGTTTCTCTCCTTTTGCTTATGCTTCCTTTATACAATAGGGGTTGCTGGTTTGATGTGTAGGTTTGAATGCTTTCATTACCATTTTTGGTAATGAAGTAAATTTTGATCACTGGACAGATGTTGGCATTTCTCAACAGTATTTTTCTGGGTAAACCTTTCTCTCAGTTTTCATTAAATGATGCTAACAATGACAAATTCAGCCTTTACAATTCCTTTTGTTGGTGCACAGTTCTTCAAAACAGTCCTTTCAAGAGGTCATTCACAAATATGTGCAATGTAGCTACAGATGAAGCTGAGCAAAATGAACAAATTCTTTCAATGTAAGCTGAATGCAGAATTTATTTGGGTTGTGATTATTTTGTCTGTACTGCTTGGCTTGGCTTTGCTGTGTGCCCACTTGATTTTGAGAGCAGTGATGCTATCAATAGGACATCTTTTCTGAAGTAGCTATGTACCATAGAAATTTAAGCTGCTCAGTCTGATAGAGACTGATTAGTGAACTACATGCCCAAAATTCACATAAAGATGCAGGCTTGCATAGTCCTGAAAATTTCATTTTTAGTTAATAATGGTCTCAGTGTCAGTGTTTCTAATGTGTGTTATGTCAGTGTACCTAGCAATCCTACTTCATCCATGCTTTTTTACATTGAGGGAACTGGTTGGCAGATCTGTTACAGGTAGTTGTAAGGTGTAAGCAAGCAAAAGTTAGTTATATGTTTGATCTTTATTTTCTGATTTACTTCTAAGTAAGCATTGTGTTTGTGTTGGGCCAAATCCTATACTTGTTACAGTATTTGCATTCAGTATGTAGACAGCTGGAGTAAGAATTAAGTAGAAGAGATGCAGAAGATGCAGATTGTACTTTAAAACTTTGATGAAGAATGTCTCAGATGTTCCTAAAATAAATAAAGGGAATATTTGTACATTATCATGGATGTCTGTGGTATGTGACCTCTGTCCTGAAGAACATGAGTGTAAAGCCTAAGCTCAGTACTGTATGTGGGATAATACTTCAGACTGTTGAACAGCTGATGAACAGGTGATAATATTTTTGGATTTTAATGTATGATGACATACTGGAATCTTTTGAGACAAACTGCATCAGGATTAAAATCCTCACCCTTGAATTTATACTGTGAGCCACACTGGCCATCTTTTAAACAAAAGACTTTGCAGGCTTCAAGACATGTGTATTCTTTTTACCCTGTATATAGGCACATGAACAGTGTTTTTTCTCTGGTTGCTGGAGACCTGGCAGTGAGTGTGCACCTCCAAGAGTGAAGTGTTATCAGTGTTGTTTTGCTGAGGGATGTACAAAAGGAATGTGGATGAGGGCAGAAAAAATATCTCAACCAGATCTGCCTGTGTTTCTCCTCTGCATGTCAGCTAGGCAGAAGAAAAATTGGCATGTGTTTGGGTTGAACTAGGAGAAAAGCCTTGCAGAATGCTAGTACCTTTGTCCTGAGATTGTTAGGAGCCTCAACATATTTTGCCAAAGTGTAGTTATCTCAAAGTTATGCAAGTAGCCAATAGACAAGGAGGAGAGGATGGTTGTGTTTAGAGGATCTGGATAGGATGAATCCTACACATCTGCCCTGGAATAGGTTGTTATTGGGCTCTGGAGGTAACTGCCTCTCAATGTTGATTGAAAAGGGATCTCAGATGATGGGTTTCAGCTAGATAGCTTACGTTTACATAGCCGATCTGAGACCATCAGAACATCATTTGCTACTCTAGGCAAGCTTGGTAATGCATTGGTGAACTTGCTGATGGTGGCAGTGGTAGACTCCTTCTGAAGAGCCTCCAATACAGCTGTGCACTTGGTGCTGACTCTGCTTCTTACTTAAACAACACATAACCCTCTAGTGCACTTTCGGTGAATTCATGGTCTCACAGACATCAGTGAGAATTTTGCTACTAAGTTCAAAGAGACCAAAGATTTCATCCAAATAAGAAAATGTTAGTAGGAGTGAAATTGTCCAGTCTCTCAGGTGATGCATATTGTTAGTGGCTTTATGTTCTGCAAGCCACTGCTGTTTTCAGAGAGCTTTTCTAGTACTCATTTTATCCTTCCCATTTCTCAGCTTTAAAAGAATGTCTTAATACATATTTCATCCAGAAGAGTATGTTTCCTGTGCAGGCTTTTCTTCTATTGAATGCCTTTAGGCTATCACAACCACTTTGTTATGACAGAGTTTTACTTCATGTTTCAAAAAAAAAAAAAAAAAAAAAAAAAAAAAAAAAAAGAAAGGAAGAAATCGGACAGTTCCTTGATTTGCAACTCTGAGTAATGTGCCAGCATTTTGGAGAAGTTTAGTAGAACTTTGTGTGACTGGGGAATGAGCTGGGTGGAGTGGGCTGGTACACCTCCTCCCATTGGCAGTTCTCAAGTCTCCTTTTGCCAACAGAAAATAAGTGTGCTTGGCACCACTGGAAAGTGACTTAACGTATGTTGTGGCAGAGCACTGGCACAGGCTGCCAAGGAATGGTGTGGAGTCTCCTTCCTTGGAGGTCTTCAAGACCTGCCTGGACATGTTCCTATGCAACCTGATCTAGGTGGACCTTATTCTGCAGGGGGGTTGGACTTAGATGAACTCTAAAGGTCCTTTCCAACTCCTACCATTCTATGTTGTACTGATTAGAGAATCTTGCAATACTGTGTGAATGTTTATTTACTTGGTAAAAATCAAGTTAAGGTCGATAGCATTTTCCTTGTCCATAAATGACTTACCTGTTATACAAGCCAAGAAAATTGCAAAACTGAGAACAGAATCTAAGAATTATGCTTTCTCCCCTCCACTGCGATCTTTATTGTAATAGTTTATTTTAACTCTGTTCTTATAATTAATTTTAATTTGCCAGATGTTTTAAATGTAATTATAAGAATGGATAAACAAATTATTCTGAACAAGTTTCTGAAGCTTTTACAAGCTAAGAGAATGACTGAGTGTAATACAATACAAAAGAATAACAAAGTGACATTCAAAATTTATAGCTGGATTACTTAATTGAACAGGCAAAACTTTAGCCTTTTTTGTTTTGTTTTCCCCCTCCAACGTGAATGCCTGCAGGTAGGGTTAAAGAACTAATGAATGTACTATCAGATACTGAAAAAAATAAATTAGGGCTGATTGGCAGTTCAATTGTTAGTGCAAACGTAGAGCTGCCTAGTTGCATGGTGGTTTGTTTTCCCAGTATATACCTGGTATCTTGCTTTATGCTCTTCTGTCTCCATGACATTTGATAGTACAACTCAAACTGACCTGCACAAGCATTTTTTCAACATGGTGAGAAAAGCTGAGAGTCTGTGATCTGTGTAGCTAAGACAAAATGCACCCGCATTCTTGTTTTACACTGAAGTTGGTTTATGGTGAAATTTATCTGCGGTTTAAGATAATATGAGAAGTTTGGAATGTTTTAGATGCAAAGAAGTTTGTTTTCCTGAAGTAGAGCTATTCATTTAATAGTGTCTTTCAACCTGTGCTAAGCTTTGTGTTAGTAGCAATTAAAATTTGTTCAGAAAGGAAAGGATAAAATTACTAAAGCTTGAGGCAAGCAGGACTCAGACTTTCTGCTCTCTCTCTGTGCTGCTGTACCTCATTGGCATGTACTGCAGTTCTTGTTTCAATATTGTGTACTGTGATCTTCCCATTTACCAAATGGGATTTTTATCATGGAATCTTCCTAAATGGTACAGAAACTTAATAGTGTTGCTGTAAGTGCAACATTTTATTTTCTGTGCAAGCTGGGGTGAATGTAGGAGACCCTAAAAGATCACAGACTTGAAAAGATGATGATGAAAAATGCAGCTTTGGAAAGGAAGGAGACAGGAAAAAGGACAAATTTCATACAGTGGCGCCAAATCACAGAGTTGTAAATCATTTGAATCAGAACTAGTAGTCAAAAAGGAGTATGAACTCACATTTCGGGAAGGGTGAGGTATGACGACTCTAGATTTTTGGCAGGAGACAGCTTGAAGAAAGCAAGAAGTGGGCTGACCTAGATGCCTGATAAGAGGCTCAGTGAAAGGACAAGTGGGTGGACTTGGAGAAGAACTGGGTGGACCTGATTGTTTTGGCACTTACGTATTTGATGCTTGATTTCCAGGGCAGCAAAATTTTAATAACCTATTGTCCATTATTAGTTGGCTTCTTAGTGATAGGACTAGCACCTCTCTTCCCAAGTGGTTACTGTGTGCTGGGATGTGTGGCATGCAGGAGGGACTTTGTAAGAGTGAGAGTTAGGAAAGGAAGAGATGTGTTGGGTAGAATGTGCTCCAAAGGAGTGTTTCTGATGAAGGGATGTCTGAAGTGCAGAGGAAAGGAAGCTTTGAGGACTGATCCTTTGTTCATCAGGGGCTTGTTGAGGTTATGTGTCTTCGGGATGTAACCTCAGCATGACTTGTGAACTGATGTTGAACAAAGATATTGCTTGGCTCCACTGGTAGTTAAAATGTCCAGCTCCTCTTGCTGATGGCTGTTGTCAGCATTGCCCTCTCTTCCTGCTGCTGTCAAACCATATGTTGCTCAGAAAATTGGTGAAATCATGACACCATTGAAAGAGTAATAGCTGAGCAATGGCCGGAGTGTCTTAGATTGAAGATATTTTCTCTGGCTTAGTTTATTCAGCTTTTTGAGGCTGAGATTTCTTCATCCCCATAAAGTTAGACACCAGTAGCTGGGTGTTACCTTTTTTTAACAAGTTACTGTATCTTAGTAGTATATTTTAAATACTTAATCGTTGTGAACAATTTTTCTAGGACTATCACTGTACAACTGTTTCTTTACCCTTGTGCTACATCTACAAGTTCCTAGAAACCTTTGATGTATTTACCTTTAGCTCTTTGTTAGGTAATCAAAAAAGCTTGTAGGACATGAAGGGTTTATCTAGCATATGTGATTCACACCTGTAAACCCGTGTACCATTAGTATTTTCTGCCAATATACCTGCGTTATCACTTACACTGCTACCACATCATCCTGATTCCTCCTGTTTCTCCAAATACATGGAGAGTCCCCACTAATTTTTTATCTCTTTTTTTTATCTACAGAGGGTGCTGCTCTACCCTGTAGAAAGATGTAGTGGGAATTACTCTAAGTTGTTTCCCTGCTTCTATCCAGTGCCCAGGGAGTGGAGCAATGTTGGTACTTGAAACAACAAAACCGAGAGGCACTATATTTGAAATTGCTTGTAAATATATTTACACAGCTGCCACTTTATACACGGAATTCGTTGCTACCAGGTATTACTACACTGAATGCCTGCACACATTTAGCTTTACATGTATATTAGAAGGACTGGGGTGTATAAGAAGGGCTGTAGTTAGTAGATCGAGAGAGGTGCTCCTCCCCCTCTACTCTGCCCTCGTGAGACCACATCTGGAATATTGTGTGCAGTTCTGGGCCCCTCAGTTCAGGAAGGACAGGGAGCTGCTGGAGAGAGTTCAGTGCAGGGCCACAAAGATGATGGAGTGGAGCATCTCCCTTATGATTAATGGCTGAGGGAGCTTGGGGCTCTTTAGCTTGGCGAAGAGGAGACTGAGGGAGGGGTGGTCTCATTACTGCTTACAAATATGTAAAGAGTGGGTATGAGGAGGATAGAGCCAGGCTCCTCTCAATGATTCAATGATAGGACAAGGGGCAATGGGTACAAGCTGGGACATAAGAGGTTCCAAAGAAACATAAGGAAGAATTTTTTCACTGTGAGGGTGACAGAGCACTGGAACAGGCTGCCCAGATGGGTTGTTGAGTCTCCTGTGGAGACATTCAAAACTCACCTGGTTGAGTTCCTACGTCACTCACTCTAGGTGGTCCTGCTTTGGCAGGGGAGTTGGACTAGATGATCTTTTGAGGTCCTTTCCAACCCTTAAGATTCTGTGATGAGGACAGCCAGTTTTAACCCTATCAAATGATGGAGGAAAATGGAGAGGAAGACAGATGCAGGACTCTGTACAGGTTTGTGCATCAACCTCTTCACATGATGTGTTGCACTCTCCTGGCTAATGTTAACAGAGAGTTGAAAGCAGCCTTTGCTTTTTTCCCCTGCCTCTTCTGAGAAACACAACTTAACTCGTAGATATTGCTTCAGATAGTTTCAATTCTTGTTTAATGTGGCTTTGTACAGTGTAGCATGAGGTCTTGATGGCTTAAATACCTGACAGTCTGTGAGACTGGCTGCATGGAGCAGCATGGTGAGAAACTGCCCTTGCTTTCTCTGCAGTGAGTGGAAAAACTTTGACAGGCTTCAGTGGGAGAATGACTAGGCATCTAAGACAAGTGATCCCATGAACGTTGTTAGTCTCAGACTCTGATTCTACAATTACTGGATACAAAGGCCAGTAAATAGTCCAGTGCCATAGTTATTATTTTGACTTTTCTGATGATTATCTGAGGCACCAGTGAACTACTTTACAACTTAATGACCATAGCAATGCAACAATTATTTGGAGGCATTGTGCATAAACAAGATACTGTGTTTGAGGAAGGAATCTCACAAGTAAAAATCATACCATATGTGTGCAGGGGACTCCTTTGTCATTTATTTGCTCCCAATGTATGATAAACTGAAATGCAGTCATATTGTATCTGACAGGTTCTGAATGACAGTGGAGGGCACAATGCAATATTGTCTGCAGTCCAGTTGAAGAATTAAACCCTTCAAAATTTGCCAAAGCTTCTTTGATGATGCAGTGGCTTGAATATTGACACAATAATTTAAATAGCTAGCAAATTTGATAATACAATATAGAAAATTCTGCCTTTATCAGAAAAGTCTTGGCTGGTGCACTTTGGCTTCTTATGCAAACCAGTGAGTGACGTTAAAACATTCTATGCTGTGATCTGACAGAAGCTGCAGGTGCTCAAGACCTTTTGTAGTCAAGCCTGTTCTGTTTCAGACACCTCAAATGGATTAATTGCAGGTTACTAAGGTCATGAGTTACTGGTTGTTTAACACAGCCACATAGCAGACTTCAGTAACAAACCAACATCTGCCTTTCGGCTTAGTATAAAAAGTGGAATTTAAGTATCTTGCTCTGTGTATCAGAGGAAGTGGTCGATGTTTGAAGAGTCTCTTCTATTCCAGTCTACAGAACAGGCTGAAGTATTGCATCACATGCAATGTGCAACTCATGAGAGCTTATGGTACTCTAACAAGCACCTCCACAGTAAACAAGTAGCTCTTTGAAGGCTATACTGCCGAAATACAGAATGAGTATCATTACATGGAGATTTTGAGAACTGAATTGTTGGAAGATATACAGAAAATACCTTTTCAGATTTTTATCCTGTATTGTAAGAGATTATGTAAGAAACAAAAGTGTCAGAAGCTGAGGCACTGAGCAAAGGCTTAGGAGATGATGTTTCTGATCTGTCCTGACCCACATCAATTAGTCTTTCTGTGCTGTTATTTCATGTCTATAGGTTGGGAGTTGCAGAAGTTATCTTGTCTGATGTCTTTGGTTCCTAATGACTGCAGAACTCAATTATGGTTCTTACCTTTATTCCTTTAGAGAATTCTTAAACGAAAGTGATAGATATTTATTTAAAGTCTATTTTCTGAGCTCTGGAAGTCTAACGTGTTAAAAAACTACAGCTAATGGGCTCAGAGAGTGCAAAGGATCTTGTTTCTTTTGCTCATTACCAACACTTTGTTTTCTGTCTGGCTTTTTTTTCCCAGTGATGTAGTGCCATGCTGAAAGTTTTGTATTTTGTCCACAGTTAACAATTGTCGTGAGAGTCACCATTAAAATCCTTTGGTAAACTTCAGTCAAGGTAGTTCTTACCATCCCTGTTTCTTCTGTGACTCCACAGTTTAGGTGCTCTTTATAGAAAGCTTTGGCCCATTACACCATAGACAGAGAGCATCTTGTAGGACTGACTCTTGGTAAGTCAAACTTTCCAAACCTCACTGTGCTTGTTAAACCTGACCTGACCTGGACTGGTTAAGTCTTAACTTGGACATAAGGCCATGATAATTCTGCTGCCTCCTCCTGGATCTGTTGCTTCAGTTTTCCTTCCTCACTGACACCTCACGTTTGTATTCAAGTATGTTGTGAGATCTGGGCTGCTGACTTAAATTCTTCATTTCACTTCTGTGTCTAGGAGCTTACAACCACAGTGGGCAGCTTGTCAGCAGTCAGCTTGCTATAGGGGTAGAAAATTCGTACACATACAGGGGAATTGATCTTGCTGTGCTTCTAGCTAGATGCAAAGCCTTCAACTTGAGTAAAAATTGAATGCATCTATTGTGTAATTTGTGCTTTTTCTGGCAGTTTGCCACAGAAAATGCTGCAAAGACTGTTGTTGTGAAGTGGCAGGGCAGTGGTGTGTCCTTAAATGTGATTTTCCTGAATAATTGTTTGAAACAGCCTGATTATTTACAGAATACTTCCTGAAAGGAAGCAGAATTTATGTTTATCAAGTTCTGTGATAAGAGTAATGATTTATATTTTTAATTTTTCTTGTTTATTTAACTTCTAAAATATTGTGAGAAAAATATTGATTTGTTGTTTAGATTTTCTGCTGGGGATTTAGTAAATGCTTATTCATTTTAGTGAGGTAAAATGTGGTCCTGTGAGTTTTGATCAGAGCTGAATCTTAGTTCCATATGCCATGCCTTCTCAGAGGGAAAAGTCTGGAAATGGTGTAGAAAAGCAGAATGTTTAAAGACTAAAATCAAAGGTACGTTATCAGATTCCACATCAGAATTCAAGATAAAACAGTGTTAGGAAACAGCAAGTCACTGGAGGAAACCTCCTGTAAGTCCTGATCATGTAAGCAGATCCACATATACCCCCATGCAGGCTGCATACTGTGCATCGTCAGAAGGGATGCAGTGATCTGCAAGCACAGAACAACTTGTGAGTATAGGGCCAGGCTAACCCAGAGCACTCTAGGTGTCCATTCTTGTATCAGATACAAGTGTGCCTTCGTGATTTTTCTTTTAGGTCTTTTTCCAGGACTTGTTTAAGTGGATCAGAGTCTCTCTGTTGATTTTGATGGATTTTGGATTATACTCTAAGGCAAAGGCTGTGGACAGCTGCAGAAAAACAAGCTGTTTCTGATTCAGCGTCAGTGGGCTCTAACAAAAGAAAACAAGAATTTTCCATGTAACAGCAATGCACATGATGTAGCAAAAGGGATTTTAATTTAAATGAAGTAGGATCTGAAACATAGGCCATAATTTAATGCAATAGAAGAAATCCTTTTTCATGAAGGAAAATGTATTTTTCTTCTCTTAGTTTTGCTTAGTAACTGAATAATAGAGTTTCTAAGGTGTACTTTGAATTAAAGTGGAAAAATATGTGAGCTTCTCTATCTATGGTGTGACAGGTATGTCTCTGCATTTACATACGCTGATGTCAAACATGTTTTAGTAGGTCTAACAACTTCTCTTTTTCTAGGTTAGTGGATGACCGATGTGTGGTTCAGCCAGAGGCAGGTGACCTTGCTAATCCTCCAAAGAAGTTCAGAGGTCAGTAATGGGATAATTTTTATTAATGACCAACTGATGCATATTTTAGCTCCTTGGGCACATTGCCTTACCAGACATGTAACTTCCCAGATGCATTCATGGTTTGTGAACACATTGGTGAAGTTTCAAACTGGAATGTGAATGACAGATTTTTAGTAGGTGGAAAACATGGGGAAAGGGACTAATTTTCTTGTAGTCTGTGAGTTGTTTGCTCTGTTTGTTACATTGAATGCTGATCCTCCACTTTGTGACCAGCTCCTTGATCCAGCCTTGCTGTTGCTGTAAATGCAAAACAAGCTCCTGAGATTCAAAACTCCTCGATCTGATGGTTTGTTCATTTTTTTAAGAGCTAAGACAACATTTTAAGATGTACCCCCGTATGTTTTCTCAGCTTTTTGTTTTGCTTTTGAATAAAACCATATCTGATTTTTCTCAACTTTTTTAGATGTGGACTTGTAGATTCGGGTAATTCTACTCTCTGGCTTATTGGAAAAAATAACAATGCAATGTAACAACATGGAGCTTCTTGAATGCTGAAAAATACTGCTGTAATATTCTGTGTGCTTATATGCATGGAAGGAAATAAAACCTCTCAGTCTTGTCTGTACTTGATTTATGCCATTGTCTCTAGCTATGACAAAGGCCTTACTAGCCTGATCCAGACCTCTTTTGGCTTAAATAGACTTGAATTCACATGTGTTATCAGATATTTTTATGTCTTGCCTGGTTTAGAGCTGTTTCATGGCTGCTTTAATCATCTCAAGGGGTTGCGCTGGCATCCTTAACCTTATTATTTTATATGAAATGTTTATTATATTACAGTATGTACCTGCTATTGCTAAAGAAAAGTTGCATTTAGAACATTGAGAGACTGAAGTTTTGCTTTCCCAGAGTATTGAAGATTTTTTTTTTCCCATGAGATATTCAGGAAACAGCAGCATTTGGTTCCGGTTCCAGTTCCAGCTGTAAGTGTTCAGCACATTGGCAGATCTTGGAAACTGAGAAAGTGAAGATGTGTACTTAGAAATGAAAAGTAATAAATTTTTGTCATTTGTGTGATGTCATGGAATAACTTAGCAGAAATGAGGATAGCCATCTAGTTCACCAGTGTGGCTTTCAGGCTACCTAACTGTGATTTCATCATCTTGCTACCTGCAAATACACGTTTCACTCATAGCTTCCAGGTTGTACAAAATTTCATGCGGGAATTACTTGGATGGTGTTTCTGTCACTTCAAGATCCTGATGTGTTCCCAAGAGTAGAACATATCCAGGATCAGATAAAGGTCACTGGAAATCACTTGCATGAGATAGTATAATTGCAGAATACATCCAAATGCCTACAATCAAGGAGCTGAACAGAGGTTAGAAAGACAACCTTATATTTTTCATTATCTTAATGTCTGAGGGCTTGATTTTATAACTTCAGTACTGTAGAGTTCTTTATTGCAGTTCTATGATGTTCTTTCCTAACTTGAAAAGTCAAAGCAGGAAAAAGTTGATAGTGTTCTGTGTTGAGTTTGTGGGGTTTCTTTTGTTTTTATTTATTAAAAAAAAGTAATTTCAATAGCATCAAGAAGGTCTGGGCACTTTGATCCAGGGTGCGCAGTTGTTGAACTCTCAGCACTAATGGCATGCCATAACTGGTGGCAGTAGTACATGTTGTACATAGATCACATGTCAGAAAGGGGTAAGACACAGACAAGATGTACAGCTGTTTTCTGCTGCAGGGGGAATGCAAACATTTGGAGTTACATGGTGGCTTCTGCACAGGGATGTTTTCAATTAGTTGCAGAGAGTTTGTCTCTGTTCTCTATTGCAACCTTTGCTTGTTGCTTGCATAAAACATCCCTTTATATCTAATTATTTCTGCTCCTGGTTCCCTACAGCATCTGAACTTTCTTTTTCTCTACCCTGGATCCTACACTTCTTGGGGATCCCCTCTTCTACCTTTCCCAAAACTTGTTACTAGCCTCTTTCCTCCTCTTCCTCACTGCTGCCTCTTAGGTCCCTTTGGCTTTAGCAGCTTCTCTTCCTGTCACTTATATGTTTGTGGTTAAGGGTGCACCTATATCTTGTCTTGCTAAGCAAGACACTTTGTGGTAGCATGCAAATTTGGATGAACTACAATATCTGTTGGAGAAGCTAAATTAGTGAAAAAGTCAGTTTTGTCACCTTGATTGATGCAACCCACTATGCTGTAACATCATGACTAGATTGATAGGGGCCACATCTAGTAGCATTTTCATGCTGCTTCAATTTTATGTAATCAAATGACATTCAGAACAACAGCTGCAGCAAAGATAAAGCTGTTTGTTTGTTCTCTCCTTCATGTTACAAGTAAAATTCTAAGTGTAGGAATAGCAGAAATTTTGCTGAGAACAGTGCAGTAACTTGTTGACAAATTGGGATTTAGCACCTAGTACCAAAGAGGCATCTGTATTATGAGAGCAACCAAAATCACATCTCTGCTATGCTTTGTTAAATTTCTCAGCTCTGCTCAAGAGCACTGAGGCAAGAGTTGCTGTATTTTGTGCTCCCCCCCAAATCTTCTGGGAAATAGCATTCAACTAAAATGGGAAAGTTAATAAACAAAAATTGCTTTAAGTAGGTTCTTGACATTAAAAGAAATCTTAGGCATGAATGATTAATTGAATGATTAGACATAAGTAACTAAAAATGGCATCTAGCAGCAGGAAGAGTAGGGCCTCTTTAGTAATAGGAACTGCTGTCAGTATGGTTTACAATGTTTTTATCACTGATAGCTGAACTGGCGTTGATTTGAGGTTAGAGCACGACCTGAGAGTCAGAGAAGTATGAGAAAGGCATGTTTCTAACAAGATGTTTAGATTCAAAGGACTGACTGAAAATTAGCATTGGAGGACTATGTTTGCTCTTTTTTGGTAATATTTTATCAACCATTCCCTCAACAGAAACAGTAAAAAAGGACTGTTTTCTAACTACTTGTATTGCTCCTGCAGAGTTCACTCAGAACAAATTTAGGTACTGAGCTGTTGTCCTGAACTGATAGCCCACGTAAAGCAGTGTCCCAAAATAGCAGTTTCATTTTTGTTATGTGTTTACTTTTTTTTTTTTTTTTTTTTTTTTTTTTTTTTTTTTTTTTTTGGTGGGGTTGGTTTTTGTGGTAGCTATTCTAGTTGTTTCAGAACATCCTACAAAACAGAGTATTGTTAAGCTAAGGAAAGCTGTGGTTGCTTTTCATTTCGTGTCCATGGAAAGAAGTTGTGGTCCAGATTTCCCCTTCAGTCACACTGGAATGAACCTGATTTGCATCAGTGCAAAGGTGGGCAGAATGTGGTCCCACGTGTTTCCTGAAGTCTTTTGGGGGGGAAAAAAAAAAAAAAGAAAAAAAGAACTGTTAACTGTTTTGCAGTTGAATTTAAGGGACTGATAAAGCCAGCTGCTCCTTGTCTTAATTCTAACTGAAACTAGCAAGAGCTAAAGCAGTTCGTGTTTTGATGGAAATGCTTACTTACCCTGCTGCAGGCCCAGGTTCACAGAGACTAGGAAAAACAGTGTGTACCAGAAGTCTTGCACCTCTGAAGAGAAGTCACATCAGTAGCAACTACTTAGACTGTAACTTTAAACACACTTACACTTGATGCTGTTGCCTCTAGTGGGAAACATTTTCAGCTTCCAAGTTGTAAAGTAGTACAGATGAGATGAGCTTGTTGGTCAAATTTAGCGACTCCAAAAAAGGAGCATGTCTCTTGTCTATTTAAAATGTAAAACGACCCAAGTTTTTAAACTGATTTAAACTTCCCTACATTTTATACTCCTTTTTCTTGAGGCATCTGCAATGAAAGTGATGCTTGAGTTCCCAGATACCCTCCTTTTGCCTTTCACTCAATTTTCAGTCTGTTCTAAGCTTTTTCTGACATTCTTTCTTCTCTCGCTTCCATTATGTTCCTCTGCACTCTGTCCTTTCTTCCTCTTTCCTCTGCTGTCTGCCATTTTCCATTTTACTTGCCTTCTCCTACACCTTTTTGATTTCTCTTTGTGTTTTCTTCTTGTTTCTCTCAATTCCACAGTTGCTTTCATTTTCTTCTCGGACTACTGATGACTTTTTCTGTTGTCCTTTGGACATGTCGTTGCGCCATTCCTTGCTCTCTTGCATATCTCCCTTTCCATTCACACTTCAGCTCATTTTTACCTTTCTGTATTTTTTTTTTTCAAAACATAGATTCGAGCACACTGTGTGTAATAGATCTATCACTTCCACTTACCCAAAGCCATGTGATGATTTGAAACACTTTAAAAAAAGAATGGGGGTAGGGAGAGAACGCATCTGACAAACATTATTATAAGTCAAACTTATCCAAGGTGAAGAAACATTTGAAGGCATAATATGAGTTATTTTCCTTTTCAGACTTCCTGAGAGTGGTTACTTTTTACTGGGAGGATGTGCTGTGTGTTTGTTCCACCCAGTATTGCCTTTTGAAGACTTGCGTTTTGTGTACATTCACAGGCACAGGCAGATGGACAGTTATTTGCCGAGTGCCTCCTCTGTGCATTGTCTCCTGCATTCTGGGGGTTGCTGCTTTCCATCTTTTGATTGTTTTGATTAATAACTGTCATTTTTCCCCCCCCGCCATAAAATAGGTAACTCATGTATCTTAGCACTGATAATTTGTGCTATTTTCTTACTTTCTAATAAGCCAAGTTATAGTATAGGAGATAAGCCTGGAGTGTGACCAGGGAAAGCTTCCCCTTTTTTCCCATTTTACAAAGAAAATTTGAAGTGATCTTTACCGTTTGAAAACTCTATGTGTGGGCTGGAGTGGGCATTGTTTCTCATTTTCTCAATCTTCCCTTTGTGCACAAGTAATTGAAATTTTGCCTGGAAAATTTTGGGGGTATGAGAAAATTGATGAAACTGCAGAATCTGAACATATAGAAGTTTAGCGAGTGAAACTGACTGATACTTTTAAGCTATTTACTTTCAAACTATTTTTTTACCTTTGATAGTGCCTACTTTAATTAGTGTCCTCAGGAGGAGAGGCATTTATGTAAAACTGTAAAATAATGAGTTAGGAACTAGGGCTATCCGAGAATGTCTGGAGAAGTTAGAAGAGACGCCCTGTCTCATGAATGGATTGCTAGACAGACCTCTAGGAGGGCTGAGCTTTTGATCTACTATGTTGGCTGGAAACTTGCTTTGTAATCTTATGCCTCAGTTTCTCTTTTTTCCTGCCTATTTAAACCATAGCTTTTCTAGGGTAGACACTGATTCTTTACACACACACACACACACACACACACACCCGATGTTTAGAATCACAAGGCTTATATTTACACAATATCCTATTGTTACTCTACTAGAAGTGGAAAAAAAAACAGCAAACAAAGAGATGACATATTTTTAAAGTATCTGGAATATTTTTAAAAAGTTGGAAAAGATAGAGAAGACCTTCTCTATAAACAATATGGTGTTTTTTTTTGTCTCTAAATTGAGGAAAAGATAATTGAAATAAAACTGATTTTTTTTATAAAAGCTCTTGGTAGTTAAACTTCTGAAGCACTAGAAGTCAGGAGAGCATTGTTGTGCAGTGTGGCTACAGATGGAGCTGTGTTATGGCTGGGATTATCTACATTGGCCTTCTGTACATTTTCTTTTTTTCAAGAACTGTCATTAAGAAAAATTCACCCACCTTTGGGAGACAGATGCACAAAGTAGTGACTGCACATCTGTGCACATCTTGTGTTTCTCTGCGGCGTGATGGCACTGTGCTTGGAGACTCTATATGAGGAAGGGAAGCTATGTGTTTATTCAAGTAGCAGGATGTGTGGGGAGTAACTGAGAAATGAAGACTGATCCTATAAAAAGAAGGTATTGTTACTTCAGAGAAATAAGTGTTTCATGTAGCCTTCTGAGAAGACACATTAATTATAGATTGTTGCAGAGAGTAGTAGTGGATTTATTGTCTTATGAGCTGAAATCCCAATACTGAAAGTAAAATCTTGTACAAAATACAGTATGATGTGAGAGTACCTAGTGTCTTATAACATTTTTTTCCCCCTCCCTTCTTGGCATCCAGGATCGTGTAAAAGTTACCTGGGAGTTTTGTACTCTAGGTTGCATGATATAGTTCTCATTGTAAATACTCTCCTTTGAAATTAAAGTGAACACCTTTGCAAGGTGACTGGGTTTGCTTTGATAAAGATTTGTAACATTTCTAGGAACAGCAACTCAGGGCTGTGATTAGAGAGCAAATTTGTGAGCACTTTAGAGCCAGTGCCAAGGAGAGTTCTAGCACCAGCCATGTTTTGTACAAACAAGATTTCCCACTACAAATGGTGGCAGATGATCAATTGCTATGAAGAGAAGGGGAATGCAATGAAAAGCTGTCATGGTTTAGCAAGGAGCAGTTTCTGCTCCCTGTAACAGGGAGGAGGTTGCAGTGAAGACCCAGTAAAGAGTTTTGAGACTCTCCCTCAGCTCCCGGGTTCAGACCCACCTCCGACCCGGCTGGGCCAATCTGGCGCCTCTGCAATCACTATCTAGGGATGGGAATTTGAAGTGCTTGGCAGGAGGTGTAAGGTTGATACAAGTTGGAGATGACCACACAGACCCCACAGTCAGAGAAGGAGGAGCAGCAGACCAGAGACCTCTCTGCAGGCTGTGGTGAGGCTGTACCCATGCAACCCCTGCAGGGTAATGGCAGGACTGAGAGCCATCAGCTGCTCCACATGAGTGCACCTGGACGGGGCTAGAGACTGTGTGAGGAGGTGGCCAAGGCACAGGCTGTGCTGGAGAGCCTGTGTGTTGCAGAGTAGCCTGATCTGTTTTGTCCTGGATCTTAAGGGCAATTAAGCTCTCCCTGCCCTTTAGCAATCCTTAGGTCTTTGATACTTAAGGCTAATCGTGGCCTTTTGTTCCCAGATGGGCCTAAACCATGACAAATGCTTGGTGTAAAGATGGCTAAAATATATGTGGCCAAGTGGCCTATTTGCTGAACTAAAAGCATTGCTGCTTGGTTTGTGGCTTGAGAGCCAGCAGTGTTGCAGACTGCCAACTCTGGGGGCAAAGATGGTGGAGAAACGTGTGGCATGATCTTACACTAGTGGTTTTGGCAGATAGCTGTGCTTAGCTGAGACTGATTGAAGTTGAGAGTTCTGGCCGTTTTATTTAAAAAATGAGAGTTCATTTTTACTCAGGAAAGACAAGACCAGTCTTCACCTGAGACTGCCCTTCCCTGTCCTGAGGTGTTCCTATTATAACATGGTTTCAGTAACTCCTCACAGACTGTGAAGAGTTGTGTATGTTGGAGAATATATGTGGAGGATAAATCTCAGAGGATCTAACTCTCCTCCTCTTCCTCCTTTTGTGAAAGAGTAATTCCATTGGATTGACAGGGTTGAAAATGAGAATAGGACCTGCATTGGTATCTGATGTCTTCTACAGAGAGGTTGTGAGTTTGACACTTGAATTTCCTTTCATAAGAGTGGAATAGCTGGGAAATTTTTCTTGTTACATATATGATAGATGAGACTTTGCACATATGCTGTTGTGGATTGGAGAGCTGGAACAAGTCCTAGGCAATTAGTAACAGCAGATGTTAGACTTGCTCTGAGAATTAGATATTGAGTAAGACAGCACCATAAAATAGAAACTGTCTGCTGCTGACCTGACCCAGTGGTTAAACCCCCAGACTTTGGGATAGTTCCCTATAGCTTCACCTGCTGACGTTTTTGTGACAGTAGCCACAAAGGTGAACGACAAGATGATACTGTAAGTAAAAATTACATGCAAGGGACGTAAATTCAACAGGGTCACCTATGAATTGACCCAATGGGAATGTGTACTTAGTGTTCATATTGTGATTGCTGTTTCATACTGCAGCACATTTGAAAATAGAGGTAAGGATGACTATACAGTGATGCTGGAAAAGATAACATTTGGAGAAGGCAGCAGGAAAGCTGAAGTTAAAGAGAACTTTCCAAATTACTGTGTGCTGTTTGATGTGAATGCCATTAAATGTGGTCAGCGCAATGTTAAATAAGCACTTCATGTTGCTCACACAGAGCTAGTATCTTTGTTCTCTTTCTTTTCCTGTTCTGTGTTTTTTGTAAGGAACACTATGCCATACTCGGTGCAGCGTGGCTTTCCAGTGGTGTTGCAGAGCCTCTTTGTGGGAAAGTTGTCTGATGACCAGCAGAGTAAGTGATGTTGTTGGTTCCAGCCAAACCGGGGTGTCAGCACCTGCAAGAAGATGTGCTTGTGGGATCAGAAGAACTTTTTTGTTCTTAATCCAGCCCTGAGGCAAAATTTCTTCTAAGTAATATGCGTTGATGTTACTACCTGGCTCTGGCTTGCACTGTGGTTGGGTGGCTGGGAGTCAGGCAGGAATAGTTGCTTCCCTCCTGTGTCTACCTGCCTGAGACCCTGACATGGAGCAGGGAGGAAATTCTGCAAAGGTTTTTCTCCTCTAAGGGTGGATTGGTCCTCAGAGAGTGCTTGGCTGCGTGTGACAGTTAAATACGGAGGGCTAATAGTTTTTAACAGACCTCCATTTAACATCTGTAAATTGCAAGCCGTGTTGGGAGTTTCATGCTACGATATTCATTCTGTGCTCTATGTTTTTACTAGTCTCACAACAAAACTCTGATACCTTCCTGTCTTACCGGTTGATACACATGGGACGTGAAAGGACAATTACTAACAGTTAGTGATGGGGACCACTAAGTATCGTATGTCGCTCTAAATGATTTGGATGAATCATGAGCCTTTATTTCTAGTCCTACAGGACTGATACTGGCCCAAAAAAACCCCAAAAGTCTTAAGTCAGGGAATTTTACAAAATTTACTTTACTGCAAATTTACATAAAACTTTCAGTTATTGATTCTAGTATTGGGAAGATAAAGATGAAGAACTGAACAAGCACTTAGGGAAGCACCCCTTGGCTTTCTTCCAGACCAGCTCTTCCCCTTCCTGGCCTTGTAATGGTTCAGCAAGGAGCTGTTTTTTGCTTGGTAACAGGGGGAGCAGGTTGCAGTGAAGACCCAGTAAAGAGTTTTTGGACACTTCCACCAGCTCCTGGGTTCAGACCCACCACTGGCCCAGCTGGGCCAATCTGGCGCCTGTGTGAACACTATTTAGGGATGGGAATTTGAAGTGCTTGGCAGGAGGTGTAAGAGTGATACAAGGTGGAGATGACCACACAGACCCCACAGTCAGAGAAGGAGGAAGGAAGGAGGAGCACCAGACCAGAGACCCTCTGTAAGCCATAGTGAGAACACAGGCGGTACCCGTGCAACCCATGCAGGGCAGTGGCAGGACTGAGAGCCACCGGCAGCTCCATGTGAGTGCACCCGGACGGGCGAGAGACTGTGAGGAGGCGGCTACGGCACAGGCTGTGCTGGAGAGCCTGTGCACTGCAGCGCAGACCCACACAAGAGGCAGAGAGGAGCTGCAACTTTCGGGACAAATGCATGTCAGAGCAGCCCATGCAGGGCTGCCATGTGTGTGTGGTACCCCACGGACTTACAAGGAGGACTGGTGCGGAGCCCACCTGCCCTGAGGAGAGACAAACGGCAGAAGCCATCAGGAACAAACTGAAACCTCCACTCCCTGCCCCCCTGGGCCGTTCAGGAGGGGAGGAGGTAAAAACACCGGGATCAGGGCTCTGAGCCCGGGAAGAGGGGAAAAGGTAGTCTTAAAGGGCTGGTCGGACTCTTCATCGTTGTACCACTCTGTGTTGTTTTATGTTGGTTATGTTTTTTTGGGTTTTATGGTTATGCTTTAGTTGGTGTTGCATTAATTTTTTTTCTGTTTTCTTCTCCTGGAGAGCCTGCGCTGAGCAGCCTGGTCTGTTTTGTCCTGGACCTTAAGCCGCAATTAAGCTCTCCCTGCCCTTTAGCAGTCCTCGGGTCTTTGGTACTTGAGGCTAATCCTGGTCTTTTGTTCCCTGATGGGCCTAAATCACCACAAGTCTCCAGGCCCCTCAGTGCATGCTGCACATTGGTCTTGCAGACTGTTGATGGGGAGGAGATGGGGACTGGTGTTTTGGGAATCACTGCCTCAGGGTGTCCCTCCTCCTGTGTCATTGTTGGCGAAGCCATCTCACTTGGTGATTCCTTACTAGTTTTTCCGCCAGGCCTGTTGCATGGGGATGCTGTTCAGTTTGTGTCACTTGAGTTGTGTGGTGTTTTTTTTTGTTTTTTTATTTTTTTAATTGTTATTTTTTTTTTTAATCAATCTTGATGAAGGTGCATGGAGGCCTGAATACCACATTAACCTCCTTGGTATCTTGCAGCTGAATGCCCATGCAGTCCTTTCTTTCAGCATTGCAAGAAGAAGCAGGGCAGCCAGATGTATAGTGTAGAGAAAGCAGGACTGTTTTTCAAGTTTTCACATGCCTTCAAATGGTGCATCTGTAACATTGTGCTGAAACAAGGAATGCTAATAAAGCAGCAGGCAGTTTTGCATATGGCAGGCTCGCAGCCTTGGACTCTTACAGAGGCTGAGTGGGCACATGTGTGTCGTTTAAGGCTTTAAGTTCATCTCAGATGTTCTGCCACCTTTTTTTCTGGTATCGTTTTGGAGCTGTGTTGGTGACTGTGTTTAAACCATGGTATCTAGGCATTTCTGGAAAAAGAAAACCATCCAAAGTATATTTACAAATTATGGAAGTGTCTTTCAATGTTACGTAGGTGTATTTCTTTCAATCTTACACAGACTGCCTTTTCAAGGTGTGTCCTATGAACCGATATTCAGCACAGAAACAGTACTGGAAAGCCAAGCAAGCCAAACAAGGAAACCATACAGAAGCAGCACTGCTGAAGAAACTTCAAGTAAGAGACATCTGTATTTGTAATCTTATCTCAATCTGCAGGCTGTAGAATTATAATAGAATGAGAAAGAATAATAACAAGTGCCTTGGGAACCACCATGATAGGTATTATTATGCTACCATAGCAGCTTTGTGTTCTCTTTAGCTTTCCTACCTCCTGACTCTTATTTATTGCTGCTGCCTTGGTTTTTATCTTTGGGCTGAGAGATGTGCCTCTGCTATAAGCAAAATATTACTTTCATAAGTGTTACGAAGTAAAACTAAATTTGTTGAAATCAGGAGTGGGTCCTGATTTAAATCATGCTATTATAGACCCTTCTTTTCTGTCTTTCAAGATGAAGTAGAGTACCCATAATTACATTCTGTGCTTGAAAGTTTTAAAAATAGCATGAATTTCAGGTGTGATCCATTAATTGGTACTGAGTTTCTTTTATGGGTAATAAAAAAACCACAATAATTATGAAGAGTCTGGGTGATTATAGTTCAGAAAAGTATACTGCAGCAGGATTTGCATGCTAATATTTTCAGTGCAGTAATGCTTGTAGGTTGGAAAAAGTGTTCTAAATGTGATACCATTTCCTTTTCACTTTCTCTCTTCCAGTAGCTGAATACAGGTACTGATTTTGTAGAGTTTAAAGAAATAATCATTGTCTTGCAGCATGCAGCAGAACTGGAACAAAAGCAGAACGAAAGCGAGAACAGAAAGCTGTTGGGCGAAATTGTAAAATATAGCAATGTCATACAGGTAAACCTATTGAAATCCATCTACCTTCTCTCAGAGCTGAAAATGAAACTAAGCATTGTAATCTGGATTGTCAAGGGTCAGGTAAACAGAACTTGATGAAGTTTACAGTATTGTGTTTTTTCTATCTGTTTTAAAGCCTGCCAGAAGTGCTGCATGTTCATGTTTAAATAATATGTCATAATATGAATTTTATGTGTTATTTTTGCTGCTGCAGTTTAGGATCTGAATGTAAATATGTATCTTTTTATTTCCAAGATTTATTTCGAAATCGTGTTACAGTGGAGCTGCGCAGCTCCTTTAAAATCACTGAAGTCATTAGTACTTCATGACATGTAAATGAAACAGAAGTTATGTGCTTAAGTACAGTACAACTTTCCTGTTACGGATGAAATGCCTGAAGGTAACACTGTGAATGCACATTGCCCTACCTGTATAGTGTATGCTGTAAAATTGATGACTGACACATTAATCTCAATCAGGGACATAACATATGTTTTCCTTAAGCTGCAGCGTACTTTGATAACTCTCTCCTAAGTTTTATTTTGTCTTTATGTATATTAAGAAAAAATCGTGTGAAAGCCTGCCCCTCCTCTTTTGGGTAAAGGGAGAAAAATCAGCATCTGTACTCATATTTTTAATTATTACTTGTTCACAGCTACTGCACATAAAAAGTAACAAATACCTCACAGTCAATAAGAGATTGCCGGCTCTGCTGGAGAAGAATGCCATGCGGGTGTCACTGGATGCTGCAGGGAACGAGGGATCCTGGTTTTATATCCAGCCCTTCTGGAAACTGAGGAGTGAAGGTGACAATGTAAGTGGAAATACTGAACGTGTCAAGTGAGAAAGGCAGAAAGTTTCCAGAAGACACATGATTTCTTTGCTGTTGGCATAAATCACAATGAATTAAATTCAGGAAAAGAAATGTTTTTCACAGTGCTTTGGACTATTAGCTTTTATGTGTACCTAGAAATTGTTGCTAAATTATACTGTCTGAAATCTGAAGTATTGTCACATTTGAGGTGTTGCCACATTCGTCTGAGCCTCTGCTGACCTGTGTTGGGGCATCTTTGCTCAGTCCACCTATTGTGTGCAGCTTTACAAAGCTAGTAGCAACACATAAGTTACAGTGGAGTAAAATAAAATTCTTTTACAAAAGTTTCTGAAAATATATTCTCAGCAACGTTCAATAGAGAATGCGTTTGGGGGAAAATATCAGGTTTCTATAAATCTGTATTCCTCTTCAAGAGGCATTTATGTTTGGAATAGGGTTGGATAGTCTGGTGGGTCTTTCTGTGTACGTCTCAGCAGGAGTCTTTTGTATTGGTAAGAGAAGGAATATACAGGAGAGATCTTTGCTGAATATCTGAGAGTTGCACCATGAAATCAAAGCTTGTTTCTTCATTCGTCTTGTGGCTTGGTTAAGTGCCTGCTGTGGACAAATCAGATCTGTCTCTGAGAGGGCCACATGTGTACTTGTGTGGTTTTACATTGCAGACCTGTCTGGAAATGTTTGGCCACTCTCCTCTGTGAAGTAATCTGTGAAAGAGCCCTCTTTAAGGACTGCAGGCAGGAATGCCTGTTCTCTGGTGTATTTTCTGTCATTAATTTTGTGGTTACCCAAGTCTTGGGATGTTATCCAGGCTGAGTGTAGTTGCTTTCAGCTCCTTTTGGCAATCTGTTGTGGGGAGGGGAAGGGCTGCATTCACAGCTCCTGGTCAAAAGTCCCTCAAGTCATAGTCTTTCCCTGCTCCACATAGTGATCAGAAGGGTAAGTGAAAGGCTCCCCTTTTCTCTCAGCCTGTTGCAGAGAAAGCAGCAAACATGAGTTAGCCGTCTGTGTCATCTCTGTGTGGCTTTTTGGCTGGGAAGAAGTGTCGTAGATCAAACATGAACCTGGTATTCCTTTCCCTCTTTGGAAAGAAAAAAAAAAAGTTGACTTATGGCTTTTAAGGTTTTGGCTTAATTTCTTAGAAAAACATAATTTTAGCATCTCCTGAGTTTCTCATGCCCTCATGCTTGGGAAATAAGTTCATGTCATGCTCTCCAGAGTGAAGACCTGCGGTTCACAGATTGTGATCTGCAAAACTATCGTGAGCACTTAGAGCTGAGAGTAACAGGGTGATCTCGAGCCTTATAAGTCATCCTCAGTCCTATACAGCTTTTGATTCCATTTTATGCTATTGTGGGCACAAAAGAATATGGAAACAGTTTTGCTGGTCTGAAAAATTTGTAGATCATCGCAGTGATCACCATCACATTCCACTCCAAAGACCTCTTTCCTAGTTTGTTTTCTGTGGGGCTGTATGTGACATGCTCTGAGCTTCAAGGGCTGTATGTGCATGTCCTGGTTTAGGCCCATCAGGGAACAAAAGACCACGATTAGCCTCAAGTACCAAAGACTTGAGGATTGCTAAAGGGCAGGGAGGGCTTAATTGCCTTTTAAGGTGCAGGACAAAACAGACCAGGCTGCTGGGCTTGGGGAAGAAAACAGAAAATAATTTAATACCAAATAAAGCATAAAACCCCAAAACAAATAACACAGAATGGTACAAAGATGAAGAGTCCGACCAGCCCTTTAAGACCACCTGCTCCCCACTCCTCCCCTCTTCCCGGGCTCAGAGCCCTGATCCCGGTGTTTTATACCTCCGTCCCCCCTGAATGGCCCAGGGGGGCAGGGAGTGGGGGTTTCAGTCAGTCCGTTCCTGGTGGCTTCTGCCGTTTGTCTAACCTCAGGGCAGGTGGGCTCCGCACCAGTCCTCCCTGCAAGTCCGTGGGGTACCACACACACATTGTAGCCCTGCACGGGCTGCATTTTGTCCCAAAGCCCTGCACGGGCTGCACCAATGCGTGTTTGTCTCAAAAGTTGCAGCTCCTCTCTGCCTATTGTGTGGGGCTGCTCTGCGACGCACAGGCTCTCCAGCATGTCCTGTGCCATGGCTGCCTCCTCACACAGTCTCTAGCCCGTCCGGGTGCACTCACACGGAGCTGCTGCTGGCTCTCAATCCTGCCGTTGCCATCCATAGGTTACAGGGGTACCGCCTGCATTCCCACCACGGCTTGCAGAGGGGTCTCTGGTCTGGTGCTCCTCCTTCCTTCCTCCTTCTCTGGCTGTGGGGTCCGCATGGTCGCCTCCATCTTGTACCACCCTTACACCTCCTGCCAAGCACTTCAAATTCCTGTCCCTAAATAGTGATCGCAGAGGCGCCAGATTGGCCCAGCCGGGCCGGGGGGTGGGTCTGAACCCAGGAGCTGGGGGAAAGTCCAAAAACTTTTTAGCGGGTTTTCACTGCAACCCGCTCCCCCTGTTACCAAGCAAAAGCAACTCCTTGCTAAACCGTGACAGTGCAACGGTCAGGTTTCCCCTTAACTTAATAGCCACCTTTGAAACCTGTTTGCTGCACATTTTCTGTCACCAGCTGTTGCCTTTCAGAGCTGGGAGCTGGCCACTATATTTTACAGAGGAAAGTCTTGAGACTCAAGTTTTTTCTTCATTCTACTAGGCCCAAACAGATATTATAAGTTTCTCTGCAAACTTCCAGTTCTAAACATTTGTCCTTTGATAGCATTACTGTAACTGCTTTGGTAGACTTCCACCCCTTCAACAGTTACAGACACTGGGCAGCTATCTGTAGCAAATGATGGGGGAAATCCTTTATTTGCCTCTCAGAGATGGAGGCAGGTTCCAGTCTTGTGCCTGCGCCTTCCCTCTCAGTTGCTTCCAGACATTTGCCCATTTAAAGACTGGTTTCTGAGAGATTCATCTACAGAGCACCTGATACCACATAGGCTGGGGCCACTTTACACACTCACTAAGTTAGCTTTTAAAGGGCTGAGGTTTTTTTGGTTTTTTTTTTAACTTATTCTACCTTGTCAATGCATTGAGTTAGCTTGGTATATTAGGCCTTATTCTGTTCAGAAACTTTGAGTTCTTTTTTTTTGCAGTTTCTGTGCTGAAACACATTTCAGCCTTTAGAGCAGTAGAAGTGCATATTGAATTGCTGCTTTGGTAACTGCTGCTGTGTCAGATAACCCAGGGAAGGTAGATCCAAATATGCCATACGTCCTGAAAGAAAAGAAGGTGATTTAGTCTGGGGAAGGGTGTGATACAGGAAGTCATGTGTGACTTTTCATGGTTGTTTAGCCTTGTGAAAATTAAAACAAATATTTTTATGATGGGGAGTTAGCTTAGCTTCATTAGCAAATGATTAGTTATGCGGGTCACTTAATGAAAAAATATGGCTGAAAATTTACAGTAATTGGTGTAACTGCAATATTTTATGCAGATTTTTATTAAGCATATACCATCTCTCCTTCAATGGAAGATGTGATTGATTAAGGCTAGACTTTGTTCCAGTTCAACTGAATCACAGAATGTGCACTGATAACACGATTATCTCTGTGTGGATTGCATTTTCAATTATCTGCCATTTTAGTGGCTTGAAAGCTTGACCTTGCAACATGCCAAGGGATGGTCTTGGACTTGAGGAATGCCCAGCCACTGGTGGGAAAGTTCTGTTAATCCTTCTGATCTTTTAAGTGTAGCAGCAGTGCCACTGGCAAGTGTGGTTATAACATAAAAGCAATGGAGAGAGAGTAGCAGAGCCTTTGATGTGCCCCCATTAGCCTACCTAATAGTTAATCTGAACTGAAATCACTGCTACTGCATCTTCACAGCTAATACAATGTTTTGTAACTGCCAATCTTTGTGATACACTACCCCTCAGTTGGAGTATTTGCTCCTGCTTCTTGATTGAGGTGTAGATGTAGCTGTCAAATGGGCTGACTGAGTTTAAATGAATGACAGAATCGCTCTAAGTGATGCCAGTGCTGTTGTCCTACCCAGAAAACAGAATGCAGTCAGCTTTGACTGTGCTCTTCCCACTGCTGGTGTATCCTCTCCACCAAGTTGTATCCTCTCCATAGGCAAGTTGCATGGATTTAGGAATTGTCTTGTTCAGGAAGAACTCCACTGCATCCAAGATGGAAGGACCTTGTAGATTTATCTGGAATTTAAAAGCTGAATTCTTAACTGCTTCACTATGAGTTTAATCATTCTTTGGAAGTTTCTTATCTGGACCAGAAAGTGTGTCTTGTCAAAGGAATCAGGAAACAAATCCTCAAAGGCTGTGTGTCTGATGCAACTTTAATGAATTTATATCTAAATGTAAGGACGAAGTCCCAGAGACCTGTCCAACTATTGCCTGCTGTTGGTCTGCAGCATACTTGTGCCCAAGGGTCACTAAGGAAGAGGAGAAAGAGCTAGCGTCAGTTTTAATTTTGCAGAGAGAAACCTTGGGAATACATTGCTCTGTCTTCTATAATCTCCGTGCAGTATGATTCTATCGACTGGCACGTTGGAGTGCAGGTGCTCTACCTCCAGTGGGGCATTATTTGGAAACAGAAATCAATTGGGTAGGAGACAGGAGAAACTCAAGAGTCGACTTGCAGCTTGCTTAAGTCAGCCATATATAACAGAACAGGATTCCCTCTTCAGTTTGCTTTTGTTTTCTGTGCCACACTGGTGGAGGGTGTACAGGAAACAAGCACTGTGAAATCTTCTTTTCCTTCCTTCCTAACCACCTACGGAATTTTGAAACAAGAAGACAAAGAAGAAAGGAAAAGGACATAGGATATCTATTTGCTTCTGTGGGAGCTGGCAGAAATGGCCAGCACTGAGGGCAGGTTATTGATGTGGACTTGGAGCAGGGTAGAAGACTGAGACAGAAACCATTGGACTAGATGATCTCTACAGGTTCCTTCCAACCCTACCATTCTACAATTCTGTGATATAATGGTTCTTCCTCAGATATGTGCCTACAGCACAGGAGCTACGTACATATCCTTTCCTCTGTTTCCTTCCACGGTGGTCACAGGCTTACATTCTGAGAAAACTTCCTTCTGCCTCCTTTTTTTTTTTTTTTTCTTTTTTCCCTTTTAAATAATTTCTTCAATTATGTGCTCTTTTATGAATTAAGTTGTTATAGTTCTGGTGTACTTGCAATAATTTTGAAGTCCTCATTCCACTTTGCAGGATGCAAGCCTGATGGTTTTTTGATTCATGAGTTGTTTGGTCATAACTTCTTAAAGTGGGCTGTAAGTAATGTCTATGTGAAGCATGGCATGCAGGAATGTATTGCATAAGTAATGTATCTTTTAAAGGTATTTTGTCATTATTTTTGTTCTGTTAGTGAGCTTTTTTTCATCACTTGGATCAAATAGGAGTGTCATGTGTAGTCTGAGCATGACCACATTGTCCTTTGCTACTATTTAGTTTAGCTGTGTTGGTAAACAACAGGCTACCTTCTTTTTAACCTCTGCAATAGCTGAGCCAAATTCACCTGTGATGAAGTTATATGAGGCTGAATTGGGCTCTGCTTCTTCATAAGAAATGTACTGATCAACACAGAAAGTGTTTTTATTTGTTCATGATCCAAAAAAAAGCATGGCTTGTGCAGCATTTCATATAGTGAAAAATCACATGTAGACACTTTTCTTCGTGTGTGTGTGCTTAAAGTTTCTGTGAACAGCATAAGCAAATCAAGAGCCAGCGCGAACCAATCTGTGTGTATTGCTTTATTTTTTTTAATTGTTCATTTTTTCTCCCCCTCCCAAGTATGAATAGAATGCTCCGCATGCATGTCTCAAGCACTTCTTAGATCAAAGACGTTTTCATACATGTTTTTCCTCTATCTAAATAGGTAAAGAATTGCAAGGGCATGGAAATCTGCTTGCAGGGAGGTCAGCTAGGAATTCCTCTCGTAGAAGCAAGGCCTCTCAGCTGATATACCTGCTGTCTGTGTTGAGCTCCAAACACCATTTAGGGAGTAACAATAGTGGAGGTGGAGTGTGTTCACCTCTTTCTGAATTTCCAGTGATTTACATTCCAGTTTGCAGTCATACATTCTTAAGTCACAGAACCCATCAGCCTGTCATGTCATTTTGTCATGACATGGTCTACAGAGTTGAGAAGTCACTGGTCTAAAGAAGTCTTGTCACATGCAAATTTTTAAGGCTTCTATGAAATGAAAGAGACATTGATGGGAGAAGTTGTCTGACAGCAGGAGTTGGAAAAGAGTCTTTCTCTCTGACTACAGATTATTTTCTAAGCTTTTTCTGCTTTTTGGCTGACAGTGTCTGGAGGATAAAGAGTAATTAATATAAGTTTTAGATGAACTAAACTGTTCTTGGAATTCATAGGCTCATCTATTTCATGGTCTCAAGTTTCTGGGGAACTGACTGACATGCTTACTGAGAATGTGAGGATTCATTAGTGTTAAATCTTGAACCCAAGCAACTGCAGAGGCATGGGCTAACAGAGTTAGTGTGGGAATTGTTTGCAAATAAATTCACTGAGTGCCTTTCTTAGGGCATGCGTATGAGTTATTTTTCTACAAACTTAATATTATGTCATTTTATTGGATAATTATATAGGTCTAAATTGCATTTTATTTCTGACTTCCAGGTTGTTGTGGGAGATAAAGTTGTTCTCATGCCAGTCAATGCAGGCCAGCCTCTACATGCCAGCAACATTGAGCTTCTAGATAACCCTGGCTGCAAAGAGGTGAGTTCAGTGAAGGGAAGGGGAGTAACTACTGATCTGAGATGTATTCTATTGTATATTGTATATATATATATTTTCTAGTAACCAGAACTCAGCATGATCCCACCACGGGCTCATGGCAATATTAATCATTGGTTTCAGCTGGGCCTCAAAAAAAACAAGATGAAATATTCTTGGCACAGTTCTGCCCAGCACTGAAAGCTTTGTGAGATTTGCTTGAATGTCTGAAACTGATATAAATCTTCTTCCAACAACTCTTGAGATTGTCTTTGGTAGGCTGTCAACAGGTAGAGTAGCATTTTGCCCACTGAGTCTTCTCCACCATCAACATTGTTATTATTAACACTTGAGAGCTTCAGGACCACATTAGGAACTGTATAAATACGTAGCTTGCCACTCTAAATGTGGTGTGATCTTTTAGAAAGACAGACTGTCTCAAAAAGAACACCCTTTAAGACTGTAATTGTGGTTGGCTTGTTTGTTTTCCCCAAAGGTAAATGCTGTCAACTGTAATACAAGCTGGAAAATAACTTTGTTCATGAAATTCAGTAGTTATCGAGATGATGTCCTGAAAGGAGTAAGTATGACTTTCTAAATTATTTTTGTGAATCCACAAAATCATGCTATATTTGACTGTAGAGAAATATTACATGGTGAATGAAAGACGAAATGAATATTTTATGGAGCTGTTGGGGAACCCTTGCTACAGTCCTTCAACAGCCAGAATATTTTTCCTTTGTGTTTTTTTCTTAGTAAGTGAAATTGTTTGATCATGCTAGCATCCAGCCCCTTTCCCCTCACAGAGACAGCTGAAGCTCTATGTGAAAAGACAAATTTCAAGCCCAAAATGATGAGGTCTCTGTACAGAATAGCTGTGACACTTCACTTCATGCCAAAATGCCGAAAGCAGATGTAGCAAGCTTACATAAGGGAGTGAGACATGAAAAATTGTAATAGCTAGAATAAGACAATGTAGATTTAAATGCTGAGGGATTGCCTGGCTTCGCGCCTCCAGATCACTCCTTGAGATAATTTATATTTTTCATTTTAAATAAATTAATTTCATTTGTCCTCAGGAAATCATTGTCCTCTGGCCATTTTTCCAGTATATATCAAGGTAGCAGCAGCTTTTGAGGAGGAATCTGGAAGTTTTCCTCACCCTGAGAGGTTCTCCTCCCCCTTTAATCTGCCCTGATGAGGCCTCATTCTGATTGCTGTGTCCAGTTCTGGACTCCTCAGCTCAAGAGGAACAGGGAACTTCTGGAGAGATTCCAGTGCAGGCCACCAAGATGATCAGGGGACTGGAACATCTTCCTTATGAGGAAAGGCTGTGGGAACTGGGGCTGTTCAGCCTAGAGAAGACTGGGAGGGGACCTCATGAATGCTTATAATTACCTAAAGGATGGATGTCTGGAGGATGTGACACTTTTTTCTGCAGTGTCTAGCAACAGGACTAGGGGTAATGGATTTTCACTGGAAGTTCCACTTAAACACAAGGGAAAACTTCTTCACCATGAGGGAGGCCTGGTACAGGCTGCCCAGGGAGAGTGTGGAGTCTCCTTCTCTGGAGGTTTTCAAAACAGATATAAGGATATGTCTAGTGACTTTTCCTACCACTTAATAATGCTTTTTATTTTTATTTTTAAAATTATTTTAGGGAGATGTTGTTAGGCTGTTCCATGCAGAGCAAGAGAAGTTTCTGACCTGTGACGAATATGAGAAAAAACAGCACATTTTCCTTCGTACTACGTTACGTCAGTCAGCCACTTCTGCAACAAGTTCTAAAGCACTGTGGGAAATAGAGGTATTTTTTCCCTTTTTATAAATATTTTAGGACTCAGAGACCACGGTTCAGTAAAAATTCATTACCACAACATGAATCATTCATAGCATGTTGGTATCACCATATACCTCCCTGTAGCTATTATTATTTTATGAAGCAGTTGGTGTAGGATGAACACTGAAGAGATGCTTTATTGCTGTGCATGTGTGGAGAGGAGACGCTTTCTTACTATATTTGTCCACACTAAAATGGCCAAGAGGCAAATTCAGATTTGATGTAAGTGGTGTGATTTTTATCAAAGTCAATTGAAAGAGAGTCAAATATCCTGAGTTCTGAGTATTCGTATTTGCATGTGCAGTATAGAAAATGGTAGTTCCTGACTGACAAGAAATCTGACAAATGCGGTTGAGTCCATCCTACTGCAACAGGGTACATTGACATATGTTTAAAGTTAGGCTGAATAAAGGTGTTGTTGCTGAATGGGGGCGATTTTGAGGTCACTTGCTTTCTTTAATTGAGGAGCATTGGCAACTGATACGGCTCAAAGTCTTGCTATTCCAGGGGTATAACTCCTGCACCCAGAGCTTCTTATTTGCTGAACAAACTGTACATTTAAAACAGAGCTCCTGACTCAAGCAAGTGGTTGACCTTTTGTCTTGAGTAAGGACTGTATGGAACAGAGTGTATTACATCTGTAGGTATTTGAGATTACTGCTTAAGAGAGGGACTGCTATGTTTGAAAGTGGCAAATGGACCTACTGCTTTGTCAAGGGGAAAAAGAAATAACCTGGGATATTTCACATACTATTGAGACATTTTATCACTTGGAATGAAAATTTATCAGAAGCCTCTAGTGTTGTCAAAAATAGAACTGGTATAAGTGGTGAAACAATGTAAAAGAGTTTGAGTTATGCTTTTAAGTAGTGCTCTCCTGGGTTTGGTCAGGATAGAGTTAACTGTCCTCAGCCGCCGCCAGGGGGCGTGGCCAGCCCATTCAATCCCACGTGAGGTGAGACTCGGGCTATCAGGGCAGCAGCCGGTGCGGGAACTGCGGCTCTGCTGTCGGGCATTGCTCGTTTTTCTGTGTCCTTTGGCCATCATTGTAACTGCCTACTCTTTGTGGTGGCCCATTAAACCGTCCTTATCTCAACCCAGAAAGTTCTCGAACTCTCTCTTGAGTCTCCTCCCCATCCTGCTGAGGTGAGGAAGAGTGAGTACTTGGGTGGTTTGGTTATTGTTCAGCTATGGCTAAACCCCACCACAAGTGCCAACATGAGTGCAGAGCAGCTGCACTTGCTTTCTTGAGCTCCAGGTTCACACCGTGTCACTTTAAGGCAAAATTTGGCTCATCGTGTGTGCTGGGAGTAGATAAATGAAAATAAGGACAGCAAGAGGAGGAGTATTTCCTGACACCTGGAAAAAGAAGTAGTGATCTACAGTGTGAACACAGAATTCTTCTCTGTGGTAGACTCTAATTATGTAGCTGACATATTTTTATATGGAATGAGCTGTAAGACATGTCGGTAATCTAGGCATGATCTTGAAGAGGGTGACTAAAATCTGTACTACTTCTTTTAGGTTGTCCATCATGACCCTTGCCGAGGAGGGGCAGGACAGTGGAATAGCTTGTTTAGATTTAAGCATTTGGCAACTGGAAACTACTTAGCTGCAGAGGTAAGAATGGCAATTAAACTTTTTTTTTTTTTATTACTTGCTGCCTAGACAGGTACTGTTTAATGTCCTGCTAATTCAGAACTGCTATAGTATGTAGGTCCACAATGTAGATGTCCAAAAAGATCTCACACTAGTTCACTGCTGTGTCATGCTGTATTGTTGTAGCCAAGGGTTGCACAGAAAATTTACAGGATGCTAGTTCAAGACAGCATTTAACCTTAATTTCAACTGTGCTGTTGAGTCTTGAATCAGCTGTTTTTATGACAGCTATGGCAAACACCACTGTTAAACACCCACCATATTTACAATGAAAATCCTTGGATTCCTTTATCTCTCTGCCCCTGTTTGCCCTTGGATTTTGGAGTAGTGTGGTGATCAGTCAAACATTCTTCTTTGCTGGCTCATGCAGCCATACACAGACTAAAGCTTTTAGAGTGGAACTGAATGCAAGGTAATCCTTGAGCCTAATCAGAGAAGTCTGCAAGCATTAGAACAGATACTCTAATTCTGGACTTGTCGTTCCTTTTTTTCCCCACAGACTCTGTACTTATTGAAAAAATGTTTCTATGCTGCTGATTTCAGTGTATTCATCTCTGCCAGCCAGCATGTGGTCCAAGGCATCTCTGTCCTTCCTGAAGGTTCTAGAGAGCACAAACTTGTCTGGCTATTATCTGATACTTTGTTAAGGTAAAATAGTGTTGTGACTCCCTAAAAGAGCAGCCTAATTGTTTTTTAAGATGCATAATTATCCTTATAAATAAAACAGGGCTCTTGACAAGCTGAAGTAGAGCAGATACTAATTTTATGAAATGGGACAGCCTTGGATTTTCTTCTGGTTGTAAGAAGCTGTGAACTTTTAAAGACATATCCAGTCTGTGTCAGAATTGGTCTGTGTCCAAGTTATATCAATGGAATGAAAAGTAGGTTTTCTTTCACTGATTTAGTTAAGTCTGTGCAGGATTGCTTCTTTGGGCTTATGCTTTAAAGTATGAATGTGAAAATTTACAGCAAGATTCAGTAATAAATCACTGTATGTTAGGGAATCCCTGAAAAAAGACTTGCTACAGTTGGACTGAGTTAGGTTTACAGCAGTGCAACTTCTGTACGCAGACAACTTATTAGTATTCCCAGGGTGCTGCTTTCACTGTGCAGCCCCTGTCAAAGCCTGCACTGATTTCAGAATAAGAGTAAACAGAGCTATCAAACCTTTACTTACATCTGATGATGTCAAAATCAGTGTCAAAACATAAGCAGTGGACCACCAGGACAGATCCTGATGATACTTTCTGACTAGAGACTGAATGTAATTTGGATCTTTTAATTGGTTTTAGCAATTAGGCCTGAGAGGCAAAGAGCATCATCCATTTACAGGCAATGGGTCAACGTGCCTTAACTGCTCTGCTCTATGCTGCTGCCTCCATAATGCAACAATACTTTAGCTTGTGTGAAGCCATCTGGCTGTATTGTAGAGTTAATACTGTCTAATAATAGCTAATTTTCGTAAGGCAACCAGTACTCTCACCTAAGAGACAATTTCATTGTTCTCTCTGTTTACAGTTAAAAGTGCTCCTAGTAGAAAGATTTTATTCAGCCTAACTAGGCTGATGGAGAGTTCTCCCATCACCTGCTAAGGGGTTTTCAGGAGAAGAATTTTCAGGTGAAGAGGTGCCACACTACACTGAATGTCAAACATGAGCTTAGATCCTTTCTACCTCTGGAAAGGTCAGGAAGACGTGTAATATGGTGGCTACAACTGGAACAGTGGAGTAAGAGCTGAGAGAGCTTTTGGGTTAAACAGAGGTCATATGCTATGACTGGAGAGCAGCATTAGCTATGGTATCTGTAAAGTGTAAAATACCTGCTGGTGGAGGTATTAAGGGTACCACTGTAATAAAGCCTGTGAACTGTATTTTACACACTTCACGTGTCAGGCAGAACACACCAGTCACACGTACACGTCAAAGATTTATGAACTGGCAGGGGGACACCTAATGTGCATGAGCTAACTTTAAATCAATTGGGCAGAGCTTACTGAACACTTATCTGTGCTCTTGCAGCACAGGAAGATTACTCATGGTAATTACTCATTACTGATTATCAGCAGCGTCACACATTGCCATGACCTGATTTTGTTTAAGCTTCCACGATAAAGATATCTAGAGGAGAATAGTAAGTACAAACACATAAAATTCACAAATCTTTGGAGCTTTCTGTTGTTGCTAATGGTACAGTTTCTGAGTCTGAAATACTGTAAGTCAGAACTGATCCACTGTTTATAACCATCTTTTCCTTACTCCATCCTTTCATAAATCCGCTTCATGTGTAACATGGAGATTCCCACAGTGGAATCTTGCATTGAGTCAAGTTTCAGATGATGAGCAGAAGTGTTCTTCTTTTGAATGTCCCTTTTTTCTTTAGGTTTGTAACTTGTAAATTGTGTGAGCAGTGCTATGCTGCCTTGTTTTCTCTCAGGCTTGCTGTGCCAGATGTAACTGGTCAGTTTGATTTGTGACTTGATGGGTCAGTACTGAGCCATGTAGTGAAGGGAAGCCATTGCAGTTTGTTATGGTGTGAGGATGATCTGGGGACTAAGAAAATTCAAGACACTTGCCCCAGAGAATTCAGCACTTTAATAAGCTTAAAGGTGTTTAAATCCTTAGTAAGAAAGTGTGTTTTTTTTGTTGTGTTTTTTTTTCTTTTAAAGATAGTACAGTTGTTCAGTAAATAAAACATCTAGGTGAGTACTTGTAAATCTAATTCTTATAAACTTGAGAGAATTAAGTCAATATGTGTACTTCCTAAATTCCATGTCCCTAAGAATCACCATCAATTGGTGTTCCCTCTCAAAGACTAGGAGTCCTCTGATACCTCTGACTTCTGACACTCTCAAGTAGTACTATTTCCTTTAATCCTCTTTCCCCTTGGCATTACTTGAGGCTAGTTTTCATTAATGTACTTTAGTTCTTGTACCATATGGTCTTTCAAAGACCCTGAAGCAACGTAGACCCTACTGCCAGACTGTGAGCCACCCTGACTGACCCACTGCTAAAGAAGACTAAGTGGAAGATATTTGCCGTTGGACATATCTGGACTGTCATTCCCCTACTAATGTGCACATCCTGGGAGCATGGTCTAACACATCAGATGCCTGTGCGTTCTCATGCATAGGGCACAGGAGGGATATGCTGAAGAAGAAGTTTGATGTTTGGTGATAAGACCTGGGACACTGGAAATCTGGATAGGTGGTAGTATCTCCTATATATCTGTCATTTGGAAATCTGAAGCTGAGACATTCCCCAAACTTCAAAATCGAATGGAACAAAATAGCTGAAAATTGGAAAGAGAGATTCTGTTCTTTGGAAACAGTAGGAGTTCTGCTATTGGTGTCAGAGGGGCTTGATTTTACCAAAAAGAGCTGAGCCTGATCCTTAGCAGATTTAGATACTAAGCCGCCAGCTATGATCCAGACTACAGAGTTTTATTCTCGTCTTCACAGAGTTAGCAGTCTTTTAGAAAAAGTTCTGTAGAATATTCTTTTTTAAATCCTGGTTACAGCAAAATGACCCAACTTATTTTGAAGTTTTGTGGTTATAAAAAGAGAGTGCAAGGTTAGGTGAAAACCGAATGCTTTAAAGGAAGACTTTTGCAAACTTTTTTAAAAGTCTTTTCAATGCATACAGCACGTGTAGAATGCACCCAAATCTGTCTGTGTGGGGAAGAGAGCTGCAGTTTACTTGAACAGCCTTTCAAATGCTACAGATGGGGACCACACAGCTGTGCCTTTCTCATGAACACACCTAACCTTTTCGATATTCTAATCACCAGGATAAGTGTCTTTGAACTGAATATCAGCTTGTTGATTGGGCTGAAGCATGCACCTTTAATATTGTTCTCCCTGTGTATAGCAGCTCCAGTTCTCTGATAATTTGTACTGAAACTAGTAACGCTTGCTGTGTGAAGATGTTAAACAGAAATATGCGTGTTCATGCAAGCATATGTGCACGTACAAGAAATGCAGAGTAAGTCTGTAATTTTATATTAAACTTCTAGGTTGAGATAGGTATTGCTAACATTATCACAAAATGTATGCAAATATCAAATAACATCCTAGTCTCAGATATTACAGTAGGCAATAGATAAACCAGAGTACATTGCTTGTGAAATCTAATAATAATATAGAATTTGTAAAGAAAATTCTGTGATAATTCTGTTTTACTTATTTGAATAGACTAAGCTAGAGTTACTAGATACCTTGGCCAAATACGGCAGTAAATCTGGTGAGGTAATTGTCTTTAACACTGAATTAACTATACTGTAGTAAGTGAATTAAGATAACACAGCTGTTACAGCTTGCCTTCTGTGATTCTATAAAATTGTGCCCATAAACAATTCAAATTGTTACTGTCTTCCAAAGTAGTTCATAAGAGTACAACTATGTTCTTCCAAAAGGTAATCTGTGCCCTGAAGTTCGTTTCAGTGAAAGAGTGAGAACGATCTGGGCAATGCAATAGGTTGAAGTGATGAGCTCAGAGAGAATGGCAGAATCAAACATTCTTTTTCTGCCTTGTAGTGTGCTTCATTCATTAAACCAAATTGTTATTCATATGAAGGCCTTCATTCAGTAAAGCTCTCAGGAGTAGCCTTGTCTTTGAAGTCAGTGAAACATCAGCATTTATGTGCTCAGGGGTCAAGAGTGTTTCAGATACTGACCTCATGGGCTTGGGCCTCCTGTAACAGTTTTCACTTGTGCAGCCACCCCTGGACTTCTGTGGCACTTGTAGGACTGAAGGCTTCACAAAACCCACTTTCAAGCTATATGTGTGAATATACTTCATAAATGGCTTGTACAGGATGTTTGTGATGGCAAGGTCTTTATCACACATTCTGCTGATGGGCTGGTCACTGAAATAAAGCTGTCCAGTAGCTAGCTGCTTCGAGAAGTTGCAATCTGGTGGGCATCCCCAGTGGAAAGGGGAGTTTTCCCATCCCATGGGAAAACCCCACTGGCTTTCTTATAGGGTTTGCTTTCATCTTTCTGTGAAAGTGCAGGGTTTAAGGTGTAGAATGGATCAACTCTGATCAAAGTTTTGTTCTAAACTCTTCTGTTAATATCTCCTGTGAAGCACACATCCAGCTTTGGGGGTTATTTTAACACTAGATGCTCGGTGGAGTTTCTTCTGAAGGTAGGAATGATTGAAGCCAGTTGGCCTGAGCAGCACATGAGATGAAATGACAATTATATGAATATTGTAAATTAAACAGGAAGTCCAGTCCCACTCACCCAAGGCTGTGATTCAGTGGTAAGAGCACTTCATTGGCAATGTAGGCTTGCAGAAACCCTGTGTTTACGCAGGTATTTGGTTGCAGTCCAGTGACACAGTGTGCTGTCCCTGAGGTGGTGTTGGTGTGACTGTAGGGTGTGGGGAAGAAGGAGTAGTCTGTGCTGAAAATAGGCAGTCACTAGGCTAAGGCACCAGGGACACAAATGGTTGGGATGGGTTAACAGGAACTGCTGAAGGCAGCATCGAAGGTATGCCTTGTGTGGAACCGTAATCTGAATTACGTCTGTGGTGATGTAATCCACTTGTTGAGAACTCTTGAAACAATGGCCAGTTAGAGTTACTCATGTTTCTCTCATCTTTCTTGAATAATTGCTTCCCATATTACCTTACTCTACTATTCTATCAAAATTGCCCAAGATGCTTTTCAGAGAAGCATATGTACATCATTGAATTTAAACTGAAAACTGCTGTTAATCTTGGGTTACACTCCTTCGAAGAGATTTCTGTTATGTCTCAGTATTAAAAATTAGCCTGCCATGTGATATATATTGTTATAATATGTGTTCACCTTGGTGGACAGAGTCATACTGTTACAATAAATTTAATCCTGCTGTAATAATCACTTGGTTTGAATTATGGTGAAGGTAGCTGAGTGCATGTTCAAGCTAATACGGATAGAAAAAAAATCCTCTCTTACCTTCTGAATAGGACATAACAGATAAGTGAAACTGGCTGCCACAAGAATAGGAAGTAAAGTGTTTAATGAGGCTTTTTAAAAGAATGTATATATATGAAAAATAATATCCTCAACATATTAGCTAAAGTTAAAAAAAAAAGAAAAAGGGAAATGAATTCTTAAACTTCTTAAATCAGGATTAACCCCTTGGATCCCTAGATGAACTTTGTATTTTTATGGACTTATTTTTCTTTCGCCTTCTTAAACTGCTCTGGAAAATGGAGTACTGCATAGGATGTTTTATGAAGACAACTGGGACTGAAGGCTATAATCTAGGCCTTTCGATATCTAGTTTGGAAATTGGACTAATGAGTCATATCTTTTGTGTTCAGGAAACGAAAAGATATCACTGCTTGCCACTTATCTTTTGGCATGGCATCAAAGCAAGCATTTGCAGAAAATGTATTCATCCAATGATCTTACAGCTCGTGCAGAGGAGTAGAGCTCTGTGGTTCCTTCTGCTCTCAGAAACAGTAGGACAAATAATTGGACAAAAATAACCTTGTTTAACAGAGATGTGTTACACCTTTGTTCAGGGATAACAGTTTGCAAACAGGAGAAGGCACCAGAAGATGGCAGCATCCACCAAGGCCTTTACACATCTGCTCAAACATTTAATTTGTTGGTACAGTGGAACCTTCTTACCTGGAGACTGAGTATTATTTTCCCCAGTCTCTTCATTAAATGTTAATACAGCATTCTGATTAGGGTGATTAAAGATTCTTGTAAGAAAAAGGACTTGTCAAGGTGACGGTGAATTTGGCACTGTAAGCTTTATTTCTGTGTTTCACTGTCTCATAGGAGGAGTGTGGTTTTGTTTAAAGCTGTATAAGGAGTGAAGGATAATTTACAGCTATGTATGAAAAGATGGAAGCGATCCAGAAACTGGAGGAGGAGGAGAATGGATTATTGATTTACAGAGCCAGTCTGACCTGCTCTGCAGACTTGGATGTGGCTTTTTAAAGTGACAGTTAGAAGCTGTCTAGCAAAACCTAGAGCTAGATTTTCCAAGGTTTTTATGAATCTTGAGAATGCAGCTACGTTTCTTGATCAAACTTGTCTTGACTTTATTGGAAGTTGGGAACATGTATATCTGTTGATGTGCAAATGCTGATATTGAAGAAAGGACTCTTTTTTTTTTTTTTTCCCCCTCAGCCAACTAGTTCTGCAGTAGTGATCTGTGAGACTGTATTCAGCCAGGCTTTTTCAGTCCTGTCTGAAGTTGTCTTGTGTGTGAGCTGTGTTTGTATACATACAAGCTTTAGGAGGAAAGGAAGTATGAAGCCATTAATGCAGCATGTGGTGTCATTTAGTCACTAAAAGGATTGCTTCCATTGTTAAAAAATATAGGATCTACTGGTACTGCATTTTGATGTGTTCCAAAACAGCAAATGTAGACAAGTAGTCTGTTCTTTAGTGCTTTTTTTTACTTATTATTTTCAAGATTACCTGGGAAGTTTTTATTCAGTTATCTTTGTGCCTCTTTATTTTTGATATTCAATAGAGGCTTAAAAGTCTTCCGTTGTTTGTTTTTTATTGCTGTTGGGTTTTTGTATATGTACGTGTTAAGGTTTTTTTAATCAGTGGAAGTTCAGTAACATCTAATTCAGTCATATCGAGTTATTTCTGAGATGACCACTGAAAGGTAGTCATATGGCATCTTTATATTTAGAACATAACCTCTGAAGAGATGATATTGCTTTTTCATATGGCACGTATTGGCATGGATTTGCTGAAGCTCATACTGATGTTACAGCCCAGCATTCCCATTAGACTGAAGAATCTGTTAGACATTTTTCTTTCATCTTCCTCTTCAGAATGTGACACGGCTGTGTGGGACTGAGCACCAGGTGTCAGTGAGTGGTCAGGTCCTCTGACCTTGATCACAGTAAAAGCAAAGGGATTTCACAGTCACCTCTTTCCTGACCTAATGAGCTACCAATTGTGGCAGCTCCAGTTTATGTTGTTGTTGTGAGACCTTTAAATCAATGGTAATTTAGGCTAACCAAAACACTGTCCCTGCATTGCTTATACAGCAGTTAAATATGACGTCAAAATGACCTATTCTTTCTTCTTATGACAAAGGTGAATGATTGAGATGAGAAGGTGTTGGAACTGATTCTTTTTCCTGTTTTTGACTAGCAGGTGGTTAGTTCCCTCATGAAAAGACTGTCCACACTTCCTGTGCCACATGGAGGTCCTGAGGTAGAGAAAAAGATTCAGCTCTCCCAGTGCTTTCTGGAAACTCATCTGATCCGCTAAGACACAGCTCATAAGCAAAACAGCAGCAAAATATAACCCTGAAACAGAAGGCCCTTTAAGATTTTTAAACTTTCCTCAGATAATCATTATCAGGAACTTTGTGCCAGTGCTGTGGCAGTGTTGAATGGGGTTTATCGAGGTAGAGCTGTAGCCAGTCTTTCTCAGACAAGTTAATAAGATGGCAAAAGTCCTTTGAATACCACTGAAGTCTTTGAAATTATGCAAAAGTCCTTTGGATTTATCAAAAGCTAATCAGTATGACATTAACAAAGAACAAAGCAAGCTTAATGAAGATGAAAGATTTGAGAAGTGGATATTTTTTTCCTTCTGTTCTGGCTTTTTTTTCTTGTTAAACACTTGCCCTTGTTGATTGGGTACCAGACCATGTGTTAACAGGCTCATTATCAAATGAAATGGGAACTGTTTATGTGTGTTGAATTAGATCCTTTTGTTCTTTGTCTGTTTCCTCTAAATGTGGTTTTAACCAAGTAGTTAAAATGCACATTTAGCTGGAATTTGGCAATCTAATTCTTTCCCTGAAGAGTTGTTGTAAATATCCTTTACCTAGTCAACAAAATTTGATTAAAATCAGCATGGATGTTTCTTTCCTCAGATGCCTGCTTCTCCTTCTTAATTGAGTGTCCAAAAATAGTCTGTTTGGGTATTTTACATGCATTCCTATAAGAAAGAAGCATTGGATATAAATGTGAATTTCCAAGCTGTCCCCAGTATAGTCTGAGATTTACAATTCTATTGTTGGACTGTAAAGCATCTCTTACTATGTGAAGATGCAAAAATGAAATCAAAGCCAGGAGTGCTATGTTAGTGAGAAGCTGTTCTGCTCAATAGTAGAACCTCAGAACTTTGAGATATAACTTTGACTAGTTTTAACGGTAGAGATGTTATCAGTGAAGAGAACAGAGCCTGGAACTTCTAGCACTCAGTCTAGCAGCATACTTCTCAGGATTAGCAGGGCACTTGCATTCTCTGAGCACCAAATACAGTAAGTAACACACAAACACATAGAAATGAAAATTGCTTTCCTACTATACAGACTCTACAGGGGGACGATCATGTTGTGAGAATGCTAGGCAAAAATTTAAGAATTGGATTCCATGCCTTTGTAAATAATTGTAACGAAAAATAGTTTTAAAGACTTTGTTTTCCACGCATAAAAGCTGGCTTCTATTATGTGTTTGTCACATTGATATTGTTCAGTTTTCACTGTTGAGGAAACTGAACTCTCATTTTGTGATACTTTTTTCTCTCTCATCTGTGGAAAAGTAAAAAATGGCCATACCGAAGTTTGTTGCTGGGGGATTAAGATTTCTGGATTCTTCTGCATTGGAAAAGAGGTTGTTGCACATACACTCAAAAAGGAATGTATAAGGAAGCTATTACAATAATGAGTTATACAGTCACACTTGCTTTGAGCTCTGCAGTTTGCAATGCATCCTGTTCTTATTGCATATTGACTGCCTTTACCTTTCAGTGTCATCTTACAGGAATGTAAGTATTGCAGTACTGTATTTCAGCTGCACTTCAGTAAAGTTGCAACTTCAACAATTGCACAAAAAAGCTAGAAGACTGTTGAGTTTTAATGGAGCCTGTTTTAGCATGGTATTCTCACTTCCTAAATGCCAGCAAATAATTTTATTTGATTTATTTAGTAACAAGGAAAAATACTTCATATTATTTTTAAAGATTATTTTGTTTTAGACTTACTGAAGAATATGGAGGTTATCTTACATAAATCATAAAAAGCAATAGATTTTGAAGTGTTAAGACCATCACTCTGTCTTTACTCATTCTGCTGTACTGGGATATTGAAAAGAACTCAGAACAGGTGTAATATGACACACAGCACTACATGATTTTTGCCTCTCTACCTGGAGAGTATAGTATGGGATAATAACTAATAGTCTGGTTTTCAGAGATGCTCAGTACCAACAGACTCAGCTGAAATGAAAATGAAAGTGGCAGCTGCTCAGCACAGCTAAAAATGAGGCCATGAACGTCAGCCCTAAAACTGCATTTCATTGGGTTTTACTGTTAATTGTCAGCATCTCAAAACTTTCTCTAAACATCTTTTTAGTTCTGCTATTTCTGTTACAGTGAGGCAAGAAAAGCCACCATTAGGGAGATGCACCTCATTGTTGATTTGAGCCTTCTATCTCTCTCAGCTTCTGTCCACAAGTGGACTATTTTGAAAGTTTTGAGGGCAATCTGTTCAGTAATTTCTAAAGTAGGCAGGAAGTAGCGTGGGAGAGAGAATTTCCTAGTTTCTTCCGTTGTTGCTGTATATATATTTTTTTAAGCATCATTATGTTGAAAGCAAACAGCTGAAGAACAGCAGAATTCAAGGCTGAATTCATACTGGATAGACAACTGCATTCACGTGGGCCCTCAATAAAACATAGATTTATTCTGTTTGAAGACCTTGTCATCTGTGCGTGGTTCACTGTGCTGAGTGAAGTGACAAACCTGAGATGCCCCAGACTTTCTTGCATACTTACAACCACTAGAATCTGAAGGTAGGCTAGAATTTCACATTTCTGTACCTTACCGCACCTGTGCTGAAAGAGCACTGTGTGTGGTTGTCACTAAAGAGCACTGCCTGGTAATTTTTGATGTTCTTGGTGGAGAACCAAAGGTAAAAAGCTGAGCTTGGATGTTAGAACAAGAATTGTTTTAAAGTGTTGGATGAATAAAGGGAATACTGAAAGAAATGTGAGAAATTATGAAGAAAACAAAACTATAGGGAAACAGTTACATATAGATGTGTATCTCTCTCTCTCTCTTCTAGTTGTCTGTTGCTCAGTGCTCATCTCCCATTCCTGCTGCTGTATAACAGAAGTAGGTGGGAGTTGAGAATGTCAAGAAGAGAAAAATGCAAGATTTGTGGTAGGTGTCAAGGCAGGGAGGAAAGCAGGCTCTCTAAATTAGATTTGTGAGCGTAACACACTGGCTAATGCAAATACTGAAATGAAGACAGGAGAATAAACCTTTGGTCATTTTTGTGTTAGGACATCAAGTCATGATACAGAAGGAAGGTATTTTCTGCAATTTTAGTGATATCTAGAAGTTTTCCTCCTTTTTTCAGGCTCATGATGTGGAGAAGAGATGGCTTTTTTGGGTAAAGGGATATAAATAATAAAGTATTAACAAAAAATTATAAGCTTAATAAAAACTTTTCACAGTAGTTGTCTGCGTTATATTAGATGTATGATGACATGATACTAAAAAGTTTTCTGGGATTTGTTTACCTTGCCCTGGGCAGTTCACTTCTGTCTCTTCCACACTGGTAATGCCAAGTTCAAGCCAAGAATGTACCCATGCTGTAGTTGCTTAAAAACTAGATCACTTTATAAAACTAATAATATCACTTCAGCAATTCCAGCAGTTTGAAGTCAGATCCTATATTGGGGAATATGGTAAATATTGAGGCAAAATTACTTCCTTTATGTAAGTTGAATCTCGAAAGGTTTTGTGTGCAGCTGGTATGTGTGGGTGTATGTGTGTTTGTTTATTTGAGTATGTATCTGCCTATATAATCTTTCATCTTCTTGTCTACATATTTCTCTTGTCAAGAGTAAAATCATATTAAGCACTGTTAAATAGTAATACTTTACACTTAGGTGGTGTCTTTCATCCAAGCTTCTCATACTACTTCAATTATTAATGCCTAATAATGCTGCTGTGTTACAGAATATATTATCCCCATTAATAATGGTTAAATAGAATCACATGGTAATAAAAAAACTCGTCCATTGCCATTTATGTTTCAAAGATGTCTTTATTCTGTGTTCAGTATCTTTCTGTAAAGCTGTAGTAGACCTGAAGCACGTTATTTTTTTATCTCACTATGTGTGCTTAAGGTCAGTTCTGGAAATGGTTGCAGGTGTTTGTGGGTGACTGTAACTTGATGTGTTTAGATAAGTAACTATCTGTGCTTTCTCCATCATTTTTTTTTTAATTTTGTTTATTTGAGATTACTCTCTTGAGTTAACAAGCATGATTGCAAGATGTGCTTTTTTGAAGCAAGGGCATAGTAAGTTAAGTCAGTAAAAAATTGGATTTGTAATTTTTACAATCTTGTTGTCATACTTCTAAATACTCCACTGTCCTTTTGCAGGGTGGATATGTAATAGAGAACTGAACCAACCCCTCTCCCCTGAGTTCTGAAATATCTAAAAGTTATCAAGATAGTATTTGACTTCTTTTCTTTTCCAGCTTAACCCACACTATCCAGAAGGTAATAATGAAGGAAAAGCTTTGGTAAGTGGAATTTACATATTGCATATAATTTGGGAAATTCTGTATCCTTAAATCAGTACAGCCCAGCCTATGAAAGTCCTTTATAGCTTTCCTTTTACTTACATGTCATGGCCACTGGGATTGTTTTCCCTGTCCTGTGTAAGATAGGGTGCAACTCAGAACTGACATTACAGGAGGTTTCCCCTCACATAAGGCAAATAATAGGAAACTTTCAAATTCAGCATCAAATTGGTACCAGTTGGAAGCTGTTCTACTTGGTGGCTGGAGACATGAAATATATTAATGTTTCTCAAATCGACTGTATTACTTCATGGCAAAACCCATCACCCTTTTTAGCAGGAAAACTAGAGACAAGAAAAGCTGGTTACTTATGTGCCTACAGCAATTCAGAGACTCTGCTAGTGGAGACAAACCTCCTTGGGGCATGTTTGGCAGTGAAGTGTGGCTCTAAATCTAAGACTGTGCTGAGACTCCTTTTATTGCCTGTACTGCAAGCAGATATTCAGGCACAGGCTTAGTCTGAGCCCTGCCACACTTCAGACAACTCTAGCATGACATCTTCTCAAGGATCCAAGTTATCCTTGCTGAATTGTTGTTGGGTTGAACAAAGGCCTTATCACCCTTTGCCTAGGAGGCCTTGTACAATGTCAAGGGAATGGTGGCTAATTCTAACTAATGAGGGAGGGACAGACAAGTTGGTAGTTTACAGCATGTAAAGGAAGTGGAGTTAAAACCCTGGGGGAATCTTATTGTTACTGAGACGACAACAACAACAATCATTCCTCCATCATATTCATGGGCTTGCCTTGAGAATACTGAGATATTTTTGTAAAAAATTCAGTTCAATTGCTTTCTTTTTGCTTTCTGGCTTGTGTTCTTTTAAAGGACACATTTTTCAAGTTTTTCTCTGCATGGGGAAGAATTTTTTAATTTTTTGTGAAATGAAACTCAAGATTCTTGCATAATCACATGCCTTCAGGACTGCAATTTTTATAAAAATGGAGACTTTTTGGAGGAGTTAGGAACATCAGTTTTCCATCTTCCCTGATATTTGGTATTAATGGTGATAATAACAGCTAAGCTGTCCAGAGGAATGAGAATTCTCCACCATGAAAATAAGGAAGTCCCATCAGTTGTTTCACTTTTCTATTGGTGTGACACTTGAAGCCCTTGGAACTTTCAAATGGAAATGGAGATATGTTCTAGAATACCCTAGTGAGTAGGATGCTTGCTTAGAAATGCTTGGGTTCATGCTCTTGCACAGTGAACAGTAGAGCTCCTCTTATAGATGTGCATCTGCATTAACAATGTGGTTCACATCATGTTGCTACTTCTGAATCTAATGTCCAGATTATTCCTTATGTAAGACACTCCAGTTCACTTTGCAGAGCAATCTCATGTGTATAAACTTGTATGTGGCTGGATCAAAGTGAAAAGATACATATGCTTCTGGAATGTATCCAATGTCCTCCAATCTTCCATGGGTGCTCAGCCCATAAAACCGTGAAGTATAAGCTTTCCAGTTATAGCAATTCCCGTTCATCTAAATAGTTAAATATTCCCTAGACTGGGTCGTGAAGAAGGTGCAAGGATAATCTGAACATGAATGTTAAAAGTGACTTCTCTGATGACGTGGCTTAATGCTCTTGGATATTGGTTTCAACTAAAACCAAGACCAGATAAATCATATTAGACAAATACTTAAAATAAAAATTTAATCAAAACTGGTTGATGATCAAAACTGGTATTTCTGTGGAAATTTTAGTTTATACCGTCACTGTTTCCTTGTGAATAATGTTTTGTGAAAGAACTCCGAGCAATATTTGGTTACATGTGCTCACAGGCACTTTTTTAGTATGGTAGAAATCCCTTTGTATCCTTCACCCCTTTATAGTCTCGTTGGAAATAACATGAGTCAGCAGTTGCTATTTTAGGCCTTCATTCTGTCTTGGGTAACTGACCAGGAGAGCTTTGCATCCTGTGCAGGAATTTATTATAAAGTTACAATGATGCAGCGTTTTCAGTTATCCCTCAGAAGTACAATAACCTCACAATATTTGAAGTTTCTTAGGGGCCAGCTATGTCAGTCTTGTACCCAGTGGGCCCATAACCTAGAGCACGTGTACTTTTTTACTCTGTGATTTTCATCTAGTGTTTCTTCTGCCAGGTGACTGTCTATAACCGAGTCTCTGCAATGGCATCTTTGTTTTAATAGTTTTGTTTTTTTTTTTAATTTTCTTTTTTCCTATTTGGAGTTGAATAATTTTGAGATATTGACCAGGAAGTAAATTTGCTGTAGAGGGGGAGGTAGAAATGGACCTACCCCAGCAAAAGTTAAAGTCGGAGTAGCAGGGAAATGAGAGATGCACACTTGAATCCTTTCAACTGAAGGAAGGAACTGAGCCTGCAGCTTGTGGTGGGTTTTTTTGTGGTTTTTTTCTTTTTTTTTTCTGCTAGTCTGTTGAATAAAAGGGTGCCATCTCCTTCTCTTTTGTCTGGGTTTTAAAGGCAGCACAGCCATCCGTGCGTTTCATGCCAACCCTTAACTCCTAAATGTGTGATAGGGCTTCTTGTGCATGTTTGCTGCCTGGTTTACAAGTCCTAATCACAGTTGCTTAGGCAACTGATTTTAGGAAGCAGTGGTGGAGAAGGATTTTCCGTGGTGTAATAGTGGGCATAGGCACCTAGGTTCTGCTTTAGTGCATCTTTTCTGGCTTGCCTCAAGTGATGCAAAAGTCTGAAAAGGTTTTGGCTCTGGAGAACATAAATATTACTGGAAGTCAGTAGGACTTCTGTTCCCAAGCATTAAAGCTACACTCGAACTGCAGTTCATTGCTCACTTATGGGCTGCTTCTTGAGAATCCAGCCAAATTGTCTTGTGAAACACTGCTTTCATTTCTGCTAAAATTTGGCCTTAGAATGAGTTGATTAACATTCTTTATACATCTTGGAAACTCCAGAATTTTTTTTTTTTTTTTAATGGGAAGACCTTTTTGTGATTTAAAGGCCTTATCAAAAAAAGACTTCAAGAGATGAAGAGGCCTGGGAAATTGTAGTGTATTGTGCATCAAAGCACAGTGCTCTGTAATACAGCTCCCATTAAATTCAAAATGAATGTATTTTATATGCTGCAAAGTAGTCTATTATTTCTCAGCACTGAAATGTGCAGCATCCAGAAGACTGCCATAAACATTGGGGAAATGTCAAGAACAGCTGGGAACCTGGCATTTGTTAGTGCCTTTGTATTAAAGACTGTCTTTAGATAGGTGCCTTGACTCCATTTGTCTGCATTTTCATGAGAGAGTGCTGATCCTAAGTGTTTCCAAACTGGCATTGATTGTTGAGATCTTTCTTAGGATTGAGACTGCTATACATTTACTTTTAATATTAAGAAGTTAGACAATACTACCGTGGACTTCTGTGTGCAATTTGATGTATCTTCTTTGATTATATTTATTTGTGTTTATGAATCCCATACAAATTCTGCAATTCAAAGTTTTCTTTTTTGCATCCAAACCAGATGATTTTTTTTTTCTCATAAACACAGTAAATTTTTTTAGAATTTTATTTTACCTTCCAACAACTGAGTTTGTTTAAATAAAATTTTATACCGTGGGATGCACGTGATACAGTTTAAACAAGTAGAATAAGCTTGGGAAATGGTTTTTGTTTGTTTTGTTTTGTTTTTTAAGACTTGGTTTGAAATTAACCTTGCAATAAACAACATGAAAACCAGTAAAAAAATAAAGAAAAGAAAAATAACAAACTTTAAAATGTCAATATCTCTGCTTGTAGAAAGCCAGCAGTCAGACTGCTTGAGAGACTGGGAGGGAGAAGGGGAGACACAGATGCTGGCACGTTATTATTCTGCTGCTGCACACAGGTCTGAATCAGCTCTGAAAACACATACATTGTTTCTTACAGAATGTCTCTGGCTCCTAACAACAGAATTACAATGTGATGTCTCCGCTATGACTCACAAATGAGTCAACAGTGAAGGTGTTATAGGAGGCTAACTGCCGTGCTGTCTGCCAGGGCTTTGTAACATGCAGGAGCAAGACTGGCCATTAATTTACTCAACTTTCTTTTCATATGGAATTTTTAAAATCATCTAACCTATGGAGTTCTGCTCACATTATTGCTCTCTGAAAATGCTGTTTTTCTAAGAGCCTCCTAAACTAGGTTAACATTGAAATACCACATTGTACTGGATTTAACAAGCATATTCAGAACTCTGACTGCTATTAAATTTAATTTCTGCTGAAATCTGTAGTGTAGCTTAATGTATTCATTCAGGAGCAGAGCATTATCCTTGCTGTTTCTATGCCAGAAGAGGTGGTTTTACCAATTGTAATTGTAGATTGGATTTCTAAAAGAAAAGGTATTTCAGGTCTGTCACGGTTTTGTATTGCTTTTTGCAGTTAAAAGGAAGGCCCATCCATAAGCAAAAGTCTAGGTAAATCTTCTGAGTTTTAGGTGTCATATCCAGTTGAGATGAATAATGGAGGTTTGGGTCACAATTAGTAGCAGATCATATTAAAAGCTGTGAAGAAGGGTTATCTGCTGGGCTACAAGTCCAAAAAAAGACAAGTCTTGCTGTATCTGATTATTTTGTCTCTGATTATCATGTGGAATTTGTCTCCACTTGTATTTGCCCTTCAAATTGCAAACACCATATTTTGCCTCTGTTTTTTCTGAACTTTTAAAATCTGTATGATGCATACCTGTGCAAATCATGGGTGGTAGCCCAGGAGTTACCGACTTCGCTGTGAGCCTGGATCAGTAAATCCATTCCTTGCCAAAATGGCTGTTTGTTTTTACTAGCTGGGACTCCTTTTTTTGAACTCTCAACACTCAACACTGGTGGAGTGCCCAGGCCTCTGGCTGTATGTTAGGGGATATGTTCAGTTCCCCCTTGTGCCAAAGTCCTGTTGTGCATCTGAGTAGTGTGCTTTGTTTTTTCTGCTGCAGAATGAGCCTGGCAACTAGGGGACTATCAGCCTCCTAGTTGAATGGATGCCTAGGTTTTGTTAGGTAGAGTAGACTTACTCTGCTCTTTGTACCTCCTGGTATTTGGACTGACTCATTCTTTGGAAGATGTAGGTCCAACTCCTGCCAGGCAGAAGAGGAGATGAGTGCATTTCCTTCATCCTTGTGAGCAATTTAATTAGTGCATGACAAGTGCAACTCCTTCAGGTTGGATCTGTATCTGATTTGACTTGCTACAGCCTGTCACTGGTTTACCAGTAGTTTGTGATAACCAAAACTAAATTTTTTTCTCAGTGAACTTATTATTTGCTGATATTGTTTTACCTGCAGTTATTACATTTCTTCTCTATGCTCCTAGCATGTAATTCACTTGCTTCTTTTTCTTCTTTTTTTCTTTAAAAAAAAAAGTCATGGGAGTGCTTTCCTTGACTGTCACTGGCCACATCACCTATGAAGCTCCTTTTTTTGCTTCCTCTTCATAGTGCTTTAAGTGCAGTTTTCTTCTCTCTAAATTTGAGTCCCTTCACAGTTCTTTTCCTCTCCTCTCTTCATTGAATCTGATTTCACCATCCACATCTGCTTGTGTGCCAGTTTCTTACCTGAGAAAATGTTATCTTTCACCTGCTTAAGAATGCACTGCTTTTCCTGAGCTGATCATATTGTCTAACTAATTTCAAATAGTCTGATACTTGCACTTCTTTCCACATCCTCACAGAGGCTCATCTACTGATCCAGTAATGGGTAGGTTAAGTGCAGATTCTGATGACTGCTTACTAACTAAAATTAATCATAAGAAACTTCCCATGTGCAAGTGTGTGTGTGTGTGTTCTCTCAGTCTTACACAGAGACATGTGCACATGCACTCAGACATAAATAAAAATCTGTATATGCTCATATGTAGTGACAGTGTTGCTGTCTGTCATGCATTCCATGTACATAAATTGCTTTCAGAGTTGTCAGGTTGAGGGTCACTTTTTGTTAACGTGTTTTTTTCCATGACTAGTGCTTAGCACTTAAAATCTAGATTGGATTGTAAGATGTGTCTGAGATTCTAAAGTAATATTATAAGGAGAGTTTTGAGGTTTGTGCTGGAGACTGGTCTGGAACAGCTCTTGTACAGCTCTTGTGCAGGTCTGACTTTGCTCAGCTAAGGTTTTGATTGCAGTTAGCAGTGTTGCAGACACTATTCACCTCTGTTGAAGTGAAATTTCTTTTTAGACTAAAAACCAGCTCTTGCTCATATATGCCAGGTCTGACTGTACAGTTGCTAAGCCTGATTGATGGGATTTAGACTTCATGAGCCAACTTTGTTGCTCAGCTGCATCTGTTCAATTTTTGGGGAGACTAGTGAGCATGTGGAATCAGCTTCAACCTGTAGGATGAACTTCTTCACAGAACTAATGGTTAGTGTGAACTACTAAAGCACAGGAAACCTATGCCTTTGACTTTGTCTTCTGTCATAGAAACCTGCACATGTGCATAGTGACCTACTGGTGATGGTCAGACATTATGTCATTACCAAACTTCATAACACAGAGTAGAATATAGTTTCATATTTTGTATTATACTTTCCCAGAGCCCCAGGGGAAGAAAATGCATAAAATAACAAAATTGCAGTCACAGAATCTTAAGGGTTGGAAGGAATCTCAAAAGATCATCTAGTCCAACCCCTCTGCCAGAGCAGGACCACCTAGAGTAGGTCACACAGGAACTTGTCCAGTTGGGTTTTGAATCTTCCCAGAGAAGGAGACTCCACAACCCATCTGGGCAGTCTATTCCAGTGCTCCTTCACCCTCACAGTGAAGAAATTCTTCCTTGTATTCTTTGGAACCTCTTAAGTACCCCTTGCCCTTTGTCTTGTCATTGGCCATCATTGAGAAGAACCTGACTCCATCATCCTGACACTCATCCTTTACATACTTGTAAGCAATAATGAGACCACCACTCAGTCTCCTCCAAGTTAAAGAGCCCTAGCTCCCTCAGCCTTTCATCATAAGGGAGATGCTCCACTCCCATCATAATCTTTTTGGCCCTGCACTAATCTCTCTCCAGCAGCTCCCTGTCCTTCTGGAATGGAGGGACCCAGAATTGAACATAATATTCCAGATGTGGTCTCACGAGGGCAGAGTAGAGGAGGAGGAGAACCTCCCTTGATCTACTGCCCACAGCCCTTCTAACACTCCTCAGAATGCCATTGGCCTTCTTGGCCATGAGGACACATTGCTGGCTCATGCTCATCTTGCTGTCCACTAGGACCCCCAGGTACCTTTCTCCTACATTACTCTCTAACAGTTAATTCCCCAACCTGTACTGGTACGTGGGATTATTCTTTCCCAGATGCAAGTCTCTACACTTGCCCTTGTTGAATTTCATTAGTTTTCTCCCCACCACAGCCCTGCTTTTTTGTATACCAGTCTTTTCAGATTGGAAACTGTAGTAGAGTGGGCAGTTTCTGGGAAACCATAACTAGATTTGAATTTAAGTTATAGGAAATGTAAAAAAATCTGGATTCTGGACACTATTCTAAACTGTCCTGTTTTACTCACCCCTTTACAGACCAGTTTAGTTTTCTGTTTTTCCATTTCATTCGGAAATTTAGGAAGTAGATTTTCATTTTATGTTAGACTCTATCACACACCTTTTAGGCTCTTAAGAGGATTCTCTTACAGCTTGTCTGCCTTTCCAGTTTGAGTCTCATTCTGAGTATATAAAACAAATTGTGCATTTAAATCACAAAAAAAAAAAAAGCCATTTTCTCAATCCTCTCATACAGCTTAAGTTTCTTGTGCAATTTTGTTTAATATTTCTTGGGCATGGAATATGGTAGGATATGAGGACTGCCAGATGAGTTTACTCTTGTGCGGGATGCAGGAGATGGTTGCCCTTTGTCCCAGTAAGCCTTCCTCTCTGACAACTAGATGGGCCTAAGAGGAACTGAGAGGATTTCTTCTTTCCTTTTGGCTGTTTTTTTTTTTCCCTTATGTCTCTATCCTTGATGGAAGTAATGGGATGGACAGCTGGCATTTTTTAGGAATCATAATGAAAAGATGAATGTTTTGGAAGCATTCAAAAAGTTCCTTGAAATTAGATCATAACTAGCTATTTTTTATGTAGTTTCACTCATCCTTGATTTTGTTGCTTAATCTTAATTGACAATATGAATAATCAAAGTTTTGCCGTTGATTATGCCTTACAGTTTGGTTTTAATCAAGGTACTAATGCAAACTGAGTACAGCCGAGCCTCTTTACCTTGCTTTGTACATCTCTTCCCTAGTGGTGCATTATAAATCATTGTAATAGCATTTCAGGTTTCCAGTATTTGATTTTTCTCATTTGACTTTCTTCATTCCTCTTTTCCTCTCCCTCCATGATACATTTTGTGTATGTGAAGGCCTCTGGGCTGCCAGTCTCTTAATCGGTTATTTGTCTTTTGTAATATGTGTAACTCAACGCCCCAGAGGAGCAGCTTTTACTTACGCTGGTAATTCTGTTCGTTGTTGCATGGTTACAGACACAAACTCCGAATTACTTCTTCAAGCAAAGATAACGTGCTTAGGAAAAGTAGTATTTGGAGTCTGTGAAGACAAAGGTACATAGGTAACTAAAGATGAAGGTGGCTGCTTAGTGGTGCTGGGTCACAAAATTCCCACAGACTTTGAGCAGATGATGGGAGGAAGATTGCCACATTTGATTTGCACGCTTCTTTTGAGGCACTAAAGTGACTTTGTAAGTCTGTCACTTGAAAGCTAGGATCCTCAAAGGGAATAAACTTCTCCAATTGCAATGGGCAAACTCCAGGCCTATGGTGGATCCAGCCTCTGATGCATTATCAGCCTGTGCTAAGATTTTTAATACAGTCTAGCTGGTGCTTTGTGTATCCCAGTTGCAATGACAAGTTGATCTCAGTGGAACAGATATTCTGCCTCTTTCTGTTTGGTAACTCCATTGCTATGATTATGACCATGAGATAGGAACAAAATGAGCAAACTTTAATACAGCAACAGTGGATTTAGGCAAATTGCTTGTTTTTTTAATCCCCTCCTTTAACAAATCCAGGTTTTATTCTCTTCTTTTTAACTTTGGCCCTTTCCAAACCAGCACTGTGTAGTTACATCAGCTGAGAGTTGAAGGGTCTGCAGGTACCACAGGTTTTTTGAAGTTGTAGGTGTCAGGTTATAACGCATACAGTTTTGCAGTCTCTCTGTAGCTTGTGACCTGCTGTTGCTATAATGACTGTCTGAGACCCCATGTGCCTGGAGCAAAGTGCATCTTTTGTGTTGCACACTCCAAAGACAGTCATGGTACATTTTTACTAGAATGTCACAAAAAAAAAGTACAGTTCAGATGTATTACTTGTCTGCAAGGTAATTGGAGAATTTATAATGGTCCCTGATGCAAGCAAATAACCCTTATACCTAATCAGCAGAGAGATGGCGACCTTCCTGCTTCAAAGAAGAAACGCCAAGCAGGGGAGAAGATTATGTATACTTTGGTCTCTGTGCCACATGGAAATGACATCGCATCTCTCTTTGAACTGGATGCCACCACTCTTCAGAGAGCTGATTGCCTGGTTCCAAGGTAAAAAAAGGAAAAAAAAAAAAAAAAAAGGGACAAAAAGAGGCAAAAAATAGTGCTGCATTGACAGGATTTCTTCCTAGGGTTATGCTGGTGAGTAAAGCAGAAAAAAAAAATCAAATACAAGAAAGTGTTATCCTCCAGTTGAAATTTGAGGAGTGTTCATGGATAAACAAGGGATGTATAAAACATGACACTGCTGCTGCGACTGGGTAAAATAATTATAAGGATAAAACAAGAGACACTTAAGAGAGTCTCTGAAGAGAAAAATGTTGGGCCTAAATATTGCACGGATGTATATATGAAAATAGAACTGAGCCCTGTGCACGGTTTGAAAAAAACCTGTACTGTTAACAGATCTAACTGAATCGTTCCCAACCAAATAACGTGTATAGTGAACTGAGTTTCTGTTTCCCTGACAGTTCACAGTGCCACTGAACACATTTGTTATTCAAATGAATTCCGCAAGTGGGTTCTGGGTTTTAATTGTGACTGTTTGGAATTTCAACTGTGTAGCTTAGCTGAGATTGGCTAGATGAGTCACATGGTGTTGGTCCTGACTGAATGGGCATGCAGACACTTGAGGGTTAGTTGTTATGAGGGCGGATTTTAAAGCTGAGTACCTGGAAATACTGATGTATTCGGCTTCGAAGTGTATTTGCTATGCTAAATTTTGCCAGATAATTTGCTTACTCGAATACTCAAAGCCCATCAGCATGAAAGGCAGAGAGTGAATGAAGACCACAGTTGAATATATTTAAAAAGCGGAACTCAGAGCAAAAATTGTAATTGATTTCTCAGCTCTGCTTTTTTGATAATACCACAGATTATCATATGGAAAGAATTTAGAAGAATCTCATGTCTGCTTTTGTTCACTTGATTTTTCAGTTGAGAACTGGTACTGTAAATGCTTGCTCCCTGGAGCAAGGGTTTGCAGATCATAATGGTGAAGCTGTTAAACCATGGTCAGTTCTACTTTCTGGCTTTTGTGCTGTGACAGCTTGAAGGGGTTCGTTACTCTGCAAAAGAAATAAGAAGAAAAGAATTGGATTTATTCATGAAAGATATTTCTATTCAGATGGTATTTTATAGCAACTTCCTTTTAAATTTTCTCTGTAAAGAATATTTTACTCCTAGGCTTATATAAATGCTTAAAACCAGCATTCTGCATAATCGCAAGACGCTGTTTTCTCTTGTTGCATCTCTGTTCTGGGTGAGAAAAGAGGAGATGAGGAGAAAGGATACTTCAGTATCTTTTAGGTCTTCCTCACCCTTTCATTACAAGTGGTCAGTGTGACTCGTGCCCCCAAGTCTCATGTTACGGTCATGTGATGCACTGCATCCTGCTTTAGCTCAGGACTGATACATCTAAGTGCTGTGCTGTTTGCTTTGTTCTCCTTCAGGAACTCATACGTTAGACTGAGGCATTTATGTACTAACACTTGGGTCACTAGTACCAGCATTCCAATAGATACTGATGAAGAGAGGCCTGTGATGTTAAAGGTAAGCACGTATATCTTGGGATTGAAATCCCAAAATCATTCCTGAAGTTCTCCACCGGTGATCTCACTTCTAAAATATAAAATATGCCGAATAGTTAGGATAAAGGTATGAGAATTGCTTACTCACATTAAACCAAAAACTATTGCAGATTGGGACGTGCCAAACAAAAGAAGACAAGGAAGCTTTTGCCATTGTGTCGGTTCCTCTGTCTGAGGTTAGAGATTTGGACTTTGCCAATGATGCAAACAAGGTTCTAGCATCAACTGTTAAAAAGCTGGAGAATGGAACAATAACCCAGAATGAAAGGAGGTTAGTGAATTTTATCTATTTACCTCCTAATTTGATGTTTGGTTACTCATGATGTCATGACATAGTGGTAATGGGTAAGTTAGTAACTTCCATGCGGACATAGAAGCAATTGAGAGAGGCAAGTCCAATGCTGAGAGTGGTAGCCTGGGATTAGATTCCATCTCTGTCAGAGCACCCTTGCTGCACTTCAGGCTGCTCTGTCTGTTTCATCTGTAAAATGGTGGTAAACAGTACTTTCCCAACTCAATGGCCATGTAAATAAATGGGTACCTCTACAGACAAATGCAACATGTTTGTCTGAATTTCCTTTGATAAAGCACTTCTAAGCTGTAATATGGGGGTCCATTGTATTCAATTCTCATGTACAAGAAAGCCATCTATACAGTGGGCAGCATGGCAGGACTCCTGGTTCATGCGGAGTTCACTGTACCACACATTCATGCTGGTAGAAGGAGTTCTCAGAGTGACTGTGAAGCTGTTCCAATAGTCTCTTTCTTTCTTATTTCTATTTTTTCCTTTTCTCTTTTCCTATTTTACAGCATTTTGATGTTTACTCTTTGTATTCACCCATGTTTCAGCTGTAGTGCTGTTAGAATGTCTTCTCTTCACACCCGCCCCTGAATTAAGGTGTTGTGTTGTACATTGTAGCCAAATATATCCCACTGACAGTGATACAGTTTGCTATTTGTTTTCAGCTGTCTGTGGTTAAACCAAATATTAGACAGCATCTCTGGCAGTGTTAATTTGTGACTTCTATCCCACCATACATCACATACACCTTTTTGATGAGAATACTCATTTTTGGAGACAAAATTGAATTTTTACTGTCAGTAAAAATTAGACCAGATGGTTTAATACTAGATGGAGGATTTATCATAACAGGCAGGTCTCTAATGGCCTGAGTGTTGGTGCTCAGCCTTGAAAAGCCGTTGGGCTATTTCATGATTGAGTCTAATCGGAGAGGGATCCAACACAATCAAGGTGTGACAGTCCTGTATTAACCTTGCACTGCTGTGTCACTGCAATTCAGTATTGTAAAGTCTTGATGTTGACAGATTGACAACAACACACATGTAGAACGTTTCAGAGTAGTTTCGGAATAGTGCCAGTACTTGTTTGTTCCTGTGATTTCATTTGGAAAAAAAACCCAAACCTATTTTCCCTCTCTAAACACTTTCTTGCTCATCTAAGTGGGGGTCTCAAAATGTTATTCCTGGTTTCCCCATCCTACATCTGCCTTTTCTACTTTTTCAAATGGTGAGAGGGAGGAGCTTGCTGTTCTCCTCTGTGGGCTGAGACTTAAAACCAAAGCTCACTCAGCGAGTTTGCTGAACAGCCCATCCCTCTTGTGGGTAATGGAAGCTTTGTGTCTTGCTCCTGGAGATGAGTTTGGAAATCCACTGGACATCTTCCTGCCACTTTCATAGCATGCCTACAAGTTTAGTAATTATAGATCAGATGTTGTCCAAATTCAGATGCTACTTCCCCAGGGTTGAAGATGTGCTCAGTTTTGTTTGTAAAGATCACTAGTTCTTTTAAGTGAGATTCACTGGGGGATGGACAGAATGATCTATTCTACAACTACCCTTGCAAGCCCTTGAGATTTTGTGATCTTCAGGCATCCGTACCTGACAAGGTATTTTAGTAGCAAGTAGGCAATGACCACTTTATTTTTACTTTTGCATTTGTGTTCTTTGTTTTTGCATTTTCTGAAGGTAGGAAAGAGTTGCCTCTGTCCAGCACTTGCTTCTCCCAAATCTTCTTTCACATTGCAAAAACTGAAACAAATACAGTAATTTTTCAATAGTTTCCTGGGTCAATAGGGAAATGGTCTAGTGGCAGCATGGTTTTATTCCTCTAGTGAGTCTTGTTTCATGGACTCATGTCTGTTATAAAGTATAAAAATCTTCACTAGGTTGTGCAAGAGTGTTTTTCTACTGGTCCTGGAGCTTGAGGCCAGCTGGTATAGATTTTGGATTTCTGAATACTCTACATCAATCCAGCAGCCTGTATTTGTCTCCCTTTTTCCCTCTGGTTGTTGTTTAATGCCTTGGTAAACATCCCTGTGATGGATGTAAGCCTCTGCTGAATCAAGCTCTGGAATCCTTAAGTACATGTCAACCTTAACTTTGTAGTGATTGAAGCTCCATTGTGCTAGATAAAGCTTGTTCCAAATGGTGATTTTCTTTCTTAATGAATCCTAGCAAATGTGGAATGACTGTATATAATAATGATTTGTCTATTCATTCTAGATTTGTAACCAAGTTACTGGAAGATCTCATTTTCTTTGTTGCCGATGTACCTAATAATGGGCAGGAAGTTTTGGATGTGGTCATTACCAAGCCAAACCGGGAACGACAAAAATTAATGAGGGAACAAAATATATTGGCTCAGGTATTTCCTACCCAATTAATAACTTGCTTGTATTTAGAATCAGATTACAATTGATAGAAAATTGTTGCTAGCATTTGAAATAAACTTGCAATGTGGTTCCAATCCTGCACTTGTCCCTCATATAGGAAAAATTCTAATGCACTTATATATCCCTGACTTTGTGTGAGGGCCAACGTGCTTGTAAATCAAAACTAATATTCTCTTTAAGTAGCCTACTGAAATTTTTTTTTTTAAAAAATGATGAAAAAAAAGATGAAATTGGACATCAGCCAGTATTGTCCTCCTTTTTCATCCCTAATTTATCCAAAATTAAGGAACTAACAATGTTTAAAATTGAGGATAGCACTAAAGAGAAAGCAGTGTCATTCAGGTTGGTGGTGAATGTAAAGCTAAACGCATAAAGCTGTAATGTCTGAGATTGGAGAAAAGAAGGCTCAAGGGAGACTTTATCACTTTCTACAACTACCTGAAAAGAAGTTGTGAGGCAGGGGTCGGTCTGTTCTCCCTAGTAACAAGCAATAGAACAAGAGGAAATTACCTTAAACTGTGTCAGAGGAGGTTCAGGCTGGTTATTAGGAGGAATTTCTTTATTGAAAGTTGGATGTTGCACTCAGGGAAATGCTCTAGTGGTTGATAGGGCTGGAACAAAGACTGGGCTTGATCATCTTAAAGGTCTTTTCCAGCTAAAACGATTCTCTGATTCTATGCACTTCTGGCTTCAGGCAATAAGACTCTTGTGTTGATCGTGTCAGCAGACATTTCAATTGACTGCTGTAGTTTAAGTAAAAATCTGGGTTTGATTTTCATTCTTGATGATTTTGATTTTGAACAGATATTTGGCATCCTCAAAGCTCCTTTTAAAGACAAAGGTGAAGGCTCGATGCTGAGACTTGAAGACCTAGGTGACCAGAGATATGCCCCATACAAGTACATGTTAAGATTATGTTATAGAGTTCTGAGACATTCCCAACAAGACTATAGGAAGAACCAGGTCAGTGGTATTTGAGATAATTCTCCTGACGATTTTTATAATTACGTATCCTGGGTTTGACGTAATTTTCTGCAATTGCAACTGGGATTTTCTGCTAATGGTTAAAGGGCTGGGTTTTGTGTGGGTTAGTAGTAAGAACTACTCATGCTGAGGAACAGTGTTCTTGTTTTATAGGCACTTGTATATGTATTGAATGATCAGCAATGAATATCATAGGTTCACCTTGTACTTTCACAGGCTCAGACTGGGATTGGAGGTCTACTGCTTCATTCATGAACTTCCTGTTATTAAAATGATGCATTTAGACTTTGGATTATAAAGTGAGAAGTCTGCAAAACTGTTTATTTTGCTTAAATATTTGTAGAGAGATGGCAGTGAATCAGAGCAGAGACTGTTTTGTTAGGTAGCCTGATTTTGCACTGCTGGAGACTCCCCATGAGCAGGAAATATTTCAGAACATACTGTCAACTGCTTTGCACATTGCAGTGGGGAAACCTGCACTATATGAGACTAAAGGGACTAGAGATAAAAGATTGAACTGCTATGTGTGGTGGCTTTGTTTTCTTTGTAATGCTTTACAGACATATTTCTCTCTTGGAGGGCAAGAGAGAGAGGAAGGAAAGGCTTGGGAAAGAAAGCTTCTTAGATTTTCTTTTAAAAAAAATTGGTCGCAATTTCTTGAATTTTGTATATATTTTCATGGATTCATTCCTTTGGGATATGAAAGAATAAGACGAGTTAGTCGTTGCTAATATTGAATCTGTGTCTTGGAGTACATATTTTAGTTATTCAGATGGTCTTTTGTTCAGGCTAGTTCAGAAGAGGAAAGTTTTGAGGGATAATTTAATTGCTAATTGATCTGGATGCTTCTGGTTCTAGACGAAAAGCATCGCTGGTTAACAAATCGTCATGGCAATTTTCATTTTTTCAGGAATATATTGCTAAGAACTTCTGCGTCATGCAGTCCCAGATTGGTTATGATATTCTGGCAGAAGACACCATCACAGCTTTGTTGCACAACAACAGAAAGCTGCTAGAGAAACACATCACGGCTAAAGAAATTGAGACATTTGTTAATTTGCTCAGGAGAAATCGAGAGCCAAGGTTTGAAGTGGTTCATGTCACATTCTTTTTCTGTATTGATAAGCTTTCATATTTGCAATAGCTGTGAGTCAGACTGCTAGTCATTGTTTTGTTGTCACTTTCTCCTAGCTCAAATTTTTTTTTGACCTGGCAAACCAGAAACCCACTTGTAGACCGTTGCACTAGAAAATATCAGATGTACCTCTTATTCTTGAAATTTGACCATATCTGCATTTCAGAACTAGAGCTTACTGAAAAGAGGGTTTATACGTTATAGGACAGTTTTGAAAAATTGTGTTTAGTTCAGGTTGGGACAAGGAGAAACAGAAGTTTTAATTTCTCATAATTCTGCAGTTCCTTTGTGAAACTGCCGTTGTGTTGGTTTCCTTGCTTAATAGTCTTACTAAAAAAACCACAGATGTCAGTTTTTCTAAGCTTTTCTATAATATCAAGTTCTAATATTAATTCTGAGCTTTTCATTGCTCTAGGCCCCTGTTAGGTTTGACCTGGAATCAGAACCTGCAGTCTAGGGCAGTGAAGATCTCAGTGAGCATGTGTCATAGACTAGGTCTTGTTCCAAATGAAAAATTCTTGCTTTCAGCTTCAGTGAGTTGGAATTTTTTTTTTTTAATTAACTTTAGGTCAGGATACAAATGATTTTTTTTTTAATGGGCAATCTATTTTTTCATTGAGTTTTCATTTGTAAAGTTTCCAAAGTAATAAAAATGTAAGAAATGAATGTACTGAAGGCAGAATAACGCCCTCTGTATTTGTGAATACATTTTTTGTGTTAGTAATTAAAGATATTGCTCAAAGCCCTGGTGCTTCACTGCTTCAATTATTCTCTGTATGTCTGCAGCCATTTTGCCTGTACTCTGTAATCTCATTGACTCTCCCATGTTAAACTGTGTTGGCTTTGGTCAGCACTAAGAGGAAACCACATTATATTAGCTTCTCAGTGCTGAATGGTCTTAGTGTCAAGTCAGGTTTTCTTTTGTGATGGAGAATGTCATAGTATTTGTTGCATACCTATGTTGTACGACTGCTCTATGTTGTGCGACTGCTGGGTATTCATTTCTTTAAGGCTGAAGTCCAAGAACAAGTTTGAAAAATACACCTTGCCAGGGTGTTGTAATCTGAACAATAAAGGCTTGATCCTTTGACACATTAGTGGAGAGTCTAGCAGAGTTTTGCAGCACTGCTTATGTGTGTAAGAATTGGGGCAGAATACTCTGAAACACAAGAGCTACAAATTTTAAAACCTTCCTGAATTGTAGCTCCAACTAGGTAATTCCTCCAGAATTCTGTGTAATTATGTGCTGTTTACTTAAAATTATCTTTGTGATACAATATTGCTGTGCACTGTGAATTACCGGTTACCACAACACTTCAATTAAGCAATGGGTAAAATTTTGCGAAAGTGCGCTCTAAAAAAAACTTTATAAAGCCATTCCTTGCATTTCTGAGGCTGTGTGGCCTGTGCTAATGCAGAAATAATTTTCTATTTCTTTCTGTTTGGATGGTCACCTGTAGAGGTTCAAACTACTGGAACTTTGAATGACTGATAGTAGACGGTCACATTTTTTACTTGGATTTCTAAGGAAGTAGAGTGTGTATGTGTGTGCCTGCTCATATCTGCTCCCCTACCATCTCTTGAGTCTCTTGCCCAGTTTTAGCTACATTTACTAGGAGAAGTGGTGAGGTCAGAGATACTAAGTTCCTACAAATGCCACGAGAAGGAGCAGCTCAATAGAGGGAAGAGGCCCTTTTTGTATTCCAGTGAAGCAAAAGCTGCAAGTGGACTACTGTTAATACACACAGAGGAATCCATGGAAAAGAGACAAGAAGCAGATGCCTAGTACGTGCCCAAGCAGTGAGGAAAGCCTCGTCATGAATCTGTTAAACATCAGAAGACTTAAATTCAAGAGACAAAGTCATAGGAAACTGAATAACTTTGTTATTTCTGCTTTACGTGGAGTGACCTCTTTGAATACAGATGTCCTGTTTTAAGACTCTGCTGACTCTTCACTCTTCACTAACTGTTGTCTGTGCCATTTCTGAGATGTTAAAAGGCATTTTTAACAGATGGATATGTGGACTCCTCCAGTGCACTTGGAGAGCACGTGGCTATCTCCAGCACAAATATCATCTCCTTGTTACTTGAGTTAGGAATACACTGATGGGGAAGATGAAAGAGAATGTGCCTTGCTCTTGGTTCCAAACAAGGACGAGGGCCTTCAGTCGAGCTCCCCTGCCAGCTAAATTTAAGACTGCCTCAGTCTGCTTTTAAATTCTGCCACAACTCTTTGGCCTTTGATTTGATGAGAACTGTCTCTCAGATATTTTTCTTTTATCTTCCTGACTGATTGTTCAGCATCATTCAGGGTGGCTGTTAAAGCTGTTGCCACCACTCTTTATCTATTGTGAGCTGGAATAGTATGAATTGGCAAAGATTCTATGTTGGTAAATCTTGTGATATATGCTTCTTTGAGTGTATTTGTGATGGATACTGGAGATATCTACTGCAATGTTTCTGTGTAGTGTTTTAAGGGCTTATGTTTTGTTACATCTGTGGGTTGTTTTTTTTTTCACTTCAGATTCTTGGATTATCTGTCAGACCTGTGTGTATCTAACACCACAGCGATACCAGTCACGCAGGAACTCATCTGCAAGTTTATGCTGAGCCCAGGAAATGCTGACATTCTCATTCAGACCAAGTGAGCATCCATAATGCAAACATACCTTTTTGTTATCTGCTCTGTTGTTACATTTGTAGCAGTTTGCTCGTGGCTCCATTGTGAATAGTTTGTATTTGCAGGCTGGTTTCAACACAAATGGACAATCCCTTGGAATGCCCAGTCATTTCAGATGACATCGATGAAGAGGAAGTGTGGCTTTACTGGATTGACAGTAACAAGGAGCCTCATGGCAAAGCCATCAGGCATCTGGCTCAGGAGGCGAAGGAAGGCACAAAAGCTGATTTAGAAGTTCTTACCTACTACAGGTAAACTCCTTATTCAAATGGAAGAAAATGTAAACTTTCTGAAGATCGTGGTGCTGTGCTCATCCAATTAATTTGCCAGTATCAAAAAAGGAAACCAAGTCATGCTAGAAACTGAGATTAAAAGTTTGTTTCAGGTATTTTCTGTAGGAAGCTTCATATCCTCTGATGTCTATTCCAGACAAATCTTGTTTCCTTTGCTTGTGACAACACTTTGTATCATTTTGCCGCTTACCTTTTATTTATTTTGCTTTATTTTCCTGGAACCAAGGCATGCTCTGAAGAAGGAGCGTCCTGAGGATTAGGGAGGAGATGGAATCATGGAACAGTGTCTTACACCGATCGAGAACAAATGGTCCAAATGCTTCAGCCTTCCATTTAACAATGCTTCCTTTAAGTTGCAAAGGGAGCCCAGTCTTTATGGGACCTGAAACCTGATGTTAGCATTTTTAATGCAAGTTTACCCCTTGCCTAGCAAAGTCACTTTTGTTATTTTTCAGGATTTATAGCAGGCTCTCAGCAGGCTTGTAAAGGGAGATTTAGAGATACGTTGTTTCATTTCTAACTTATTTCTTTGTGTGCCGTATGCTATTGCCGTTTTTTAAGGTACCAACTGAACCTCTTTGCAAGAATGTGCCTGGACCGCCAGTATCTCGCCATCAACCAGATTTCTGCACAGCTGTCAGTAGACTTGATCCTACGGTGTATGTCTGATGAAAGCCTCCCTTATGACCTCCGGGCTTCTTTTTGTCGGCTCATGCTACACATGCATGTGGACAGAGATCCTCAGGAATCTGTGGTACCTGTCAGATATGCCAGATTGTGGACTGAAATTCCTACTAAGATTACAATTCATGAGTGAGTTGAAAGTGTCTTGAACAAAACAATAAAACTTTTTTGTAGGAGTTAATCTCAGAACAAAATGGTTTTAGATATCTAAGATTGACACATGTATGTGAAGAGGTATTTTGTTGTGGAGCACAATGTTACTATTGTTAACTATTGTTAACTATTGTTACTCTTATAAACTTCCATAGGTAGTTTTACATGGAAGTATTTCTTTTTCATTTTTCACTGTGTTCTTATAGAGAACAAGCTGGGGGGAAATGGAATGACCTTTTTTGGACTAGCTAAACTTCAAGTCATCCATTTGTGTCAAACATTGCAGATTTGCTAGGCTGGAACTCAGTTTTATACTTCAAGCTCAATTAAAAGCCACAGCTGGAAAGCCAGAATTTACAGTTAGGTACATCTGTTACCCCAGAAACAGTTCACAGAGACTTTGGCCTCCATCCAGCAAAGTACTTAAGAATGTGTTAAATATGGAAAAGGGCCGATTTGCTTTAGTGGAAACTCTCTCTGTTTTAGTTGATTTGATAGAGCAGTGCCACCAGGATAGACTCGGACAGGGAGTATCTGACTGAAGAGACAAAGAGGAAGAAGTATAGCAGTGCAGCACACGGTATTGCTTCTGTTAGTGAGACGAGGGACTGTTCTGAGAGACGTGAAAAAATCATCCGTAGTTGGTGGAGCAAAACAAGAAGCTGACTGTAATAGAATCATAGAATCATTACAGTTGGAAAAGACCTTTAAGATCGAGTCCAACCAGCTGCCTCACATTGTCAAGCCCATCACTAAACTATATCCCTCAGCACCTCATCTATGCGTCTTTTGAATATCTCCAGGGATGGTGACTCCACCACCTCCCTGGGCAGCCTATTCCAATGCTTAGTAATCCTCTCAGTGAAAAAGTTCTTCCTAATGTCGAATTTAAACCTCCCCTGGCCTGAGATGCTTTTTCGATCTGCTGCCTTCTTGCAGGAGTAAATTCTGCCTGTTGGGTAGAGAGGATGGTGGAGACTTAGTGACCTATTAAATTGGCACAGCGAGTTTTGAAAGTGCTGTCTACCAGAACTGCAGTATTTTCTTCTGTTACTCCTATTCGCTGCAGCCCTTCCTGGTACTCTTGGAGGGAAGGTTTCCACATCCTCTTTGTGTATTACAAAGAATCATCTGACCTCCTTACAGAGAACTGACAGCAACTTCATAACATTGTGACTAATTTGTTTTTGCTTTAGTGACAGCTAATCCTGTTTTTAGAGGTGTTTAATTTTTCTTCCTTCTGTGCCTTGTGTTGTAGGTATGATTCTTTCACAGACTCTTCAAGGAATGAAATGAAGAGAAAGTTTGCACTAACTATGGAATTTGTAGAAGAGTACTTAAAAGAAGTTGTAAATCAGCCCTTCCCTTTTGGAGACAAGGAGAAAAATAAACTTACGTTTGAGGTATATCTTAACTCTCTGTATCGTACTTAATCTCAGATAAATTGACATCAATTCTTTCAAAATAAAGATAATTGCAGAAAAATGTCCTAAAGAAGCACCAGTTCCTAACACCAGTCTTGCTGGTGATGACTGATACCGCAGAAAATAACTACTGTATGCTGTCGAACAGCTGTAGTTTTCTTTCTGTCTCCTAAGGTGGTTGCATTTCAGTGGCAGGAGGAGGGATACGTGTGTGGCTGAATGGCCCATATGCCCTTTCTCTCCACGTTATTGAGTTAGTATGCATGGATTCTTCAACACGAGCAAGTACCATTCTCTGTTTAAGATGAGACACTGAGGGAAATACTCTAAATCACTTAATCCTATGTTTTAAGTATTTTTCAAAATTCCTGACAGAAACTTTAGATAGACTTAAATCTTCAGGATACAAATAACACTGAATAAAGGCAAAATGCTTACGACTTTTCTAGTTCTTCCTCTAACCTGCCTCCCAAGCTTTGTTGCTGCTGCCTTTGGTCATCTGAAATCACTTCTGTTCAAACTTACCACAGTCATCTTACTCTTCTAACCTCCATCTTCCCTGTAGCTGTGGCCTCTTTAAACAATCTCTTGGAGTCTTTCTTCTTGATCTTCTGTATTTTTTCAGATGCGGTTGTATACTTTCAAACCTCTGTAAATCTCATATTGGTTTTACTGTCTATTGAAATTTGACTGACCAATTGTTTTGTCTAATTGTGAAAAACATTTAATATCACTGGTCTTGGTCCAAGGCCTGTTCAAGTCCATAGAAAAACTTGTACACTCTAGATCTGAATCTCTGTGAAAGCTGCTGTGTGAAATGCAACTGTATTGAACAGCTGAATACCACAAAGGTTGCTGATACTTCCTTAATTTTTATTTTCTTTTTCTCATAGGTGGTACATCTGGCTCGAAACCTCATATATTTTGGCTTTTATAGTTTTAGTGAGCTTCTCAGACTGACCCGGACGCTACTGGCAATCCTAGATATTGTTCAAGTTCCTATATCATCATACTTTGAAAGGTTGAGCAAGTTTCAGGATGGAGGTAAGAGAAGCAGCAAACTGTTATTTCAGTGTATCATTCATTGTTTAGGTTGGAAATAATTAATGGAATGTCTTATTGGCCTTTCAAGGAACATATCACAGGATGGATTAAGATGGTCAACTTAAAAGGAACCTTTTCCAATGATTTGCGATTACTGTGTTGGTGCTGCTCCTCCATTGCTTGTTTGGAGCTGAACTTTCAAATCTGGATCTAAGCCTCAACGTCCCTTGTGCTGAACATCCCAAGCATGTGCAGATAGCGTTTGCCTAGGCATGGTGATTCTGATAGTTCATAGGTTGCAGAAGTGTTTATTAGGAGTCTTAGCACCTCACTTAAAGGGAGAATAATATGTTACTGACCCCACAGCTGCCGAAGCATGAGATGGAAGTCCAGATGAGACCATCTTTTGCATGTATTTGTCAGCTTTTTTAATCCAGACCAGAGTGTCTGTCTGGCAACCTCAGCACAATACTGTATATCCCCCTGCCTTTTCTGCCATGACTCACTCATAAAGAATGAGCATGTCAGGAAGGTGCTGAAATTTAGCAGTTTAATTTTCCTGTGTCTGTGGAAGGGGAGTGTGACAATGAGGGTCCAGGAGACTGACTGATGACAAATTCCGTTTTAATGTGTGGCTGGTATGTCATTGCATTAGCAGCTGGCCAACAACACTAAAGAGGATGAGCTGTCTTGTTTGAAACAATTATTTTGTGTTTTCTCTAGGAGACTTTTTCTGTGCCTTGAATTTTCCTAACTGCAGTTTTGCTCAGTCACTTCTACAGTGCCATCCTTCATAACTTTTTTCTTCTTTGACATTCACACACTCTGGAGAAGTGTAGATTGTCATTGTCATCTCTGAGCCAAGAAGTCTTACGCTTGATTCTCTTGATCTTCCCTCCATTGCTGCCAGTACATGTTACTGAAAGCCCCTGAAAGTCTTTCCTGCAATGCTTTGCAGACTAAGGCACTCTGTAACTATCTACAGTCCCTCTACAACACTACAGAAAGACTGTGGGTTCAGACAATTGAAATTATGTTTTCCTTTCTTGTCCCTGAAATACTGCATTGCAGACTCTCTTCTTAAATGGCTCTGAACACAGTTTGACTCCAGATACTGTCTTGGCATATTGGCAAGATGGAACATGCAGATGTGGTTCTCCTGTTCTGTAGTTCTCTCTCTGCTCAAGTCTTTAATCTTGATTATACATCTCATTCAATAGTTTTACTCACCTTCATTACCCATAAAATTCAGTTTCATCCATAATTCCTTTTTATTTCTATTTAATGATTTCCTTTCAGGCCATACAGGAGAGGAAAGAACCACCCATTAAGTGCAAAAGTTATACTAATTTCCAGAGCAATTTCATGCAGATCAATGAATTTACTTAAAAATAAACGAGTGGGAAAGAATGCAGGCAATGTCACCACCACACAAATGTCTCACATTCTTTCAGCTGAGATACAGTTTGTCCACACTGAGCTAAAAGAACTGATATCAGAGGATTTACTAGCATGTGCTCTAAAGTAGTTGGCTGTTTCTGTGTCTGGTCTTTTCAGACTTCGTGATCTTGTGCTTTGAGCCCATGGCAAGATGCAGAAGCTGTGTTTTCTGCCTGAATGGTGGCAGTGGGCTGGAAATTCTGTGCAGAGGCACAGAATTTCTGTACCTGGAGATGACACTAAGGATGAGTCCTGAGTTCAGACTGGTCTTGAGTCTGTGTTTGACAGAGAGACCTTGCTGTATTAGGGTTGCTGAAACAGACTTATGTATGAGATGGTTATGTGTCTTAATGATGTTCTTGAGCTGTATTTTCTGGGGGAAGATCAAGAGTCTGATCTACAGTGCTTTGCATCTTATGTAGTCACTTCTACCTAAACAAGTTTTGTCCTGGAAATACTAATGGAAATCCTGTGGAATCTGGATCTACCTTGTCCAGAGTACTTGAACAGAGTAATTACTCAGGAATTTCATTTACAATACTGATCTCTTAGACTATAAAGTAAAAAGGATGACAATAGAAAGTCACTCAGCCAGCCTGTTTTTTGTGATTTTTGAAAATACCTTGGTATTTTCGAAAATGAGGATGATCTATTGACTCTTTCAGAAAGTGTTTTCTTAATCATAACTTGCATAAAATACAAATATATTGTTCCCAGCCCTCATTCAGGATGGTGGGAGCCCTTCCTCCATTCAGTTAGGGGTGAGGGTGACTTCTTCCTACCTGTAGACAAAGTCATATTGTGCTTTCTCATATCTCTTCAGACTGTGGCGTCTCACTACACAGCATCCTCTCTAGCAAGTCCAATACTTGCAACATTCATATTATACCTTTGAACACAGAATATTTCAGGTAAGGTGTCCATTCAGCACATTATTCTAGAGATGTGCTGCTTTACACGGCTTCTTGCTTAATGAAAGTTAGCTTCCCTGAGTTGCAAAACTCATTACACTGATGTAATGAGTGAAGAAAAAGAAAAAAAGGAAGATTGTGTCTGTTGTGATTTTGTGTATATAACGTGAAGAAGCCTGACCTTCACCCCTGGAAAGGTGATGGAACAGCTTATTCTAGATCTTGTCTCTAAGCACATGAAGGAAAGGAGGAGGTTGTCAGAAGTAGTCAACATGGATTCACCATGCAGAAATCCTGCTTGACCAACCTGATAGCCTTCTATGAGGGCTGGCTAGATGAGACGAGAGCAGCGAATGTCATCTACCTTGATTTCAGCAAGGTTTTTGACACCATTTCTCATAATATCCTCATAGGGAAGCGCAGGCAATGTGGACAATGAGGTGGATGGAGAACTGGCTGAATGACAGAACCCAGAGAGTGCTGATCAACAGAGCCAAGTCAAGTTGAAGGCCTGTGGCCTCCACAAGAGGCAGTTCTGGGTCCAATCTTGCTCAACACCTTCATCAACAACCTGTATGAGGTGACACTGTACCCTCTGCAAGTTCACTGATGACACCAAACTGGGAAGACTGGCTCATTCCCCAGAAGGTTGTGCTGCCATTCAGTGCGATCTCAACTGGCTTGAGAGTTGGGCAGAGAGGAACCTCATGAGGTTCAACAAGGACAAGTGCAGAGTCCTGCATATGGGGAGGAACAACCCCATGCACCAGTATAGCCTGGGGACTGACCTGCTGGAGAGCAGCCCTGCAGAGAGAGACCTGGGAGTCTTGGTAACAAACTAAACATGAGTCAGCAATGTGCCCTCGTGGCAAAGAAGGCCAATGGCGTCCTGGGATGTATCAAGAAGAGTGTGGCCAGCAGGTTGTGGTTCTGCTCCCGCTCTGCTCTGCCCTGGTGAGGCCTCATCTGGAGTCCTGTGTCCAGCTCTGGGCTCCCCAGCTCAAGAGGGACAGGGAACTTCTGGAGAGAGTCCAGTTGGAGACTACCAAGATTATCGGGTCTGGAACATCTCTCTTATCAGGAAACGGTACAAGACCTGGGGCAGTTTAGTCTGGAGAAGACTGAAAGAGGACCTTATCAATGCTTATAGAGTGGATGTTGAGAGGACAGGATGGCACTTTTTTCTGTTGTCTGAAATGACAGGACTAGGGGTAATGAACAAAAGCTGAAACACTAAAAGTTCCACTTGAACATAAGGAGAAACTTCTTTCATGTGAGAATGGTAAGAATCTTGGCACAGGCTGTCCAGTGAGGTTGTTGAATCTGCTCTGGATGTTTTCAAAACCTGTCTGGACACATTTCTGTGCAACCTGATTAGTTTTGGAGACGGTAAAAGTTGTGGGATTTTGCATTGGTGTTTTTTTTAATCCATCCAGTCATTGATTAAAAATGTCTAGGTATTTGCTTTAATTCAGTAAGAACATGAATTTCCTACTTTGAGCTTAGTGCTTTGAACTGTAGCTCTAAAACCTAGTTTTAACAAACATTGAAAGCCAACTATGATGCCTGGGACTGACAGTTTAATGATATAAACAAATGTGCTTAAATTTTATCAAGCACTAGGGGCCTCATCCTGTAACTCTAATATAAGAAAGTGTTCAATGTATTTGATTCTTCATTACTATCGTAATAGAAATTTACACAGAATAATACTAAAGGGTCCTGATGGGATGCATCCTAGAGTGCTGAGGGAGCTGGCTAATGTGATTGCTAAGCCTCTCTCCATCATTTTTGAACAATCATGGAGGACAGGCGAAGTGCCTGAGGACTGGAGAAAGGCCAATGTCACTCCAGTCTTGAAAAAGGGCAGGAAGGATGACCTGGGAAACTACAGGCTGGTCAGCCTCACCTCCATCCCTGGAAAGGTGATGGAACAGCTCATCCTGAATGTTATCACTAAACATATGAAGGAAAAGATGATTATCAGAGTCAAAATGAATTCACCATGGGGAGATCTTGTGTGACCAATCTGATAGCCTTCTATGAGTGCATAACTAGACGCTAGATGAGGGAAGAGCAGCGACTGTCATCTACCTTGACTTCAGCAAGGCTTTTGACACTGTCTCCCAAAACATCCTCTTCAGAAAGTTCAGGCAGTGTGGCTTGGAGGAGTGAACAGTGAGGTGGATCAATAGCTGGCTGAATGATAGAGCCCAGAGGGTGGTGATCAATGGCACAGAATCGAGTTGGAGACCTGTAGGCATTGGAGTTCCACAGGGATCAGTTCTGGGACCAGTCTTGTTCAACATCTTCATGCGGGATCTTGACCAGCTTGAGAGTTGGGCAGAGGAACCTCATGACGTTCAACAAGTACAAGTGCAGAGTCCTGCACCTGGGAAGGAACAACCCCATGCAGCTGTACACGTTGGAGGTCGACCAGCTGGAGGGCAGCTCTGTAGAGAGAGCTGGGAGTCTTGGTTAATAATAAACTAACCATGAGCCAGCAATGTGCCCTTGTGGCCAAGGCCAATGACATGGATATTTAATGGCAGTAGTTTGTCGGTAATTATTCCTATTCAGAAATGCAGTTGGTTTTCAGGTTCTGGGACAAGTGATTTGAGATGTTTGACCAAATGGAAAAGTCATGTAATTCCTGTTCTGCTACTGTAGTAGATCCAAAATGGGAGCTCTGTAGAAGTTAAAGATTTTGGGTAGGATCTTTTTATTTTACAATAGGTCTTGTATTTTAGTTTTTTTTAAAAGTATAGATTTCTTTGGGAAATTTGGTGCTGAATAAATTCAGGGACAGATACAATGTACTGCCTTTGTGTTATTGACACTGATTTGTTCCAGATCAGTAGCAATAAAAGCTTACAGCATCTGATTCATTATAATGTGAAGTTGTAGGCAGCTGGAGAGCTTAGCTTTTTACTGTTTTGGCCACTTCTCCACATGGTGAAAGCTGTAGTCAGGATTTTGGGAACGAGTAGAAAGATATTAATGAAAGGTGGAGAATGAGGTGGGTCTTGACTGTGGGAATCCTGCCTGGAGTTGTGCGCCTCAAAATTGAAACAAGCAAATTTGCAGCCAGCAATCTGGAGTCTTCCCTGCTTAATATTCATTTCTTAAATAAACCCACTTATTTCAGTAAATGTATTTGCTAAGTAAGGAAGTTGTGATTTAAACTCCTCAGCAACAAAGAAAGCACCACGTGGTTGCTTGCTTACTTGTCCTTCAAGGTGGGATGGGGAGGAGAAAACATAATGAAAGACTTATGGTTTGAGATGACAGAGAAGGATCACTCACCAATTATGGCCATGGGCAAAAATGACTTAAGTTGGGTGAAAAAAAAGAGATTTTATTTGTTACCAATCCTATCATAGTAGGATAATGAGAAACATATCCAAATTTTAAAAATATCTTCCTCCCACCCTTCCATTTTTCCTGGTCTCAGCTTTGCTCCCTGATTCTCTACCTCCTCCCCCTCTGCGGTGGTGCAGGGGGACAGGGAATGGGGGTTGCAGTCTGTTCATCTCACATTGTTTCTGCTGCTCCTTCCTTTTCAGAAGGAGGACTCCTCATACTCTTCCTCTGCTTCCAGTGTGAAGTCTCGTCCACATGAGATAGTCCTCCATGAACTGCTTTTTCCCATGGGCTACATTTCTTCACAAACTGCTCCAGGGTGGGTCCCTTCTGCAGACTGCAGTGCTTCAGGAATAGACTGCTCCAACGTGGGCTTCCTGCAGGGTCACAGCTCTCTTTGAGTGCAGCTATCTGTTCTGGTGTGGGGTCTTTCATGGGCTGCAGGTGAACCTCAGCTTCACTGTTAGTCTCCGTGGGCCTGGGGCACAGCCTGCCAGCTCACTACAGGCTGCAGGTGATCTCTCCTCTGGCACACCTCCTCACCCCCTTCTTCTCTGACCTTGGTGTCTGCATGGTTGCTTTTTGCCCACCCCACTCCTCACCTGCTCCAGATTTTCCTTTCCTAAATATGTTATTGCAGAAGCACTACTACTGTTGCTGATTGGCACAGCCTTGGGCAGAGGCAGGTTCCACCATGGAAGCTTCTAGCAGCTTCTGACAGTGGCTACCCCTGTAGCCTCTCCCCTGCTACCAAAACCTTGCCACTCAAATGAGATACAGAGGTATATATGACAAATGTTGAACTCTTTAAGCAAATCTGCAATCTTTGCTTAAATTTCAAGTTACCTGGATGGCTGAAGTAGTCCTTGATGTTCTGAGTTTCTCAGTCTTGGTTCTACAAATATTCTGAAAAGATCCCTATGTTATTGTAAATGTTATACCTTACTTCATTTAAAAAGCTTAATTTTAATGCCACTGTCAGTTAGTTCAACCAGAATTTAATCGGTGTACATGTAGTTTTCAGGTGTGACCTTATTTGACAAAGATAGATCAAGGAGAATTCGCTAGAAACATTTGTGAGTTAAGATTCTAGAGGAAAAAAAAAAACACCAAACCAAAAAACAACCAAAAAATACCAAAAGTTTATTATTGGAAATTCTCTCTACTTAGATTGCATCCTAAAATTGAATTGACTTGAATATGTTGCAGCCAAGTTCTTTTTTTTTTTTCAATCAGAGCGTCTTAACTTTGAATAATTTTTGAGGTTAATTGAAGCTTTTTTTCTGTTTCCTTTTTTTGCTCCTTTTAGATTCTAAAAAAATAGGAGGTTTAAAAAACACACTACCTCTGTGTTAAACAGGTGGTTTTTTTCTTAAGGGGAAAGAGAGGACTCTGTAGTGTTGTCATTCTGGCACCTTGACTCTTGCAGTTTTAATTAAAAGGTAAAGTCGTTGCTTTCCTAATAAGTGCACTCTGCAGTATCATTCCAGAGTCAGGAGCCAATCTGCCTTGTCCAGTACTGGATATTTATTCTCTGTGAATTAAAATGCACATCTTTAGGTGCAATTTGATCTTTCAGATAGCTGATTTTAGTCAAACCTATGTCAGGTCTGAAAGATGAAATTATACAGTAGCAAGGTACACATTTG